>JARQOC010000002.1:80300273-80354740 GCA_033576535.1 Allobates femoralis
TTGCAGCTCTGAAATATTGCAAAACTGGTGGCAAATGGCATCTTTGCAGCTTCACGCTTGATTTTCCTCAATTTATGGGCAGTTATTTTGCGCCTTTTTTGCCCAACACGCTTCTTGCGACCCTATTGGCTATTTGCCATGAAACGCTTGATTGTTCGGTGATCACACTTCAAAAGTTTGGCAAGTTCAAGGCTGCTGCATCCCTCTGCAAGACATCTCACAATTTTGGACTTTTCAGAGCCCGTCAAATCTCTCTTCTGACCCATTTTGCCTAAGGAAAGGCATTTGCCTAATAATTAAGCACACCTTATATAGGGTGTTGATGTCATTACACCACACCCCTCCTCATTACAGAGATGCACATCACCTGATTTACTTCATTGGTAGTTGGCTCTCAAGGCTATACAGCTTGGAGTAGGACAACATGTATAAAAAGTGTCATGTGATCAAAATACTCATTTGCCCAATAATTCTGCACACAGTGTATATTTTCTATATGCCCATATTGGTTTTAATTGTTTTTAATGTTTGTCTTTTGTTGCTGTGTCCATGTTATAAAGAATTGTTCATATAATTTTCTATATTTCTCAAATCTGCCAAACTTACAGTGAAAATACTTTTTTAAATGTCAATCTTCTCAAAGGTCAAGGTATACAGAATGCTAGGTGAAGTGTAATCGTAAAAGAAGTATACTCCAGCTAGCTTCTCTTCCCACTTCTCTCAATGACACAGGGACATAGTTTTTCAAAGAACATTGAAAGAATTAGAAAGAGCAGCTAACTGTAATATGACTTCAAGTATGACAATCACTGATCAGGCAAGTTATCAAAGTGCTTAAACTGCTCTGTTGTGTAGGGACATAGACTCTGGCTCCAGACTGGTATCCCATGCTAGGCTGCTTGCTGCAATTTTGATAAAAATCACAGTTTTATCTGCTGGCAATCTACCAGTTTTCTGAATGGTGAGCTTGGTATAACCCCGCCCACATCACTGATTTTCAACCTTCTGTGTGCACTGTGCATACACAGAATGCTGTGGATCAAAACTACAGCAAGTATCCCAGCAATTGACACGCCACTGAAAAGGAAGTATCTGTTTCTCTATCGTGCTGCTCTCAGATTAGATGGTATAATCCTGGTAATAGATTCCCTTTAAAGCTTTAACATTCTTAGGGAGTTTACAACTTGATACAATCAAGGCTAATATACAGTTGTTGAAAAGTTGTCTAGATCTATTACATCTGCTCACTTGTACACAGCCAATGCTGACTTAATCCACTTAATAATAAATGTCAAAAATAGTTATTACAATCGCTGGTGTGCACCCTGAATACTGCCAGATAATGAACAATCCGAAAACGTCACCTTTGCAGTTAAAAAATAACTCCAGACATGACATCACTGTGTCCGGCTGATTAAGTAGAGCAATGACAAGCTGTATTAGAGATTGTGAAGATGTCTGCAGCAGAATGGGCGGCATTTTTACATTATTGATAGGTTTTGCATGCCACGATGAAAGCCAAAACGGCTTACGAGAGACATAGCTAATTGGTCAATGTTAAGAACTTTTAGTAGTTGTAATAGTTTTGTGAGTGCTGTAATCAGTTTGGCACTCCATAAGCTGCAATTCTCATCTCACAAATGTGTATGTTAGTGAGCAGGAAACTCAAACAGGGGAAATTATTGGTCCCCTGGCTAATTTAGCAGGCACATTGCCAAGAAAGAACTTAAGAGCGTACTTGTGTCACACGCAAAATCCTAAGAGTTATGAGCAATTTTAATTTTTTCTGTCAGTATGGAGAGAATCCTCTAACATGAACAGGAGCGCAGGTAGGACAAGTGGAATATGTTTGTCACCAGTCATGTTCTTTATTTGTATAGGTGTAAGGGTCAAAATAGAGCTAATTACAAGGCGAGAGAAGTAAAAACAATAGGCACTATACCTAACTAGCTCCCCCATCAATAATATATGGGTTGTAAAGTATATTAAGTTCTCTGAACCCTATCTCTACAGTCAGGATGCATCTGCACATACTGGTTCCTGATAAATGTCATGTGGACTATAAGGCTATGAGCCCACTGTTCATTTGTGCTGCATTTTGTTGCTGCAATTATGCAGCCAAAATGCATCACCCACAGCCCACCTCACTGTGGGCTCATCAGGGAGGGTGAGAAAGTGTGTGTGTGTCTCTCTGTATCGGTCTGTCTGGCTGTCTGTGTGTGTGTCCGTCTGTGTGTGTGTCTGTCTGTGTGTCCCCTTACCTGTGCTGCATTTGTAATGTGCACAAATGCAGCAGAAGTGCAACACATTTCTGCTGCTTTGGTTTTTACATAGCTGTGTTTGTACATCTCATAAACACAGCATAAATGCAGCACAAAAAAAATAAGTCCAGTGGGTACATTGCCTGAGGCTAGGGTCACACTTGCAATATTCTAAGTTCCTGCGTGGTTTGCTGAAAACGTAGAATATTTTTCTCCCTCCGCAGCCTTCACCAACATGTTTCAGAGGTCACGGCCTCCTTTCTCAAGGTTGTTACCAATATGTTTCAGAGGTCACGGCCTCCTTTCTCAAGGTTGTTACCAACATGTTTCAGAGGTCACGGCCTCCTTTCTCAAAGTTGTTACCAAATGTTTCAGAGGTCACGGCCTCCTTTCTCAAGGTTGTTACCAACATGTTTCAGAGGTCACGGCCTCCTTTCTCAAGGTTGTTACCTTGAGAAAGGAGGCCGTGATCTCTGAAACATGTTGGTGTAGACGCTACTAACTATCTGACATCGCACAGCACCCTGTACGCATCGCTCCGCTCTGCTGCTCATCTATACTCAAACACCTAAAAGTCATCCTTGATGTTACCAGCTGGAGAATCACTGATAAGCTAAGGAGGTATCAAACAGACAAAAGTCCACAAACCCACTCCAACTGTCCAAACATTTCAGGTGTAGTTAGTAGAAGTTCTGGCCCACGTGGAATTATTGTTTAAAGAGAACCTGTCAGAATGATATTGTTATGAAAAGTAAAAACATAGCTTTGATGGTGCTGTAATATTGATTTCACTGATACCTTTGGAGAAGAAATCAGCTTTGTGATTCTTCTGTAATCAGCATTTGAGGTTTTCTACTAATTAGGTCTTCTCCTCTCTGTCTGTAATTCTCCAGACCCCTCCATCTGCCTGTTAAACATGGAACGAAGGGTTGGCTGGCCCATGAGCAGTGAACTTCAGATGCAGATCGGCCTCCTAGACCAACATGACAAATGGCCGGATGGCCCCAAAACTGCTGCTTGACCACTGGCCTGGTGGGCATCTGCCAGCCAGCACCGGCATGGAACCTCAGTTGCTGGGACTGTGAACTTCAAAGGGTTAGCCAAATAGTCTGTAAGTAGGCAGAATATTTCCCATTTGTATTATAGAGAGGAGTGAGGGAAGAAAATGATAGGGCAAGTATCTTGTATATGAACTATTGGCCCAAAGTCCAATTACAACACAGAAATTTTAATATTCCAACTTAGGCATTCCTGATAACACGAGCCCAGGACAACTTATATAAAAAGCCGTGTTGCACAAAAGACAGCTGTGCACATGTGGGGGTCAACTTATGATGATTATGATCCATAATTCATTTTCTCTTCCCCCAAGGAAGGAGAAGACAACTATGTATTTTTTCTTATTTCTTCCTTTTTATTTTATAATTGTTTTTGCATATTTGTGTGTTTTGTTTTTACCCTTTTTAAATATTTTTAAAATCTTTTCTTGTAAGCATTGTATTTTTTTCTATTAAAGCTTAAAACATTAATAAGTTTTATTCTTGTACCCTTTTTGATGGTCTGACAGTAGTATATTTTGGGGACTCATCACGCCTGTGTTTGATGAATGTTGTCAGTGTATTGTGTAGCCAGGATGTATGGACTGTGTTGAGGTTTAATTTATGTTCACATTACAGACTATAACAGAAGTTGAGTGCTGGATTGAGAGAAAGGAGGTAAATTAACCCTTGCAGGCGCACACCACACATCACTTAGGCTGGCTTCACATTAGCGTTCCCCTCCGCAGCATTCTGCGGAGGGGTCCGCAATGTGACCACAGCGGCCACGAACTCCTATCTTTACAATGGGAGCGCACGGTGCTGCGCTTGACAGCGCAGGACCATGCGCACCCATTCAATCCCATATGTGATCTGTGCGCAGGCGGATGCCTGCGCACAGATCACACAGTCTCGTCCGCACCAGGGACGCGACATGTTGCGTCCCTGGTGCGGGCGGGAGTGTGTGATTTGTGCGCAGGCATCCGCCTGCGCACAGATCACATATGGGATTGAATGGGTGCGCATGGTCCTGCGCTGTCAAGCGCAGCACCGTGCGTCCCCATTCTAAACATAGGGGCTTGCGCTGGCTGCGCACACATGGCGATTCCCCTCCGCTGAACGCTGCGGAGGGGAACGCCAGTGTGAAGGCAGCCTTACTGAGGAATGTGTAAGTGACGGTACTGAATTTGTAAAATTTACTAATTCTATCACAATGTTTCGTCTTTCATGTCTGCTACATATATCAGAATATAAACTCTGTGTGACATAGTAAAAACCACGAACTTACGTGTGCACTGCTGATTTACTTTAAGTAGAGGCCAGAACAGGTTATAATTAATTATGAAACACAAAGCGTGACCCATCTTTAATCTTGAGGGATGATGTATTGAGCGGAAAGTTTGGAAACATGGCAGAGCCACATAGTAATGTCTGCTACAGATTGGGAGAATTGAGTCATACAAAGTTTAATCGACATACAAGAAAGCTTCTAGTCTTACTGTATTTTAATGTGCTTTACATTAGCATATGGAAGTTGACAGAGTTCAGCACCCAAGAGAAACTGGGGAAGGAGTCATTTATCACTTTGCAAACTTGTCATATCAGGAAATAAAATTTGTATATGTAATTATTGTTGCACTTGTACAACAATTCTGAACTACACAGGGATCAAGAATCTAAGATAATGTCATCAATTTATAGTAATATCTTCCTTCAAAAGGAACCTGTATAACAACCTCTTCTGACAAGCCTATGACACGCCCCACGGTTATGTGGACTCGGGTATCTGGGCCCTCAGCTGCGGTTGGGATGTCACTGGTGGCCTGCCCAGGCCCGTGGCCCTAGTGGTCAGCTTTAAAAAGGGGGAATTGAAATAGGGATAGTTTGTTGTGACGCCACCTGTGGTTTCTGGTGACTGCACCAGTGCTGCGTGTGGCCTCCAGGGATGAATGATGGGTGTTGAAGCTCCCCACAGGTGGAGCTGGATCCCTGGGGAGTTTGATAATGATGCTGAGGGATGGAGCAGGGATTTGGCCGGGCTGTTAGGTAACGGGACAGTCTCTGTGGATGGCAGGGGCAAGGGTTGAAGGATTGACACACACACCACAGGTTGTTTTTTTACCTTTTACTGATGGTTTGGCAGGTAAAAGTCCAGGTACTGTTGGGTGGTCAAGAAGCACTTCTGGAACTCCACAGTGAGTGTGAAGCCCCTGCCCCATGTGAAACTTGGCTGTCCTACTCTGCTCTCATATCACCTGTGCTGTTGTTGGGAAACCAACGATGGACTGCCGCTATTCCTCTCTCTGCAGTGCCTGGCTCTCTTGTTGGTGGCTGCACAGATGCCCGGGAGACTGGAGTCTCCACGGTGAACCGGTATTCTCTTCTGGGCTAGGTGCTCTCCAGCAGTCTCGGACTCCGGTGTCTGGGGTGCTTTCTGGAGTGAACCAAAGATGGCTCCTCGGTCCCAAATTCACTCTTTCTCCGTTCTCTCTTCGCCTTCCGACCCCACTCTTGGGCCCTGCAAGACTACTCCGAAAGCTGTTCAGGGTCACTGGTTCAGGCCTAGCGCCGCACCGACCACAAGAACGTCTTCACAGCTCTTCTAGCGTCTGTACACTCTAACTAACTCCGCCCCCAGCACCAGTATTTATACGGGATCTTGCCTAAGAGCAGCAAGTTTAGCTCCCCCTACTGTGCTGGGGTGGAAGATGTTGTTTGTGTCTGTGTACCCACTGTGGAAATCCTTCTGTGCTGTAGGTGAGTCTGTGGTTACCTGTAGCAACAAGGTGCCACACCTACAATCTGCAGTGATCCTCAGTCCACTAAACCATCGCACGACCAGCACTAAACCTAATAATTGGTGGCCACCCTTAGCAACAACAACTGCAATCAAAAGTTTGCAATAACTAGGAATCAGTCTTTTACAACACTCTGTAGGAATTTTGGCAACTCATCTATGAAGAATTCATAGAATCATAGAATGTTAGAGTTGGAAGGAGCCTCTGGGGTCATATTTTCTAACCCCCTGTTCAAACCAGAATTCACTAAATCATCCCAGACAAATGTCTGTCCAGCCTCGGTGTGAAGACTTCCATTGAAGGAGAATTCACCACCTCTCGTGGCCGCCTGTTCCACTCATTGATCACCCTCACTGTCAAAACAGTTATTTTATTATCTAATTTGTGTCTCCTCCCATTGAGTTTCATCCCATTGCTTCTAGTCCTTGTGCATATGAGAATAAAGCTGATCCCTCTACAGTGTGGCAGCCCTTGACATATTTGTAGACAGCTTATAAGTCTCCTTTCAGTCTTCTTTTTGGCAGGCTAAACATTCCCAAATCCTTTAATCATTTCTCATAGGACATGGTTTGCAGACGGGTCACCATTCTGGTTGCTCTTCTCTGAGGTTGCTCCAGTTTGTTAATGTCTTTTTTAAAATGTGGTGCCCAGAATTGGACACAGTATCCAGATGAGATTTGATCTAATTGTGGGAATTCAGTCACTTTGGAAGGTTTTCAAGCATGAACCGTCTTTTTAAGGTCATGCCACAGCATCTCAATTGGATTATAGTAAGGACTTTGACCCAAAGTCTTCATTTTGTTTTTCTTAATACATTCAGAGGTGACTTGCTGGTGTGTTTTGGATCATTGTCCTGCTGCATAACCCAAGTGGGCTTCAGCTTGAGTTGATGAATAGATGGTCGGACATTCTCCTTCAGGATTTTTTTGGTAGACAGCAGAATTTATGGTTCCATATAGCACAGCAAGTCTTCCAGGTCCTGAAGCAGCAAAACCACTCCAGATCATCACACTACCACCACCATATTTTAATGAGGGTATGATGTTCCTTTTCTGAAGTGCTGTGTTACTTTTATGCCAGGTGTAATAGGACATAATAACAAAAGCTCACTCTCCCCATGGGATTAGTAACAGCCTCCTCAATTAAACTTGAGAACATCGGTTATCCATCGGTTGTGCACAGATACTGTCAGTGAAACAAATAAATGCTCCTATGTCATAGATAAGATTCAAAAGTTTTCTTCTTTATTTCATATGTTTTTAAAAGATCATCTAAGGGTGCTTTCACATCTGCGTTTTTCGTAATTCGCGGCAGATGCGGTGAAAAAACCGCATCTGCCGCATTTACCGCATAACCGTTCCACTTGCGGCGCGGTTGCGGTTTTTTCTATGCAAAGTATAGGCATACTTGCGGCAGGTGCGGCAAGTGCGGTTTTGCACTTGCGGCAGGTGCGGCCGCGAAAAAAAACGCGGCTTACTGCGGTTTTTTTCGCGGCCGCACCTGCCGCAAGTGCAAAACCGCACTTGCCGCACCTGCCGCAAGTATGCCTATACTTTGCATAGAAAAAACCGCAACCGCGCCGCAAGTGGAATGGTTATGCGGTAAACGCGGCAGATGCGGTTTTTTCACCGCATCTGCCGCGAATTACGAAAAACGCAGATGTGAAAGCACCCTAAGGAGAGGGAGCTATCAGTTGATATTAAATGACTAAGACTTTCCACAAGTTGAAAGCGCCCAACTGACAACTCCATCCCCTGTGATAACATTTAAAAAGATATGAAATAAAGAAGAAAACTTTAGAATTTTATCTAACAGACATTGGCACATTTATTTGCTTCTTATTATTGTAATAGGACATACACCTTTCAAAAAGTTCAAGTTTTGTCTCATCAGTCCACAGGGTATTCTCCCAGGAGTCTTGGGAATCATCGATATGTTTTTTGGGAAAACTGAGATTAGCCTTTATGTTCTCTTTGCTCAGCAGGGGTTTTAATCTTGGAACTCTGCCATGAACTCATGAACACTGATCTTTACTGAAGCAAGTGAGGCCTGCAGATTTTTGGATATGTTGTGAGATCTTTTGTGATCTCTTGGATGAGTCATTACTGCACTCTTGGGGTAAGTTGGTCTGCAGGTCACTCCTGAGAAGGTTCACTACTGTTCCATGTTTTCATCATTTGTGGATAATGGCTCTCACTGTGCTTGTCTGGAGTATTAAAGCTTAAGAAATGGCTTCATAACCTTTTTCCAGATAGATAGATCTCAATTATTATATAATTAATTATGCGGCACTCATATCATCTGCTTAATCACAAACGTAATATTAAACAAAAGTAAGCGGCACTATACAGTGACATAGAAATATAGAAATTGGAATTCTCATTTTAGGTAATTGAGATACTTAGCATTATAGACATGGCCAAATCGATAATCCACCCAGTTTCTACATTGAGGCGCATCTCTTAACTGGGTCCTAACATTAGCTACTGCCTATGTTGATGGACTTTTCCTCTGCTGGCGACTGAAACAAGAGATTGTAGTGTTCTGGACAAGGACAGGTGCTTTCAATATATGTGCCTTTGGAAAAGAACTGGGTAGATTATTTCTATATGTCTATAAGTCACTGTATAGTGCCGCTTACTTTTGATTAATATTTCATTTGTGATTAAGCGGATGATATGATGAGTGCCGCATAATTATTTATATAGTATGTTATGGGTTCACCACCCTTTATGAAGGCACCTTCTCCATTCCAGTTATTAGGCATATGCTATTGCTATCTGGTATCAATCTCTAACATGTCTAAAGGGGCTAACTTTTTTTCGAAAGGCACATACATTGAAAGCACCTGTCCTTGTCCATAAGACCACAATCTCTATTACTCTCTTGTATCAGTCGCAGGCAGAGGAAAAACCCAGCAACATAGGCAGTGGCTAATGTTAGGACCAGTTAAGAGATGCGCCTCGATGTGGCAACTGGGTGGATTATCGATTTGGCCATTTCTATAATGCTAAGTATCTCAATTTGCTAAAATGAGAATTCCAATTTCTATATTTCTGTAAGTCACTGTATATAGCCGCTTACTTTTGTTTAAGATCTCAATTATTCTCATTTTTTCCTGAATTTCTTTGGATCGTGGCGTGATCTCTTGCTTTTGGAAATTTTTTGGTCTACTTCACTTTGTCAGGCAGGTCCTATTAAAGTAATTCCTTGATTGAGAACTGCTGTATTAGTAGTCAGGCTCAGCTTCCAAAAAATGTGATTAATCACAGTTAATTTATGTTTTAAGGGGGAATTTATTTTTCAAACAGTGCCCGGCAGGTTAGTATTTCTTTTTCCCTTAATAATAAAGACCTTCATTTATAAACTGCATTTTGTGTTTACTTGTGTTATCTTTAATATTTAAATTTGTTTGGTGATCTGAAACATTTAGGTGTGACAAATCTGCAAAAGAATAAGAAATCAGGAAGGGGCAAACACTTTTTCACACCACTGTATGTCTGGCTTGTTCTAGCTTTCCACAACTCTAGCAACGTGCTGTTTGCCACTTACAGAAATTTGTTTCCGCAGACCTTGTTGCGGCTTCCTTGAAGTAGTGTTGCACTGCTTCCAGCTTGTTACTATACAGACAACTTGGAGACGGAGAATGAGAAGGAGGAAGAGACCTTGCCTTGCTCCACCTTCTGTTTGAGGATGCCACATAGATACTCAATAGGGTTTAAGTCTAGAGACATGCCTGGCCAGTCCAGCACCTTTACCCTCACTTACTTTAGCAAGGCAATAGTCGTCTTGGAGGTGTGCCTGGGATCGTAAACATCTTAGAATACTGCCCTCCTGCCCAGTTTACAAATTGAGTAGATCATGCTTTGTTGCAGTATGTCACAGTACATGTTGGCATTCATGGTTCCCTCTATGAACTGTAGCTCTCCACAGCTGGCAGCACAGCCCCAAACTCCCACCACCATTCTTGACTGTAGGCAAGTAACACTTGTTCTTGTACGTCTCACTTGATTGATGCCACACACACTTGACACCGTGTGATCCAAATAAGTTTATCTTGGTTTCATCGGACAATAGGACATGGTTCTAGTAACTTATATCCTTAGTCTGCTTGTCTTCAGCAAACTTATCATGTGCATCATGTTTAGAAGAGGCTTCCTTCTGGGATGACAGTCATGCAGACCAATTTGATGCAGTGTGCGGTTTATGGTCTGAGCACTGACCTGCTGATAACATCCTCCCCTTTAACCTTTGCAGCAATATTGACACCACTCATACATGTATTTTGAAAAAACAGCTTAACTTCCTTGGTCGGCCATGGTTAGGACTGTTCTCAGTGGTACCTATATTGTCTTGGCCAAACAAGAATAGCTGCAATAATTAAGACGACAAGGATAACAAAGCCTATCTGAGCTAGCCATCTCTGCCATCCCTTCATCTATGGAAAGTATTGGTCCCAGGGAATCTTCTACACCTGAATTCCTTTTTAATTCTTTTTTTGTAGAGAATTCAGTTTCTGTACGGCTGCTGTAACCTTCCCAGTGAGACCTGTATTATCTGGAATATACGTACAATTTTGCAAACACCTCCTTACTTTGCTAATAACATGTTCATGGCCATTCTATTTTGAATCACCATTATTGATGTAGGGCCTAGTTTGTCTAAACATTAAGGAGCTTCTCTAGTGTAATTGACAAATCTCTATTAATCATAATAGATATAATTGATCTAGTCTATATTTTTACTTATGGCAACTTGGGGTGAGATAAATGATTCAAAACTCGCTTTGACTTGATCTCTGGCTTTAAATTCATGCTGTACCCTCCTTTTATGAAGAATTCTGGGTACACCAGAAGGTATATAGGATTGCTCTATCTGCGTCCTCCGGCCTTTCCCGCCTGCTTCACCTCAGTTCCCTACCTGGATACCCAGAATTATATCACAACACTCGTGGATGGATCTTCCTGTCTCAGGACCATATTCTACCACCAGGGATTATTTGATAATGTTTCCTTTTACACAGGAACCCGATTACCTTGAAAATAACATAAAATAACATAAAATAGCGCTTTTACAGCTACATGTACAACTTAATAGAGTAATATTAGTTATACGCAGTGTTATCTACACTAGAACTAATTGATTGCTCAAGAAAGTGAATGTTTCTTCCACTCATGTTCCTGTAACCATTTCTGCCTTAGTCTGGATATTTCCTATATATCAGACATAATCTGGAGAGTTATAAGGCCACATATGGGACAGTCTATCACTATGGGGTGTAGATCAGTGACTATCATTGACAGAGACCATCATTCTGCTGGTGGTGAATCTCCAACAGCAGCCACGTCCAGATGGGTTTTCCCTCAATCTCCACTGAAGTTGCTCTAATTCGGAGAAGCTGGATCGGCCATCTAATCTCGGCTCACGGCTCTTTCTTGCATCTTTTCAGGATCACCCGATCTCATGACATGAGACCATGCGCTCCTGACATTGATTTAGGATCTGGAATTGAAGAACACACCTCTTTACAGTCAATTATATAAGGCTTTTACATTGCTGGTCAGGAGTTTATGCTGCATCTAAAGTATCTGTGCGAAAATAAGCCACAAGTTTTAATGAAAATTGATTTTAATTCTTGTACTTGGAGATAGCAATGCAGTGTTCAGCCCTTTCCTGACTGGATACTCATCTCACTGATGCTGACACTGCAGCACCTATCTATTGACCTGTAGCTCTTATGGTGCTTGTGTCCTCCTCAACCTCACTAGGTGAGAAGCTCATTGTGTCCTATCTATTAATGTCAGATTAAATCTTTTTCAATTGTATCCACACTTACTTTATAGAAAATACAATCCTATTCTAGGTGTCGAGTCGAGAATTATCTTATATCGACTTATCTACTAAGAAGGAAAATTAAACAAAAACAACATTTGATCTATGTCTTAAGAATTATTAATGTTAATCTCCCATTCAGCTTGTCCAATGCTTTGTGTATGTTAAGGATTGTAGAAAGCTGCTGATTCCCAGATACTGTAAAATACCCTTAATGACCTCCACTATAACATATGCAGCTTTACCTCTTCAGGAGCCTCATTTTTACAGACCACCTTCATCGTGAATTTCTCAAAAGTAACATAATTTCTGTACCAGATTCTGTAAAGAAATTAACACAACAAGCATACACCTAGTGTGCAGCTGTCTTTGGATGATCTATCTGCAATCAGTGGAACAGTAGAGTGGATGAGGGGTTTGTTCATGTTTCTGAGGGGTCGTTACAGATTCTCCTACGTTGTATCAGTCAGACATCATACAAGACTGGGTGTACCTGGCCACCTGGGTACTGAACCCTTGTGCCACACAAACCTTGTCCACTGAAACACATCTATCTGTTAATGACAAATGAGTTACTTCTTGGGTTACCTGAGCCATCATTGAGAAGAGAGTTATGGCAGAAAAAGCTTACCACTCGGTGTCTACAGACCTTCCTCAGTCAGCTGGCATCCCGCGTGTTGCACTCCTTTCCTGTTCAACCACCTGTTTCTGTAGGGATTTAAGAACATCAAGAGTGACAGGGACCCCTGTTGCCCGAGTCTGCACTGGTGTCAGGGTCTTAGACTCTCGACTCTAGGCCTACTCACAGCTTCTGGATGCTGCATCTACGCGAGAATTACCTCTGGCTTGAGCGCCAGCTCACATCTGAGCTGTACCTGCACTCTGCCAGGATTATCCGATAACAGGAGAGCCTCCATACAGACTCATACACTCTCTGTGGTCTCGATAGGTTATTATGTGACACCCCCTGTTGATGGGACCCTCTCCAAAGGTCTCTGCTGCTGTAAATCATGTTCTTGAGATAATTTAGGCTGCTGTGTTTAAAAAAAATATATCTATAAAATAAAGCAACATAACCTCTCAATATGGAGAAGGAAAACAAAACCAAACCTCTGTCTGAGTGTAGAGACATGGAACAAAAATGCAAATCACCAATAATTGATTTACTAATTATGTAAACACAGCAGACTTTTTGTTCAAGTATCTACAGTATCATGAATAAATCTACATTTGTGTCAAAAAGATGTCCATTACTAAAATATTTGGGGTTGGAGCAGTAAAAATTAAAAAGTATTGATAATTACTTTTACCATTACCCTAAAGTGAGACTTAAAAAAACAATCTGGAATGAATTAAATGTTCTTAAAAGATCCATGTGCATGTGCATGGCTGCCATTTTAGTTGGTGGGGCGTGTCTCTCAGTGAAACTGGCTTTGTTCTAGCAGGGTTGCATCAAGTCCCCAACTCAAGCAGTATCTACAGTTCATTGAAACTTCCTGCTTGGAGAGAGAGAAGCACAGATATTCCTCTCCACAATGGCTCCGTTTTGGATTTACAAAGGTGACTGCACCATATATTCCCTGGATTACTTATTTAATTCCTCCACCATTGGCAAATGATATTCATATTTTTAATCATCTCACCTTTCTCTGAGGTATGTCATTTGCACTTTTTAGTGTGCTCCCTCTACATTTATCTATTTTTATGTTTATTTTAAACTGTTCTCTGTGTCATCTGTAAATACTTTTTGTCCTATCCCAATTTACTTTATTAATATCTGCACTCACATCTTTTACCTTTTTTCATTAACAATTCCTCAGAGTTTTTTAACACATATACCTGACTGGCACACTGGATTTATCTGAACAAGGGAACTTACATGTGCCTTATTTTTATTCTATTTATTTCTATTTCATTCATTCATTTTAATTGTCAGTATACTCATTTAATCATTCAATATTTAGTCTCTCAGCATGAACCCACTCTATGTGGGGTAGGGTGGCCTCCATTTTCTTTTGTGTGTTGCTAGTAGTGTTTTGGGAAACCTGGCTCAAACTGGTCTAACAACTTCTAGACTCTGTATTTACATACTGTCCATAGACCTGCGTCTTTATAGTTACAAAGTACTAATCCTGTCTAAGTCTATTGTCCAAACATTCATTCATTCCTTCATATATATACTGTATCCATCTATTATTTCCTTACACCTCACTTCCTGTGCCTCCTTCCTTCACATGGAAACACAAGGCCGAATTGTCCTTCAAAACACACTTAAGATAAATAAAAATTGACACTACAACCAAATGGATAAACAAGGCCATGGGCTTTATTAAGGTTAAAATAAATTATTAAAATTAATATTCACATTTTATTTTCCATTTTAATAAATGAACCAAAGCTATATTAAATATTACATCCATATCAACCATTACTTTTAAAAATACCATTAAACATACCAAAACCATCCCAACACATATTGGAACATTTTTACTCCTCTAATAATGCCTCACAACAATAAAAAGAAAAAGTTAAAATGGCAAAAACAAAACCTTTACGAATCAAGCCTCAAATGATATAATCGGCTATCCGTTACAAAAAGGTTCATCTTTTATTTTTAATTTTTTTTAAAAAATCATAATATACAGGGAGCACGGGTGGGTCTTCAATTCTGTCAGAGGTCTGACTGACCCTCTGACAGAACAAGAACCTTTTATAGCCTCACAGTGCCCGCCAACAGTGATGGCCAATCAGTACTCACTGACCCTCAGGCCTGACCATTGGCTGGACTCCAGCCAACCAACACCTGTTGCCATACACTAGCCCTAAGTGTATGGCAACCCACAGCTAAAAATAGCCTGCTATGAGTAATATAGATCAGCCTGTGTTGCCATGTTGTCCCCCGCTATCTGCTCAGGGGACATTACATGGAAACACAAGGCCGAATTGTCCTTCAAAACACACTTAAGATAAATAAAAATTGACACTACAACCAAATGGATAAACAAGGCCGTGCGCAAGCCGCCGCCGTGGAAGCTCCGATCCTAAAAGAATGAGACGAGAATCGAAGATGGCTCATATTCAACAGTTGAAAACACTTTTTCAGAACCGAAGAAAATTGGAAAACTGTCATTGGATCGCCAGATTCATGTGTAAACAACGATCCCTGAGCAGGGTGGCGAACAGCCAACCAGCGCCGCATGTTTTAACATGGGCACAGGAAAGAATTCGGGACTGCATTGAGCTTAACAGACATCCCAGTACCACGCTGGTCCGTCTTTGATCTACGCACCAAGATCAAAATATAACTATCAAACAATGAGACATCCTCGACCCTCAAACCAGAAAATGTAAACTTACTATAAGACACCACTCCCCGATCCTAAAGGCACCAAAAACCATTAAGATAAAACAATTACGAAATAACGAGACTTCGTATTCATTAAAGCAAACATTCTTTAATACCAACCATAATTTTTTTAACACTTCCAAAGAAATAGGACGGCGAGTATCAGATGTACAATGACCCTTACGAACGCTCTTCAAAAACTGGCGAACCACAAACATATTAGTCAAAGAATCTCCTCCAAAGAGCTGATGAAAAAAGGACACTCCGTAAATAGTTTTTGTCAAGCTCGAGTGGCTGCAACCAGACTGAAAGACAGATTCGCAAAAATTAAGAACAACAACAGCGTCACTAGTAACCGTAGCAATGTGTTTAGCTGCACAAAATGACGACCAGTCCCGCCATGTGGCCGCATAAGATGCCCATGTTGAGGGAGCCACAGAGTTCTTAAGAAAACCTGTTATTGATCTTCCAAACATGTCCAAAGACCCGAAGGGCAATCCTTCCTGCAGTGAGCCGCTGCCGTAAAGGTCCCGTGGAAATCCTCCCATTGCTGCCGAGAGAGAAACAGTGCTGACATATTAACAGACTCGACGGCATGAGTCGCCTTCAACCAAATATTAAATAGAAGGCATGATAACACCAACCGTCCAAGTAAACTGCTAATAAGCGGACACTTTGACGAAAGTGAATTGATGACAAAAACAGATCCCTAAGTGGGAAAGCAAAAAATGATACGCTTATTGACTAAACACGATCCCCAAAGCTCCAAGATAGCTAACAACGCTACTAAATCCAGTAACACCGGAGACTTACAAAATCCACGCTCGGCAAAAAACACCGGCCAATGGGAGGAACACCAATCCCGGCCATAGAGTAACCCAAAACCACAAGAAGGATCCGTATGCAAAAATAAAGCTCATGAAGAAGCTGACACAAAGTCATCCTGCAAGCAGCAAATACCATTAAAGGAAGATAAAAACTCATGCCAAATTAATAGATCATCCTTCAATGAACGAGTTACCCGAATATGGCAACCCGGGGACGAGACACCTTTAGTCGCATCATACAGACGCTGCAAAAAAGGGCGGCCCATAGGTAAAATGCGCAGGGCAAAATTCAAGCTACCCAACAAGGATTGAAAATCCTTCAATGTAGCTTTCTCTCTACATAACATGTCCGCTACCAACCCCTTCAGCTTATCCAGTTTTGACTCGGTCAAGCTGAATTCCATCTTTTCGGAATCAATAGTGATACCCAAATATTCCAGTTTAGTACATGGAAACACGGTCTTATCAAAAGCTAAAGGAACTCCGAAATAATCCATCAACCGTAAAAAACGAGAGAGAAGAGAAAAACAATCATCAGAAAACCCAGAACCCACAAACAAAAAATCATCCAAAAAGGTAACACACCTGCTTAAGGAAAATCAGACCTGACCGCCCATGACAAAAAAGTAGAAAACGATTCAAAATAATAACACGAAAGAGAAAAACCCATAGGGAGACAACGGTCAAAAATAAACCCCCCCTCGTCGAAATAAAAACCCAAAGAATTAAAACCAACTGGATTAACTGGCAAAAGCCGAAAAGCAGACTGAACGTCTGATTTAGCTAACAAACAATGCCTACCAAAACGTCGTAATAATTCGACCGTAGCTTCAAAAGGGACATACTTGACCGCAGCTGCTGCAGGATCAACTTGGTCGTTAAGAGATCCCCCTTTCGGAAACGACAAATGATGTATAATGCGAAAAGAACCTGGCTCCTTTTTTGGAACAACCCCTAAAGGGGAAATCCTAAATTCCTCGAACGGTGGATCGGCAAAAGGGCCAGCTATACGCCCCAATAAAAGTTCCTTCTCAATATGCCGAACCACCGCAGTAGGATGCTGAAGAGCTGACACCAGGTTCTTTCCAACCACACAACCTTTCCCACCGAAAGGGGGAACGAAAAACCCATTACGGAACCCATCAATTAAGCAAGTTGCTGTCGCCCTGTCTGGAAAACTGCTTAACCATGGAAGCATGTTTTCCAGAATCACTGGAGTCAATGTTTTTTGCTGAAGTATTCCCGCCAGGGGCAGCAACTTGGGCAGACATAGCCTGCTTATGAAAACACTTAGCAGCCGGGTGGCTACCTGCGCAGAATGAGCATTCATGTTTAAAGCGGCAAGAATTAGCCCACTTACATGAAGAATCATTGAACGTAAAACACACTCCTTTCCGTGAAACCGGAATCGAAGCAGGCTTCACAGACTGGCTGCACTGCGGTAACATTAGATTGAGCCAAAGCCCGACATCCTTCACACCCCAAGCACTAGTGGGGAGAACGGCAAGCTTCTGACGAAAAGACCCATGCCGACCTCCCAAGATTCCTATAGGCTTCCAGTATAATGTCGAGGTGCTGAAAAAGGCCCATACAACAAGTAGGATATTTCTCGCCCAGCACCGCGGAAAAAATAGCGAACGCTTGTACCCAATTATGAAAAGATTTAAACGGTTTACGCTTGTCCGAGTCGTGTTCAAATTTGTCATCTTTTCTCTCGCCCCTAATTGGATGCTCCCTAGACATAGGAAGGAGAGAAAAAATGTCGACATATTCGCGGTTCCAAATCCTCTCTTTAACAGTAAGCGGAAGATGGAGGGGAAACCTCACAGACAAGCGCTTCCTTAAAAGCAAGGTCAGACACCGCAGCCGACCGTACATCCGTATGCTCAGCCGTCGCCCCCACCCCCTTCACGATAGTCTTATCGGATAATGCAAGGGCTTCAGCAACGGCTTTGGACACCAATGACTTAATATCATCAATTTTAACCTGTGGAAGAGAAAAAGGTACAGTCTCACAATGACGAACTTGCAGCTGTTGAGGTCCAGATGAAGGTGCTCCAGATCCCGGACGGAACTCAGGAGCAGCAGGAGGGAAAACCTGGACAGGGACTGATCCGCAGGCGAGTTCTTCCTCAGATGACGGGTTCGAAGAAGACCATACCCGGCGAGCGTCATCCAGCCTGGTAGTTGGAGGAAGGGGCAGAGAGGGCACCCCCGGTAAAGTCAGTACTGTACCAGGGTGACTAGCAGAAAATGAACCAAGAGCAAAAGGCAAAGCTGCAACAGATACACTTGTTGCACCTGTCAAAGCACTGGGGCCCATATCCCAGTCCCCAGCAGATAAATTCAATGGAGCAAATTGGGCAGAATTAACAGGGACCGGATCCGGGCATGGAGGATCCAATGGCTGGCTCCTGCTGAGAACAGCAGCCCCCACTGACGATTCAAAGTTCCCGGGGCCACCGGCTGCTGGATCACGTGACCGCTTTCTGGACTTCCTGGAGAGGGCGCCAACACTGCATATCCGCGTCTTCTCGGGAGAACCCAGGCCTCCTCGCACGGCCGACTTCTTCTTCCTGGATCCAGCCGTCCTGTGTGAGGCATAAGTTCCCCGCTGCGGCGGG
Source organism: Allobates femoralis (assembly GCA_033576535.1). Classification (NCBI taxonomy): domain Eukaryota; kingdom Metazoa; phylum Chordata; class Amphibia; order Anura; family Aromobatidae; genus Allobates; species Allobates femoralis. The sequence goes on from JARQOC010000002.1 coordinate 80,318,999, forward strand.
GGAAAGGGAGAATAGCGTGCGCTGGCCCTCCGGTGAATGCGGAGGCTGCGCCCATCAGATGGCGGGGGCTCCACATACTGAGAGGACGGAAGCTCCACTGTTGTGCCCACCGCGGCTGGGATATTACAGGTACCCGGGCGGTAGTAGTGCTAGGCATGACCGCAACCAGGCCACACTGCCTGGCTGACCAGCCCTGGACAGAAACTCAGCTAATAAATTGTTCATCTTCAATTCTGTCAGAGGTCTGACTGACCCTCTGACAGAACAAGGACCTTTTATAGCCTCACAGTGCCCGCCAACTGTGTTGGCCAATCAGTACTCACTGACCCTCAGGCCTGACCATTGGCTGGACTCCAGCCAACCAACACCTGTTGCCATACACTAGCCCTAAGTGTATGGCAACCCACAGCTAAAAATAGCCTGCTATGAGTAATATAGATCAGCCTGTGTTGCCATGTTGTCCCCCGCTATCTGCTCAGGGGACATTACATTCCTTTGTCCCTTTGTGTCTCTAACCATGCGCTTCACTCGGCCGCCATCTTTGCATGAGCACATGTATATTTCCAGATTCTCAATCTGTGGCAATTCTAACCCATCTTTTCCAACATTCTTTTATAATCTAGCATTTTTGTGTTAACATTACATTTGTCTTGTATTTGGTTTGGTATATCTGTTTTTTTTTTTATTTTATTTATTTATTTTTTTCCTATTTACTCGACAAGTCTCTTCTACTTGCCATATGCTAACATCTTTTATGGGCACGAAAGCCAAGAAGCTATAATATTTATACCAAAAATATATTAATTTAAAACAACACAAAATGGCCTCCACCAAAGAGCACATGGCATTATCGCCACCACTAAAATGGCCTCCAACAGAGAGCACATGGCATTATCCCACCATCATGAAACGTGAACATAATACATTTTTGTAACACACATTACTCAAAACTCTACCTTCTTTTTCCTTTTCTACCTCTTGTACCCAATTTTCGCTATACAAACTTTAAGAGACTCTTTCCCATACCCTAGCAGTAGATCCATTATCTTTCCAGAACACCTTTTCTCTCTTTTAACACAATCTTCCACTGCATTTCTGCCATTTCACATAACTTCATAAGCTTTTTGCATTGTTTCACATGACTTTTTCCTTGACAAGTTGCAACTAATGTACACGGGTCTAACTTGCCATCTGAATTTGTCCATCCTAATGCCAATACGACACAACTGTATTAACTTCTCCATCTTTCTCTATATAGACTAAGATAATAGACACAAAACAAACAATAAGACGGGGAAGATGACTCAATCCTGATATTCTAAAGACAACCGGGTCTGCAGCACACTCTTCCTATCCGTCCCTGTCTGATTTCCATGTTTCGTAGTTTACAAAAACATCTTGTATTAATCAAATTACCAGCTCACATATCGAGACAACTCACTTAAAGGGATCCTGTCACCCCCAAAACACCTCCAAAGCTCTTAAAACCTGTCCCTAGTGCATATTAACACTTTCCCTACACTCCTTTTTGCTCCTAAATGCACCTAATCAAAGTGAAGAAAAACGTTTTATAAGTACCTGATTAGTGATGATAATGAGTGACTATCTATTCATAGTCACTCATCCAGGCAGCCCCTCTTCATGATATCACGCCTATTCAGGCGTGATCTTCCTAATAGATTCAAAATCGCGCCTCTCTGCCCGCCTCCCCACTCTCCCATTACGCACGGGCTTCAGTGGGGGCATTATGACGCGATTCACGTCATTTCCTGGCGCCGGGTGACGTATACACCCGCGCCGCTCGCTTTGTGCTTCAAGTGCCTCACTGCGCATGCGTGCGGGAGCCGGAATAGAGCGGCCGGCGATCCGGAGACACAGGCACAGAAGAGGATTCCATTCCTCATAACAACAGTACGGCGGTCCCATTACAAACCCCTAACTTAGGGGTTTGTAATGGGACCGCCGTACTGTTGTTATGAGGAATGGAATCCTCCTGTGTCTCCGGATCGCTGGCCGCTCTGTTCCGGCTCCCGCACGCATGCGCAGTGCGCTCCCGCACGCATGCGCAGTGAGGCACTTGAAGCACAAAGCGAGCGGCGCGGGTGTATACGTCACCCGGCGCCAGGAAATGACGCGAATCGCGTCATAATGCCCCCACTGAAGCCCGTGCGTAATGGGAGAGTGGGGAGGCGGGCAGAGAGGCGCGATTTTGAATCTATTAGGAAGATCACGCCTGAATAGGCGTGATATCATGAAGAGGGGCTGCCTGGATGAGTGACTATGAATAGATAGTCACTCATTATCATCACTAATCAGGTACTTATAAAACGTTTTTCTTCACTTAGATTAGGTGCATTTAGGAGCAAAAAGGAGTGTAGGGAAAGTGTTAATATGCACTAGGGACAGGTTTTAAGAGCTTTGGAGGTGTTTTGGGGTGACAGGATCCCTTTAAGGTTACGTGGCAAAACTCAATTTACTATTTATCCAATTATCAGGCCCATACTGAGTCAAATCACTCTAAGTTATATGCCACTATCAGTTCGAGTCAACTCACTGAAGACCATGCAGATGGGCGGGGGGAGCCATGCATATCTAATGAGGGGCCGCTCAGTCAGCAGCCTTCCCCGCCTCCTCCAGCCTCCCCAGCACCCGGACACAGCCCCCACACACCACATACCATATTGACCCGTGTATAAGCCGAGGGGGGGGACTTTTCAGCCCAAATTTTGGGCTGAAAAACTCGGCTTATACACGAGTATATACGGTACATATTTTAAGTTTGTAAACACAAATGCACACACTGTTATTTTTTCGAATGTTGATTTTTTGTTATTTTCTGTAAAGTAGTTAAAAATTATATACATTTCTCTTCATGTGCTGATATAGAAAACAGTGTGCAATGTTCCCGATGCCTGGAAATAAACACTATCATAAATCTTTTGGGCTTAACTCATGTTATGGAAAACTCTGATATTATTTTGAACACAATTGTATAGTATCTTTGATTTTTTTCAGTGCATGTTATGCACTTCACTTCTGTTTTGACAAGAAAGCATTTTATGAATTCTTTCTTTCAAAAAACATCTTTTTATAGAATTATTAAAAAAAACTTGCTGTTGCATTAAATTATTTACCTATTTATTTATAGTTATTACTCTTGTGTGCTACTAATATCCTATATAGATATTATTTGTATATGTATTTATATACTGTATTTTTCACCTTATAAGACACACCGAATTATAGGAAGCACCCAGGGGCGGGCTGGCCCAGGTGGCTGGTGGTATATTCCACATCTAGGGCCGCCCCCTACAGAAACGGGCCGGCCGCGGGCGTCGCTTTGCGGCCGGCACATGACGCGAGACGGCCCGGCCGCGGGAGTTGCTCTGTGACGCTGGAAGTCAGGTAAGGGCTGACAGCAAACCCCCCCCGCTTCTCAAGTCAGACCTGACAGCACCCCCCCCCCCCGCTTCTCAAGTCAGACCTGACAGCACCCCCCCCCCCGCTTCTCAAGTCAGGGCCGGCAGGGCAAATCTGCCACCCAGGGAGGAAGGCTCCAGCCAGCCCCTGGAAGCACCTCACATTGGTGAAGGAAATGAAATTTTTTTTTTATGTTAAATGGGGTCCATTTTATAATCCCAGTGTCCATCTTACAATCAGTATATATTTACCCCTCCTGGGCCCCATCCTGGAATATATGGTCCCCATGCTGGTACATGGCACCTCATCCTGGACCCACCATAGCCCCCAATCCTGGTACATGGCACTCCATCCTGGATATAGCCCCCTTATCCTGGTACATAGCCTCTCCATCCTCGATATGGCCCCCTTATTCTGGTACATAGCCCCCAATCATGGATATGGCCCCCTTATCATAGTGCATAGCCCCTTTATCCTGGTACACAGCCACCATCCTGGATATGGCCCCCAGCCTGGAACATAGCCCCCCATCATGCTATATAGTCCCTTTATCCTGGTACATAGCCTCACCACACTATATGGCCCCCTTATCCTGGTTTATAGTCCCCAGCATGCTATATGGGCCCCTTAACCTGGCAGATAGCACTCCATCATGCTAAATGGCCCCCCTGCTGGTGCACCCACAAACATAATATACAATTTAACTCACTCTATGTCACTCCCTTGCAGTAGTGCGGCATCCTCTGGTCTTCCTGTCTGTGACCGGGCATCCAATCATGTGACCGGGTCCCACAGCGATGATGTCACAGTGCTGCCCTGATCACATGATTGGATGTCGGGCACAGACAGAAGGTCAGGAGATGCCGCACTGCTGCAAGGGAGCGACAAAAGGTGAGTTAAATTATTTATTATGTATGTGTGTATTATTGTGTGTGCACCAGCGTTACGAGGGAGGGTCATATCCAGGATGGGAGGGCAGTATACTTTAGGCACATGTAATATGCGCCGCCCACCTCTCAGCGCTGAGAGGTGATGGACAGGGAGATACAGTGCATATTACAGAACCCTAGTGAGTTGGGGCACATGACCTCCCACTACCTCTGCAGCCTAACCCAGCCTCCTCCAGCCCTCGGAAATGCTCCAAAGCCGCCCCCCATCCTGTAGCAATAGATTCAGATTATTAGACGCATCCCCATTTTCCCCCAAAATTTGGGGCAAAAAAGTGTGTTTTATAATCCAAAAAATACGGTATTTTACTATTTTACTTAGCACTTGCTATCTATTAATTTACATATATTTACTGTATATACTCGTGTATAAGCCAACAATTGGGCTGAAAAGTCACCCCCTCGGCTTATACACGGGTCAATAAGGTAATCCTATGGTGGGGAGGCTGGAGGAGGCGGGGGAGGCTGCTGACTGAGCGGCCCGTCACGTGGGGCCGCTCATTAGATATGCACGGCTTCCCCCACCCATCACAGCGGCAGGGGAGCCGTGCATACAGCCCCCCAGTGTATACAGGCAGCCCCCCAGTGGCACTAGCCCCCCCATCATGTGAAGAGCCCCCACACACTTTGCAGAGCCCCCCCGCTGCATTATCTTACCATCCAGGGTCTTCTGCACCGCAGTTCCTGCAGTCATCATGATGCAATAAATTCACACAGCCGTTTTGGCATTCCCTTTAAAGACACAGCGTGGTGTGCAGCTGATCTATTGGTAAGTGTTTACATGTCATTCCACTGCGACCGCCGGGTCACATGAGACCGGGAACACAGCGCGCGAGGATGGACTGGAGGACCCGCGGTGAAGAAGACCCTGGATGGTAAGATAATGCAGTGGGGGGGCTCTGCAAAGTGTGGGGGGCTCTTCATATGATGGGGGGGCGAGTGCCACTGGAGCCTGCTGTATTCCCCTGGGGCCTGCTTACACCCCTGGGGGCCTGCTGTATACCCCTGGGGGCCTGCTGTATACCCCTGGGGGCCTGCTGTATACCCCACTGCTGGGGCCTGCTGTATACCCCACTGCTGGGGCCTGCTGTATACCCACTGCTGGGACCTGCTGTATACCCCACTGCTGGGGCCTGCTGTATACCCCTGGGGGCCTGCTGTATACCCCTGGGGGCCTGCTGTATACCATACTGCTGGGGCCTGCTGTATACAATACTGCTGGGGCCTGCTGTATACCATACTGCTGGGGCCTGCTGTATACCACTGGGGGCGGCCTGTATACCTTACTGCTGGGGGTAGTATACCTGTGCTGGAGTCCACCCTCGGCTTATACGCGAGTCAATACGTTTTCACAGTTTTTGGGGGCAAAAGTAGGGGGGTCGGCTTATACACGGGTCGGCTTATACAAGAGTATATTCGGCATATTTGCTTTTATATTGATTGTCTACCTATATAAATTATATGTAATGTCTCATAGTTATTTCAAGTGTACATCTATTCCTCCCAGGGGTACCCACCTTTTTCTGTTATCTGTATGTCCTGTTTTAACCGAATGAGATTTTGCTTGTATTTTATGTATTGCACTAATAAAGATACAACTTTTAGCCATTTTTCATAAGCTTATATGTGGGTTGCAGGAGTCTGCGGTACCACTGCTGGTACTGCACAATGAGCCAGTGCCGCAAATGACAAAGAGGAGGGGAGGGGAAGCGGGGTAACAGCTCACCGGTGTGCTATATAGCTTACCTCTCTGAGGAGAGACAACTTGCGCAAGGATCCAGTCCTGGTCCAGGGCTGATTTATTCACGTAGAACAATTGGAATGATCCAGCGCTGCACATGTACTCCAAATTCAAAGATTTATTTCATAGTGATACACAACTTCACATTAGTGCAACCAGTGTGCTAAACCATATTTGCACACCCATCACTTGGGTGACGCGTGACAGATGGGACAGTACAATTATTTAAATGTCTCCCTGTGCACTCTCTCTGGCCCCCACCGGACCTCAGATCAGCGATGTCACGATCAAGCGATTTCACATCGTAAATCGCTTGATTACATGCATCAATTTTAAGCCCGATATCGCTTAAGCGATCAAAAAGGAGATCGCTTAAACGATATCGGGCAAGATATCTGTGCGTGTGACGGCCGCCATAGGAAGACATCGAGATGCTAGAAGTGGATGACAGACGGGAAATCACAATTATGTAAGTGGATTGGATTCACAGGTGTATTTATACAATTATTGAATTCTAAATAACTAAAAAATAAAATATATGAAATACGTATTTACTAGCTGATATTTATCATTTTGTGGACTCACATTTAATATAATATACATACATATTATATGTTTTCCTAAAATGTATAACATATCTTACCATCACGAATTTGACTTTTTATCTTTTTCTTGACAGACAATATTTTTACGGACACAATCGAGAACCATAATCGATCATTATGATTATAAGTGATTTATGTGTACAGCCTATAATTCTGATATGAAGACATCAGCTGCATTTGCTGTAAACTGTAATATGACCATAATTACAACCAAAATCATCTGTATAAGTTTCTTCAACTTCAAAAACATCACGGACGTCTTAATCTTTTTTACGGACAGGAGAAGAAAGTGTCCTCTCTTTACGGACGGTCCTGGAATTCACGGACGGTTGTCACCACTCACAATATTTATCTGCTTCTCATTGTCCCATAACTTTATGAGAGCAGCATCAAACAGTAAACACTAGAACAGAGCGCCCTCTGCTGTGCCGATATGGAAAACAACGAGTAATAGAAGGTCAATAATGCCGTGAATGGGTGCGATACAATATAATTAGTGACAAATTATGTCACCATCAAAAATATTGTTAACAACGTCATCAGATTACTCTGAAACAATACACTCTATGCTCAGCATCATGGACTAATCCCTTCGTACATATCATTTTTACTGTAGAATTCTGCTGTTGTCGCCCTCTGAAAGTCTGCATTATCTGAAAGTGATCATGGTCCTGAAGATAGAAAACAAATCTTTTATTATTCAACTATATCCAATACAATCCTAAACTGCAGACAATTTGCCAAAATCAAGGAAACATTCTTATAAACAGAACAACAGAATACAATATATACCGTATACATAGTAATAGTCTTTACCAGAAATAGGCCCGATACTATTGCATCGGGAGTGCGGTGAAATAAACATCTGTGGATCCTTAGTGGTGCTAGCAGGAGCAGTGGACATGTGTCACACAGTTTGCGCTTTCCAACATACCCATTCTATGTCATTGCACAGTATATGGCATCTGTATACGGTGGCTCAGAGGTTAGCACTGTATACGGTGGCTCAGTGGTTAGCACTGTATATGGTGGCTCGGTGGTTAGCACTGTAATGGTGGCTCTGTGGTTAGCACTGTATACGGTGGCTCTGTGGTTAGCACTGTACACGGTGGCTCGGTGGTTAGCACTGTATATGGTGGCTCGGTGGTTAGCACTGTATACGGTGGCTCAGTGGTTAGCACTGAATATGGTGGCTCGGTGGTTAGCACTGTATACGGTGGCTCAGTGGTTAGCACTGTATATGGTGGCTCGGTGGTTAGCACTGTATACGGTGGCTCAGTGGTTAGCACTGTATACGATGGTTCAGTGGTTAGCACTTTATACGATGGTTCAGTGGTTAGCACTGTATGGTGGCTCAGTGGTTAGCACTGTTAACGATGGTTCAGTGGTTAGCATTGTATACGGTGCCTCAGTGATTAGCACTGTAGATGGTGGCTCATTGGTTAGCACTGTAGATGGTGGCTCAGTGGTTAGCACTGTAGATGGTGGCTCAGTGGTTAGCACTGTATACTGTGGCTCAGTGGTTTGGACAGTATATGGTGGCTCGGTGATAAGCACTGTATGGTGTCAGGGGATTTGAATCCCGCGCTGCTCATTGGCTGCCAGCTGAGCCAATGAGCAGCACGGGATTCAAACCCCCTGCCAAAGCTGCACAGCACCGCTCATTGGCTGAGCTGCCTCCGGCTGAGCCACTGAGCGTAGCGGGATTCAAATCTACCACGCAAGTTTGGTGGAGGATTTGAATCCAGCGCTGCTCATTGGCTGAGCGCCAGGGGCGACAGCGCAGAGCGGGGGCGACAGCGCAGAGCGAGGCGACAGCGCAGTGCAGAGCGGGGGCGACAGCGCAGAGCGGGCCGACAGCGCAGCACAGAGCGGAGTCACAGCGCAGCACAGAGCGGGGCGACAGCGCAGCACAGAGCTGGGCGACAGCTCAGCGGGGCAGAGTAAGAAGAACAGAACGGGGTTAGTGGGGCAGAGCAGGGGACAGCTGCAGTAGAGCAGGGAGACAATGTAGCAGAGCGGGGGTGAGCGGGTGGACAGTGCAGCAGAGAGCTCAGAGCAGGGAAGAGTAGTGCAGGGGAGGGGAGAGCAGAGCAGGGGAGAGCAGAGCGAGGGGACATCTGCAGTAGAGCGAGGGGACAATGGGCAGACCGAGGGAGAGCAGTGGTTAGCACTGTATACGGTGGCTCAGTGGTTAGCACTGTATACGGTGGCTCGGTGGTTAGCACTGTATACGGTGGCTCAGTGGTTAGCACTGTATCGTGGCTGAGTGGTTAGCACTGTTAACGATGGTTCAGTGGTTAGCATTGTATACGGTGCCTCAGTGATTAGCACTGTAAATGGTGGCTCATTGGTTAGCACTGTAGATGGTGGCTCAGTGGTTAGCACTGTAGATGGTGTCTCAGTGGTTAGCACTGTATACTGTGGCTCAGTGTTTAGGACAGTATATGGTGGCTTGGTGATAAGCATTGTATTGCGCCGGCTGAGTCAATGAGCAGCGCGGGATTTAAATCCCCCAGCCAAAGCCGCGCAGCACCGCTCATTGGTTGAGCTAGTCAGCATGAGCGGCGCGGGATTCAAATCTACCGCGCATGTTTGGTGGAGGATTTAAATCCAGCGCCGCTCATAGGCTGAGCTCCAGGGGCGACAGCGCAGAGCGGGACAGCAGCGCAGCGCAGAACGGGGCGACAGCACAGAGCAGGGCGACAGCGCAGAGCGGGGCGACAGCACAGTGCGGGGCAACAGCACGGGGCGACAGCGCAGAGCGGGGTGACAGCGCAGCGCAGAGCAGGGCAACAGAGCGCAGAGCGGGGCAACAGCGCAGCACAGAGCGAGGCGACAGCACAGCGTGGGGCGAAAGCGCAGCGCAGAGTGGGGCGACAGTGCAGCGCAGAGCGGGGCGAAGGCGCAGCACAGAGCGGGGGAAGCGCAGCGCAGAGCGGGGTGGACAGCGCAAAGGGGTGCGACAGCGCAGAGTGGGGCGACAGCACAGAGCGGGGGCGACAGCGCAGCACAGAGCGGGGCGACAGCGCAGCACAGAGCGGGGCAACAGCGCAGCAAGATTGGGGCGACGGCGCAGCACAGAGTGGGGCGACAGCGCAGAGGGGCAGAGTAAGAAGAACAGAACGGGTGTTAGTGGGGGCAGAGCAGGGGGACAGCTGCAGTGGAGCAGGGAGAGACAATGTAGCAGAGCGGGGGTGAGCGGGTGGACAGTGCAGCAGAGAGGGCAGAGCAGGGGAGAGCGGAGCAGAGTAGGGGAGAGCAGAGTGAGGGGACACCTTCAGTAGAGCGAGGGGACAATGAGGCAGAGGGAGGGAGAGCAGAGGTGAGCGAGGGGACAGCGCAGCAGAGCTAAAAAAGCAGAGCAGGGGAGAGTGGAGAAAAGCAGGGGTTAGCGGGGCAGAGCGGGGAGACAATGGAGCAGAGCAGGGATGAGTGGAGCAGAGGGGGGGGCAGTGGAGCAGACCGGGGGAGAGAGCGAGGAAGAGCAGGGGGTGAGTGGAAGGACACCGCAGCAGAGAGAGGGGCGAGTGGCGGAGAGAGAAGAAGAGCATCGGAGAGAGGGGGAGAGGGGGGAGACAGTGGAGTGGAGTGGAGCAGAGCAGGAGTGAGTGAAGCGGGGGGCAGTGGAGCAGACAGGAGGAGAGTGAGTAAGAGCAGGGGTAAGCAGGGCAGAGGGGAGAGGAACAGTGGAGCAGAGTGGGGGGCAGTGGAGCATCGTAGGGGGGCAGCAGAGCGGGGTGGAGAGAGGGGCAGACGGGGGACAGTGGAGGAGAGTGGAGAAGAGCAGGGGTAAGTGGGGCAGAGGGGGAGGGACAGTGGAGCAGAGTGGAGGGGCAGTGGACCAGGGCAGAGGGGCAGTGGAGCAGAGGGGGCAGCGCAGGGGGGCAGAGAGTGGGGGCAGTGGAGCCGAGAGGGAGGAAGTGGAGCAGAGCAGGGGGACATTGGAGCAGGAGCAGGGAGAGAGTGGAGCATTGTGGAGGGGGCAGTGGAGCATTGTGAGGGGGCAGCGCAGGGGGCAGTGGAGCAGCAATGGAGCATGGTGGGGGGGCAGCGCAGCAGGGCAGGGGGACAGTGGAGCATTGTGGGGGGGCAGGGCAGGGGGCAGTGGAGCAGCAATGGAGCATGGTGGGGGGGCAGCGCAGCAGGGCAGGGGGACAGTGGTGCGGCAATGGAGCATTGTGGGGGGGCAGCGCAGCATGGCAGGGGGGCAGTGGAGCATTGTGGGGGGGCAGCACAGCAGGGCAGGGGGCAGTGGAGCAGCAATGGAGCATTGTGGGGGGGGGGCAGCGCAGCAGGGCAGGGGGGCAGTGCAACATTGGGGGGGCAGTGAAGCAGGGTAGGGGGACAGTGGAGCATTGTGGGGGGGCATGGCAGGGGGGCAGTGGAGCAGCAATGGAGCATGGTGAGGGGGCAGCATAGCAGGGCAGGGGGACAGTGGAGCAGGGGGACAGTGGAGCGGTAGTGGAGCATTGTGGGGGGGCTGCGCAGCAGGATAGGGGGACAGTGGAGAGGCAATGGAGCATTGTGGGGGGGCAGACAGCAGGCAGGGGGCAGGGGCAGTAGGAGCATGTGGTGGGGGCAGAAAGGCAGGGGCAGTGGAGCAGCAATGGAGCATTGTGGAAGGGAGTAGCGCAGCAGGGCAGGGGGGCAGTGGAGCGGCATGGTGCATTGGGGGGGCATCACAGCAGGGCAGGGGGACAATGGAGTGGCAGTGGAGCATTGTGGGGGGGCAGCGCAGCAGGGCAGGGGAAGTGGAACAGCAATGGAGCATTGTGGGGGGGCAGCGCAGCAGGGCACAGTGGAGCATTGGGGGGGCAGTGCAGCAGGCAGGGGGCAGTAGAGTGGGGGAGAGAGCAAGGGGGTGAGCAGTGGATATAAGAGAGCAGGGGGTGCTGCTGTTTGTACTGTTCTCTGCTCTCCACTCTGTGTCTGCAGTGCTAAGGGCCTTTGGTGATGTCAGAGTCATGTGATCTGTGACTCCGCCCACAACTGTGACATCACCATAGGTCCTCTAGGTTTTGCAACGGATTGTGGTGGTATGGGGGGGTGCAGGAACCTGGCGGGGATAATCGGGTGGCGTGTGAGTGAGGGACACCGGGTGGACTGTTGGGAGCGGGTGGCAGGTATGTGGAGGTGGAGTGCGGGGACCTGGCGGGGATGATCGGGTGGCGTGTGAGTGGGGGACATCGGGTGGACTGTAAGTGTAGTTTGTGCCACCGCCGGGCTGTGCCATATTGCTAATGCTAATATGGCGCTGCTCCGGGGTGGCGCAGTGCATTCTGGAATATCGACATAACGACGGAAGTCTTTGACAACCATTATTGGTGATTATATAGTAGATTATGGCACGTTCCCAAAATCTAGGAATTAGACATTAAACTGCTGATGTGCACAAGAATACGTTCATATCTAAACCAATGAAATATAAATTAAATGCACTGTGCTATGGTCTATAAGTAATATCAGTAAAGCTTAAATCAAGATACCTTTCCTAATCAATAAATCCATTACCAATAGTAATCCAATAATATTGATATAATTTTGTTGACCATAACACGGGTCAGTTTAGTCATGAGCTTTACATAGTTTAGCAATTTAAGGGTATGTACACATTTATTTTTTGAGCAGGTTTTGGAGCAGGAACTGAGCAGAAACTTTCAAAAATCCCTATCGAAAACTTGGAGGTACTGCTCAGTTTCTGTGCTGAAAACTCTAGAAAAAGACTCTGTGTGCACATGGCCTCAGGCACTTATGAACACAGACAGAACAATGTATGGGCCCTTGGTAGCCCAATAGCTTACTATAATGCAGAATACCACTTGCTTTGGAGGAAGAAGTGACTCCAGAGCTGGCGAGAGCACTCGGGCAAGTACCGGGGCCCTGGACAGCTGTGGGGCCCACTCACTGTTGGGGACACTGTCAGTGCTGCTTGTCAGATGTTTTCCCCTGCGCTTACTGCTCTATGCATCTATACTTTCACATAGCTGCAACTATGACTGTGGCCCACCCCGGTGCCCCAGGCCAGTCTAGGCACCAATCAAGGCCACAGCTATGGGAAAGTATGGCCGCAGGGATCGTTCTTCTGCTCTTCATTACCGTAAAGTTTGCATTGTGCAGGTGCTAAAGAGACTACGTCGTGCAGTAGCAAACAGGAACTCCTCAGAGCAAGATGTCGCAACGAGGAGAAGATGATTCTCTAATTGCTGCCGAGCAAGACAGGCTTTGAATCTTCTGCCTTCAGTGTTGGTGGTGTCCACAGCGGGTAACTATAATCTCAGTCTGTCTGTCTTGCAGCTCCTGTTCCTGACTTAAATACAGCATTATTCTGTATCTATAGATTCACAGTATATCTTGTATTACAGTATGTCTGTATATGACTCGCCCAGGGCAGGGTGCTCAGCTCTCAGACTCGGTCTCGGATGTCACGAGTGGCTGCCCGAGGCTGTGGCCCTGGTAGTCAATGGTAAAATAAAAGAATAAAATGTACAGTTTGTTCGTGATGCCACCTGCACTACCTGGTGATGCTCACCAGCGCCGCTACAGTCCTCCGGTGGTCGATGGTATTGCGGCTTGCATGGTATAGTCCCCCGCAGGCAGGACTGGACCGCCGGGGCAGCGTTTCTGTAGGTAAACAGTTTATGCAGAAAGGATGCAGCAGAGTCGATAACTCACTTCACCGGGTACTTTACTGGAAAACTTTCAATCAGCATTACAGTCTTTCAGTAGCAGTAGATGTTACTTGGCAAATGGCTATGGGTGCAGCAAGTGGAATTTCTGGCTGATAGATGGATCCCTCACTGTGTACTATTCTTGTTCCTGTCTTTCCCTTGCCTCCCAGTGGCGGTGAAATCTGATCCCCTAAAGGTGAATCTGACCTCCTGCTGTTCTTTATTCTCCTTTCCCTTCTACCCGTCGGGTGAACCTTCTCTTGGTCTCTGTAGCGCCCTGCTACTCCTGGCTCCCCTCTTTCTGGGATCTTTGGGAGTCAGAGGCATACATGAAGATACCCCTGGTCTTTGGATTTTCTGTGAGCCGTATAGGTTCTCACAGGTGCAGGCTCTGGCACCCGGTTTTTCCTTGGGGCAAACTCTTGGTTACTCTATTCCCCACTGGAGCAAACTCCGACCTTCGAGTTTCTCTCTACCTTCTTCTGTTCTAGGATCTTTGTTTCTCGACTCTCCCTGGTCTCTCTTAGACTCCTTCCTCCCCAAGTCTTAGACTCCTCTCGGCTCTAGACTGCTCACTCTCTAGTTCTCCCTGGAGGCCACTATATACCCTCCCGGGGTCCCTCCCACCTACTAATTTAGTGTGTGGGTGTTAGCTCTAGGGTTCCACCTACTGGCCATACTTCCACTTGCAGTGGAGTGACTACACCGCTTTTATGGGTGCAGTACCCCTTTTGTGGCACCTAATTACAGTGTTGGCCAAAAGTATTGACACCCCTGCTATTCTGTCAGATAATACTCAGTTTCTTCCTGTAAATGATTGCAATCACAAATTCTTTGGTATTGTTATCTTCATTTAATTTGTCTTCAATGAAAAAACACAAAAGAGAATGAAGCAAAAAGCAAAACATTGATCATTTCACACAAAACTCCAAAAATGGGGCTGACAAAAGTATTGGCACCCTCAGCCTAATACTTGGTTGCACAACCTTTATGGCCATTTTACACACACCAACTTCTGTGTCCAACTTCTGAACAACTTACTGGTTGCAGTGAAATCATGGACACATTGTTCCATTGTGCACAGCCACAAAATGGAACAATGTGTCCATGATTTCACTGCAACCAGTAAGTTGTTCAGAAGTTGGACACAGAAGTTGGTGTGTGTAAAGTGGCCCTTAGCCAAAATAACTGCGATCAACCGCTTCCGGTAACCATCAATGAGTTCCTTACAATGCTCTGCTGGAATTTTAGACCATTCTTCTTTGGCAAACTGCTCCAGGTCCCTGATATTTGAAGGGTGCCTTCTCCAAACTGCCATTTTTAGATCTCTCCACAGGTGTTTTATGGGATTCAGGTCTGGACTCATTGCTGGCCACCTTAGAAGTCTCCAGTGCTGTCGATTTGGTTGCTTTCAAAAACGCAGTAAAACCTGTGGTGTTTCCACTTTCTGCACCAAAAAAAACCCCAATGAGTGTGGACAATTTTTCCGGAAATCACATAGGTTTTGATGGTAACCAAAAATGCAGGAAAGGATTAGCGCAAATTTACATAAAACCAAAGCAGATCCGCAGCCCAAATCTGCACCAAAAGCAGCAAAAACGCACTGTGTGAACATAGCCTTAGCTTCACTCAAGCTTTTGACAAACAAACACAGATGCAAAATCCTGACCAAATACTGACTCAAGAGGCTCAGGACATCCTCACAAGTTCATAGATTAAGAAATCTTGAGTTTCTTTCTCCTGAAGAGTCTTTGGTGTCTTTTTTTTAGTCGTTTACTGAGCGTTTTTCTGGCAGTTTTGACCACCAGTATTTTTCGGGAGGGATTTCCCATGGTTTTTGTGAAGTCTTTTTTTACTATCCTTTCCGATAATTTTTTTTCATTTTAAGCAAATAACTATGGCATAAAAGTATGCCAAAACACATCCAGTTGTCTTCCAGGTGTCTTTTGAGCTTTCCCATTACGTAATTTGTTTTGTAAAGTACAGAGCGTCTTCCAGAAGAAAACCCCAGAAGAATGGTCCGATCTCTTCTTTTAAGTGTTTGGCACTTTTTGAAGCCTAAAGTGATTAAAAGACGTTGGACAGCCTGAATATATGAGCCGTGAGTCATTTTTACATAGAAATTCTTTCATTATTTTGAATGGTTTTTCAGGTGGTTTCTGCGGCAATTTTTTTCTTAAGTGTCATCCTAATTGCATCCATTTTTTTCTCTTCCCCTTTTTTGCATTGAAAGCAAGTCAGGACTTTTTTCGCTTAAAGGCCACTTTACACACCAACTTATCGGTCCAACTTCTGAACAACTTGCTGGTTGCAGTGAAATCATGGACACATTGCTCCATTTTGTGGCTGTGTACAAATGGAACAATGTGTCCATGATTTCACTGCAACCAGTAAGTTCGTCAGACGTTGGACAAATAAGTTGGTGTGTGTAAAGTGACCATAACACTCTTAACACTGGATCAGTTCAAAACTGATAAAATTCAGTACAAAGTCTGTCTTCAGTGTGTCTTCTATTTTATACAGATCCCCATATGCATAAAAGGGAATCTGTCAGCAGGTTTTTGCTACCTTATCTGAGAGCAACAGCATGTAGGGGCAGAGACCCTGATTCCAGTGATCTATTAGTAAAGGTCCCTTTACACTCTTCAACCAACGATCCAACTTGACCTAGATCTCTTGAACGACGTTCAATGATTGCTAGTGAAATGTCACTCATAAGCGGCCGTCACACGCTACGATATCTTGAAAGATATCGCTTGAACGCGCCAGATTAAACATCGCTTGAACGATGTCTGTGCGTGTGACGGCAAGATACGACGAGCGAGAATTGATCAAATCGCAAAATTGAGATCTGAGCTCCGGAGCTCAGATCTTGCGATGAACGATTTCACGATCTGTCTCATCGTGGTGTGTGACACCACGATGAACGATCTCCCAGCGGCACAGCCTATGCTGGGAGATGGTATCTATGGTACACGTCGGGTTACTAAGAGACGCGCGGCGCCTAGTAACCCGATGTGTACCATAGTTACCAGCCATCTCGCTGGCCAACATCACTGGTGAGTCTGCCTGTGTGACAGCTCACCAGCGATGTGAGCAATATTGTAAGCGATCACGCGTGCACGTGATCGCTTACAATATCGCTAGCGATATGGAAGCGTGTGACGGCCGCTATACAGATATCTTTAACGACGCAGCAACGATTCTGTGACAAGCGAACGATACTTGCAGTCATTTGATCACCTACGTCCTTCAGTTCTGAATAGTCAAAGTTGTTAACGACATCGTTATCAAGGTGTCACACACACCGATGCTGCAGGTTGGACGGACGATCATCTTCTGGTTTTAGGTTTGTTTCAAAAACCTCCGATCAACCATCAGCCAACTTATCGTTGATAGTTTCTACTTGTCACACGCTACGACGTCATTGCTCCACCCAAAAAGCCGTGATGTACAAACGATATCGTTAACGATATCATAGCGTGTAACGGGCCCTTTAGTTTGCTGAGTGCATCAGTTTTATCTGCTGCAGATCTATCAGTTTGCAATAGATGAGTCCAATGCACTATTTTGTTGTTCGGTCGCACTTGATGCAACCTGTCGCAAGGTTGTAATGTAGTAATATAGAGAAATACAGGAACCAGGGAACTAGATGCCCTCTTTTTTCCTTTTGGTAACTATTAGTGCAGAAAAATTATGTTTCAGCCATGCAGGGCCTTTATCAAGCCATAGAAAAAGATATGCGTAGACAACTAGAGTAGATAGGGTACTGTTTATAATGGATTACTTGTAGCTCCCTTGCCATAGATCCTCCCATCAGTCCAACCTCCATTGTCATGGAAGCTCTATATAAAGATGAAACACAACATCAATATAACTAAAAACATGAGTTAGGCTGGCTTCACACCATGGCAAGATCCGATCCAGGGCTGTCAGGGATGAACCTGACAGCCCCGGACTGGATCAGCACACAGAACCGGAGGGAAAATATGCTCTCCGGTCCGGTGTACAGCTGAACGCAGCTGCCGCTGCTGATGATTCAGGACCGCGGCTCGCAAGGAGCTAGCCGCGGTCCTGAAATAACAGCGGTGTGCAGAAGCAGGTGTCCGGCTCCCGGATCCTCCCGGACCGGGGCAATCCGACCCCGTAGGCTCCCATGTTAGGGAGCACCGGATTGCCTCGGATCCAGAAGGATCTGGGAGGATCTGATTTGGGGAAATTTTTCTCCTCGGACACAAAAATGGTGCATGCTCCGATTTTGTGCCCAGGAGAAAAAAAAACGTTTCCTTCCAGATTTTCCCGAACATCCAAAAACCAGATGCCAAAATACATACATCTGCCGTATTCCGGCCCTATAGGGTTACTATGGGACCGGAATCGGATCCGGGGGTGTCCGGTTCACACCGGACAGCCCCGGATACAAAAAAACGTGTTGTGAAGCCAGCCTTAGAATGCAAATATGCATCCATCCAATACCAAAGGCAGGTGTAATTATCACATACAATCTAAATATGTAAAAAAAAAAAGTTAGAATTGCTGATGTGTAGGTGATTAGTAAGTTCATGTGTATTCATGTGTATATTAATGATTGTCACACCCTCCAGATTAGCCCTGAGCATTTGTCGAACCCCAGGGCCGTGGGGAACTTGGAACCGGCTATACTGTTTCTGGGGAATCACAGGGGTCGTGACCCGCCTTCCGTGACCTTGGGTGCAGTTATAAAAAGGGGGTATTCTAGTTTGGTAGGGAAAGGGAATGGTTGAAAGTGAGTTTTACGTGACGCCACCCGTGGTTTATGGCTATAGGTGGCCACCGGTGCTGTAGAACCTCCGGGGATGATGGACGGGCAGCTGGGATGGCGTGGCTCTCCACAGGCAGAGTGGATCCCTGGGGAAATGGATGTAGAAAGGGTGTAGGGAGCAGGATGGAGGTCGCAAAGCAACAGACAGACTCACGGTTTTGTAGTTCCTTAGTCCTTTTACTGATGCACTGTAACCCATGTTGGTGTTAACTGAGTCATTGCCTGAGAGCAACTTGGGGTAATCTTCACCTGGCAGGCTCTGAGTCCTACTTGCTGCGCTCAATGTGTAAGCTCCTGCTGCTGCTTTAGCTAAGCTGCTAACCCTCTCTCTCTCCTGCGAGGTGCCAGTATGGCAGGCAACTCGAGTCTTTTGTTAGTACCTCGTCTCAGGTGACAGCTCCTGAACTCTATGCTGCTTTGCCTCTGGGTACAGGGTGACTCTGGAACTTGGAATTCCCCACCTTCCGGTATTGACTGCCGGGACTTTAGACCCTGCACAGCCTCGGACTCCGGTGTCCGTTCTTTACGCTGTTCCTCTGGGGTGAGCACGGTGCTGCGCTGCTCTGCTCCCCAGTTGTTCCTTCAACACTTCCTCAGACCCTAGCTTTGGGCCTTCACACTGAGTTAGAGACCCTAGTACGAGCTTAGCACTGCTCTCTGTCTGTCCCTAGGTCCTCCTCACTGTCCTCTCGGGAACTGAGCTCCTGTACCTAGGATGAGCTTAGCACTGCTCGATCCTCCAAGTACACTTCACAGTCCTCCCAGGAACTGAACTAACTAGCTCCACCCCAGACCAGAATTTATAGGGAGCTCACCCTGAACCTGGGTTTAGGTCTCCCCGTTCTAGCCTGGAGGCAGAAGGTGTTGTGTGCAGTTACCCACCTGGTGTGAATACCTTTCTGTTACTCTCAAGTGTGGCATTACCACCCGGGGGCAATAATGACAGTGTGGCAATTGGACACTGGGGTGCCATACATTCATATTAGGCATTACCATATGTCTCTGTGACAACCATTGATGTTCTTGGTTCAGTTCCTGTAATTTGCAGATATACCAGTTCTCTGAATGCTGAGCTGTGTATAACCCTGCCCACACACACCCACACACCAATAATTGATTGCCTGCTTTCTGTGCGCACCGTGCATAGGCAGGGTTGCACAAGACAAGGAGAATCAAGACACTTAGTCCTTTAGTGATAATCTGCTACTAATAAAACACCAATTTTATTGAAACAACAGCACAAAGCCTACTAAGTGACACATCAATGAAATTAGTCTCATCCTCTACATTATGCTGCTCTAAGATTACATAGCAAAAACCTGCTGTCAGATTCCCTTTAATGGTTGAGTCTGATCTACAAATTAGATGAGAATAGCACATGCTATGAGTACTTATGGACCAGAGACATCAGATGAACAATTGATACACACAAGGGACACAACACCAGTGGATAAATTGGGTTTTGTCTTCTTACCCGCTCTGTAAGGTGCAAGCCACTCCAGGGAGATTCACCTGGACCATAACTCCAAAGAAAATAAAGGACAGCACCTCACCAGTTGATGAATTTTCAATGCTCTTTATTGTCCGTCAATATCATCCTTGTGCGCTAGGATGGGTGAAGCTCAAGTACCCAAGTATAATGGAAGCCAATGAGGAACTTTTCTGGAAAATTGCTTGAGTTCCCCATTGATGTCCATTATACTAATGGTGGGTTTACATGCTGCAATATCGTTTCGATATCGCAACTCAATGATGCGGGAGCGCGCAATTAGTGCACGTTCCTCCCGCATCGCATTGAATGTTTACACGCTGCGATATCGGAATACAACGTCCGTGCGATGTCTCCGCCTCCCAACCCAGGATCGCATAGTTAACATGGGAGTGAATGGGTGACGTATGAAATCGCATCGTAATTGGGCGTTTACACAGCACGATCCGGCTTCAATCGCTATGCAATATCGGGGCATTGAATAGCACGCTCATTCAATCCCCGATATCGCATTGACATCGTTCCTGCATCGTATTGGACGTTCACACCATACAACGCAGGAACGATTTCGCCTCCGACGATTGAACCACGTGACTTTTGATTGAAATTGTACTACGATATCGCGACGTGTAAACCCGCCATAAGATACTTAAGCCATACAAGCATCCAACTGTTAATCATGAGTCCCGTGCACCCAAGCATGGTAATGAGGGATGAGCGAAACAGACTTAAGGCTGCGTTCACACATCGCGTATTTTGCGCGTTTTTTTACGCGCGTATTTGCTCCAAAAACGCATGTGCGTCTGCGTTTTACAGCAAAGTGAATGGACATTCACTTTGTGCCTTGCAGACATCGCGTAATTAAACGCAGCGTTTTTGGAGCAAAAAACGCGCGCGTAAAAAGAATGAACATGTCAATTCCTTGCGTTTTTTTACGCGCGCGTTTCCACAGGCCCCATTATAAAAACGCGCGTCTAAATGCGCGATTGAAGTAGAAGCGAGTTGTTCTCTCGCGTATTCTTATCGCGTTTTTAAACGCGCGTTTTTCCCTTGAAAAGACGCGCTAAAAAAAACGCGATAAAATACGCGAATGTGTGAACGCAGCCTTAAAGTTTGGTGTTCATACCGAACACAGACTTTACAAAACATTTCAGTGTTCTGATTTGGAGTTCGGGTGCTTTACATACGCAAATCACTGGAGTGAGCATCACTGTTCTCGGGTACACTTGGCGCTCGGCCCAGTGCAAGCCAATTGCAGTGTGTGAATGGCTGCAGTGGGGATGAAATCAGAGTTATTGGATGTAGTGTGTACAAAAACAGAAAAAGACCATACCCGTCCTCTCTGCTTTGCGTATAGCTGGCTGTATGTGGGTGGAGAGCAGAACTTCCAATGAGGTTCAGGTCAAGTTTGGGTCCAGAACAAAACTTTATGAAAAGTCCAGATGAACTCACAGAACCCGAAGTTCCATGGGTCCGCTCATCTCTACTCATCATTACGGACGAGATGTTAGAACTGTTGTGTGTATCTCTATGGCTCAGTGTGTTGTCTGAGAAAAAATGGACCGAACATGGAAGTGTTGGTTGCGGCAGATGCGGCACTTGCGGCCGTGAAAAAAAAACGCGGTCGGCAGTGTTTTTTTTTCGCGGCCGCAACTGCCGCATCTGCCGCAACCGGCAAAACCGCACTTGCTGCAAGCCCTATAGAGAATGCATGGGGCTTGCCGCACGTGTGCTGCAAGTGCGGCCGTTAGGCGGAAGATGCGGTAAATCTGACGGATCTGCCGCATTTTAAAAAAAAATGTGAAAGGGGTCTTACTCTGCTTTTTATGAGAAAATATAATGCTCAATTTGGAATTCTTCAGGGAATATTTGCCTATAATAACTCTGTATAGGGAATGCATGGCTTCAGGAATGTGTCACAATTACTTGAGACAAAAGGAAAGCAAACAACTCTCCCCATTGCTCAATTGGCAATTGTAAGCCCCTACAGAGCTTCTGTTATAATTACAGACACCCACAGAACTATTTTAGCTTGGTGACTCTTACCTTCAAAGTTCACTTTTTACTGCTCAACTGTCATTTGTACGGAAATCCAGAATTCGGTCTCATTCTTTTTTCTTTGGATTTGGAATTTGTATGTCAAACTACAGGGTGGGCCATTTATATGGATACATCTAAATAGAATGGGAATGGTTGGTGATATCAACTTCCTGCTTGTGGCACATTAGTATATGGGAGGGGGAAAACTTTTCCAGGTGGGTGGTGATCATGACGGCCATTTTGAAGTCGGCCATTTTGGATACAACTTTATTTTTTTCAATTGGAAGATGGTCATGTGACCATTTGACACACCAAACGTATTGAGAATTTCATAAGAAAAACAATGCTGTGCTTGCTTTTAACATGACTTTATTCTTTCATGAGTTATTTACAGGTTTATGACCACTTAAAAAATATGTTCAAAGTGCTGCCCATTGTGTTGGATTGTCAATACAACCGTCTTCTCCCACTCTTGACACACTGATAGCCACACTGCAGAAGAAATGCTAGCACAGGCTTCCAGTATCCGTTGTTTCAGATGCTGCACATCTCGTATCTTCACAGCATAGACAATTGCCTTCAGATGACCCCAAAGATAAAGCCATGCAGAAGTTTTCCTCATTTTCCTTGCTTGTTTCAGGACCCCAATGCTATAGAGGAATACTGCATGACCCCAAGTGAAAGGGTAAAAAATTGAATAATGCAACAAATTTACCGTATTTTTCGCTTTATAAGATGCACCCCAAATTTGGTGAAGAAAAACAGAAAATATATCATTTTTAATGTTAAATGGGGTTCATCTTATAATGCCAGTTTCTGTTTTCTTACAATATATACAGTATATATGTTCCCATCCTGATATATATGGTCCCATTGTTGTATATATGTCCCCCATTCTGGCGAACCCCATCTTTGTACATAGCCCCCTATTGTTGTATATATGACCCCCATCCTTGTACATGGACCCCATTGTAGTATATATCCCCCATCCTTGTACGTAGCCCCCATTCTGAATCCACAATGGCTCAGATCTCTGAGATCTCAACCTGCGCATGTGCCACCTACATGGCGATTTTCTGGAAGTCCTGGGTGGTAGAGGCCATAGCACAGCTGCCAGCTTGCTTACAGGAACACAGAAAATGGCGGCCACCAGTGCACACTGCTGCAACAACCCTGCAGACTTGCCCCAACGCCCACTTCCTCTGTTGACCCTGCATCTTGCACCATTGCTCCACAACCGCAATCCTCCCTCAGGCTAGGGTCACATTTGCGGTTTTGTAATCTCTATTTTAATATATCGCAATAAATGGATTTTACCGATTGGAACAGTCATGAAGTTGTCTACCTTTCTTGGATACGTATATGTTTTTGGAGGGTTAGAGAAAACTTGAGCACCCAGAGAATATCCATGCATATCAGGGTGAAATTGAGAAAAAGAATACAACAAGAATATTGAACATGTAAAGCCGTAACAAGTAACTAAACTTATTTAGATTAAAAATGCAAATGTGAAAGTTTTTTTTGCTTTTTACCAAAAAATGGAACACATCACGTCCAGGACCATCGACCTTACTGCAGCATAGAAACATCGCACAAATGAGCTAACCGATGCTGTATGTACATTGTCGCACACTAACTTTGGTGTAATCAGGTCTCATCTTTCACAATTGTTTATTTTTTCCTTCTATAAGTGTTTGAAAAAGGGCAAAAGGTTAAAGGATGAGCAGGTCATTAATGCCATTATTGAAGGCCATTTACAGGTCAAGATCTTCTCAGGGTCTTCTACTCATGACAATGTACAGTATTTACTGTGTACAGTATTTACTTTGTGTAATTCAGCTTTTTTTTCAAATCTGTTGCATTTTATTTTCTTACAGTACCATATTCCCCAGTCATACACTGACTGTTCTATAGACTAAAAGCTTAACGTGAAATAAAGCTCTTTTTACATTTTACCAGCTTCTCAGAACTCTCCTGGCATATGTTTCTGGATGACCGAATTTATAGCCGGTCATAGGTTCTACAAATAAATGAAATCAGTATTCAGTCATCTTACAAGTCTGGATTCTTGCAGCAGCACAATAGTTCCCGCCACCTTCCTCTCTGCCATGTCTGCTCATAGACTAAAGGTCAAATGTAGAGTACACTGATGGTGAAGAAAGTGGAAATATACAGATTTGTTTTTTTACTTTTCATGGCTATGGGTCGCATGTTGGTTCAGTGGTTAGAATTGTTGTGTTGCAAGGCTGGGATCCTGGGTGCAAATCCAAACAAGGGCAACATCTGTATGGAATATCCAGGTACTATTTATGTGCAGATTACAGTGTTTTTAGTGCATAGGCGACGTAGGGGCGTGGCCTATCAGAGGCGACATGTAAAGGGGCGATGTCGGCGCCGCCGGGAGGTCGCCTGCTTTCAGAGCAGTGCTCTGAAACCAGGCGACCGATCTGGGGCGATGTGCACACATCGCCCCATGTAAACGGCCGCCGGCGACCTGTCAGGCGATGGGAGCCGTTGGGATTTTCAGACACCCCGGTGGCGATGCCGCCTGTCAACTCGGCGCTGGAGATGTTGCCCCATGTAAATGGCGGACGGCGACGCTGGCGGGGCACCAAAAATGTGCGCACACCCGCCAGTCGCCGCCGACATCTCCAGCCCGTCGCCAGGTGTGACGGGGCCTTATGTCATACATGTGGATACGTGGATTAAATGAGCTTTAGAGGTTTTGAGCGGGCGGTTGGAGAAACAAACCACAGAGACAGCCTTATAGTATCTTCTCTTTACTTGCTCAAAGTGGACTGGTCATTCCTCACAACATGTTTCGGCAGCTGATACCGCCTTCATCAGGTGAGACCAGTAATAGCAACAAAATGGTTTATATAGGTAATCAGTAGACATCACAATTAGTAATTTTTACCCCTTCATGTCTGGAAAACCACCACAGATTTCCCTCCAGTTCATATAACCACAGTATACATCATGAATAGAAGAGACTGTTTCATTATTTCAGTTATGTCATAAAAATTAATTACATTTTTTTTAATTTATATAAATCTAATTTCTAATATGACCCACAGTAATGTATATTTTAAAACCTTAAATTGATATATAATTTTGATCTGTATAATATATTATTATATCAGACCTGATCCTGCCCCCATTTCATTTATATATAAATAATAATATTAGGTATCGATTTTATGAAAGTGACCATAAAAAATTATTCATTATTAATAATATTCAACCTTAGTGATACATTAATTAATAAGTGATCTACAATTATGCAAGTTCATTTATTCTTTTTTATGTTTATTTTTATTATGATTTTGCTGTGTTTATTCTCTGCTTATTTTAATCTAAAAGTCCAACGAATTATAACGCCCTAATCGTGTCCAAGTCGTGATTATTAATCAAATGTCCAATCCAGTGACAAAAATGAAAAATGGCCTGATCATTCATTCTAAATAAAAAATATGCATTATTACATAAATCCTTTCAGAAAACTATATATGAACATCAATAAAAATCCATTATTAAAATCCATTATTAAAAATTAATTCATACATTATTATAATTATAAAATAGTAAAATAGTATAATATTAAAATATGACTTATTAATACCCTACAATTCATGTTTTCTTTGGTTAGTGATATTTCTACCCTATTAATTGTTAATATTAATACTATTTAAACTCGTGACCGACTGTCTGGTCTGACAGCGGAGGCTGGTGCATGAGACGCACCAAAGGCTCTGTACCGCGGTTATACTGGAGCACAACCAAATAAGGTTAGTGTATCTCCCCCAGAGCTTCCATTAGACCACGAGGTATTACACCTTCTCTCTTTTTTGTTTACATGTGGATATGGACTCACAGCGCCATGGGCCGGGCTTTCCTTGGAGGGGTGTGACTAAGTGCCTACCAGAGTATTCATCAGCACCTCTGATGGTAAGGTTGGACTTGGCTGCCGCTGGACACCAGATATTGGCCAATTTGCAAGGTACTGATAGTACAACTAGGACCTCGCAAATTGGCCAATCAGGTGGCCGATAGCGATCACGACGTGGTTGTGACGTGGCGCCATCTGATTGGCCAGATCGCTACCGGGCATCTGATTGGCTGGTAGTGAAAGGTCCTCGTCCAGTGATCGGATGTCTTCTCTGCCGGTCCCGGTGCAGGATTCGGAAGGTGAGTAAGTAAGTTTATTATTTTTTAACAACTTTTAATTACTTTTAGGCTACTTTGCAGTGTATCTATACACTATCTATACAGATACACTGCGAAATTTATTAGGACTACTCGCTACTCCCGAGTACACATAAGTACTCGGAGAATAGCGAGTAGCCGAATACCGCTACTATTCAGCAAATACCGAATAGTAGCCAGTCTACTTGCTCATCCCTACTGTCTGATTCTTATGACTGGACGCTGATGTTTACTGCACCATATGCTCTCTCCCTCCCAACTCTGACCGTTCTGTGTTATGCTGCACTTCACCTGGTTTATTTACTGCATTATCCAACCTCCTATTTGTGTGAATATATATGTGTGTGTTCAGAATTTGTGTCATTATTAGCCTGATGAAGAGACCTTTAAGTCTTGAAAGCTCGCAATTATTTACCATATTTTCAGTTAGACATTAAAAGATATCAACCACTGGGGACTATCCTCTATGGCTGATGAAGACAACTATATAGTCTCAAAAGCCTGCTTTGTATAATTTATTTTATTCTTGTTAGCTATTAAAAGGTATCACACCTACAAAATTATTATTTTGTTTCTCCCAATGAGAGCAAATAACAAAATTGCACCACAGGTCAGTTTACACAATGTAAAAAGAAGGAAAGTGGGCATAGATTTCTATAAATTTGCACATAAAACTTACTGTCCCTACAAGAGATATTAATATGTTTTGGATTTTAAACCCGCACCGCAGGTCACATTACGCAGCGTAAAGAAAAATTAAATAATGGGAGATGCTATAAATGCTGTCCACTTTGCTGGAACTGTAAACTATACATTTTTTGCACAGTGAAACCCTAACCCAACATCAAAAACTCATTGTGTGAACCTACCCTCATGCTTCAGAGAGCGACATAGGTACAGGATGTCTATCGGTGCGGTATTGCAGTTGTATATTTAATATGGAAGATAATACTAAATTCTACCATAAGATGAACCCAAAAAGCACAGTGTTTCCTAGATCGCGCTGCTCATGCGACGAAAAAAACACAGTTGTCAGATATTGATGGCTTTTTTCCAATGCGTTTCGGAGCTGTATCCCCACTCCTTCCTCATGGTGCCAACATAATCAAAATCATGTTGGCTCCCTGAGAAAGGAGCAGGGATTCAGCTCTGAAACGCATTGGAATAAAGCATCAATATCTGACAAGTGTGGTTCTTTCATCATAAGAGCAGCACGGATCTAGGAAACACTGTGCTTTTTGGGTTTGTCTTTTGGTTACCACTGCCTGCATGTGGAGTGTGAATCCTGCAGGAACCATACTATTCATTTACACTGGTTGTGGGTAACACAACCGTCCCAGGTGAGCAGCTATAATTGTTTGCCTCACAAAAGTTGTTCCAAGGATAAAACCCTATTGCTCTTTCTTTCCTTCTTTATAGTTCTCTTTAAATTCTACCACAACACAGACATTCAGTACAAATCTTAATTATTCCAATAATAGAACCATATACTATGTGTTTATATTGAATGTAAGAAAGTCACCAAAATAAAAGGAAAAAATGGAATACCATTTTATTTATTTAGTTTATTTTAATGGCCTTCAGCTTGATCTCGAGCCATGGCGACTTGATGGATGAATGTTCTGTAGACCGATCCTGTGCTAGCCTAGATAGGTCCACCAGGGTCTTCTCTGCTGTTTTCTTGATTGTATCAGGCAATTGAGTTGCTGGTCTTCCTCTTCACCTTACATAGTTGTACTCAAAAAAGAGAAACATAGTAGTTTGACAATAAATGGCTTCACCCAACCAATTACCATGAGTGGAAAAGAGTTTTTGCGTTATCCTTCATATTCTCTAAAAAAGGCCAAGAAAGCAAACAGTCTGCCGGGGTATGTAAACCTTTGAGCACAACTGTACCTTCTATTCTTTCTACCATGACGTTGTTCTCGTCGTATGATGTGTCCAAAGTAGACAAGTCGTACCTCGGTGATCCTTGCTTCCAGTGGCATGTCTCGTTTGAGTTGTTCCAAAATGGATTTGCTTGCTCTTCTTGCCATCCATGGTATTGGTAACATCCTTCTCCAGCACCACATTTTGAAGGTGTTGATTCTTCTGTCTAGTTCCTTTATCGTCTAGGTATTGCATCGATGTGTTATCACAGAAAAGTCTAGATTCTGTACAAGCCGCATCTTTGAATACCATTTTACATTTCGGTAATTTATGGGCCACTTAAGGGCCCGTTACACGCTACGATATTGTTAACGATATCGTTTGTATGTCGTGGCTTTTTGGGTGGAGCAACAGACGTCATAACAAGTCGTTGCGTGTGACAAGTAGATACGGTCAACGATAAGTCGGCTGATCGTTCATCGGAGGTTTGTGATCAGTACCTTAAACCAAGCGATGATCGTCCGTCCAACCAGCAGCATTGGTGTGTGTGATACCTTGATAACGAGGTCGTTAACGACATCACCTATTCAGAACTGAAGGACGTAGGTGACCAAATGACCACAAGTATCGTTCGCTTGTTGCGGAATTGTTGCTGGGTCATTATCAGATATCAGTACCTGTGACACCTCACCAGCGATCATTGAACGACGTTCAAGCGATGTAGGTCAAGTCAGATCGTTGATCGGATCGGTCGACCATCGAAGTGTGTAAACCAGGCTTAAGTCTAAAGTCTCATGCACATGGTCATATCGGGTGATATTGATGCCAAATACAGCACTATAAAAATCTATGGGCTCATGCTGTACCCCTGTATTTTCCTCATGGCAAGAATTCTATTCTAAAGGCTTTTTTAGCGGTCTTGCATAAAAACAAGAAAACTTAAAAAATACGTTCTTCCTTAACCCCTTCAGTTTTTGCGCTTTCATCTTTTTTTTCTCCACTTTTTCCAAGAAGCCATTATTTATTTCTCCTTTGTCACAGCCGTATGAGGATTTCTTTTATATGGGATGAGTTGGTTTTGATGACACCATACATTTTACCATTCAATTTAGTGGAAAATGGGGGGAAAAAAGTAAGGAAATTGCAAACCCTCTTACCCCCTGAAACTCTGCTATTGTATCTTGGGGTTTGTTTATACAGCATTCATTGTACGGTAAAAATTTCTTCTCAGCATGATTCTCCAGGTTCAGATTTTTTTTATATAATTTGGTTAATATTTTTTTTTACATGAATTTTTTTATTACTGTGTAAGGATTTGTGTTTTGCATGTTGATGGTTCCATTTTGGGCTGGATACATTGTTTTGATAGCTTCATATTGTATTTTCCTTTTTTTTTGCTAAGTTGCAGTGACTGAAAAACCTTATTGCTAAATTAATTACCTTATTCATGATTAAAACTTATTAATTATTAAAAAAAAACTCAATAGTACACATGAAAATAAGAAACTTTACAATATATATAATCAGAGAAGTTTGTTTCTTCCTCCTCTTACATTGATCATTCACTCTTAATTCATGGTTAAAATTTGCATTCAGTGAAGACAGTTGTTCCCATTACAGACATAGGAGATGGCAGTCAGTGCTTTTAAAATTCTATGGTAGAGGGAGGAGCTAGAGGCGAAACAGACATTCTGCTGCAACTTCTCCTGATATGACACTTGCAATTCTCCATAGAGGTTGATGAGCTCCAACTGTCATCTCCTATCTTATCAATGGAAATATCGGTATCCACTGAAGACAAATTTTATCCGTAAATTGAAAATTCTGTTCAAGAGTAGAAAGAAGTGGATTTCTCAGATAATATATACTACAACAGTTCGGATTTTTATGTACCACTGATTTAAGAGAAAGAAGAAAATAAAATAACGGTTATTCTTAAAAACATTTTTTAATTGCAATTTTTAGTCCCTTTGTCTGCACTTAAAATATACACTGCAATACCACAGAATTGCAGTATCTAGTAAAAATTGCAGTCTTTTAAGTAGGCCAGGCTGGTTTTTATAGCAGCACCTTTATGACAAGCGTGAGAGCATTCAAAAGTCCCCTAATTACCATTGCAGCCCATTAGCACGCACTGGGAGGATACTCCAGTGCTATGTGCCCCAAGTATGGCTAGAGTCACACCACCGTAAATCTTCCCCTGCGCGGAAAACTTAGAAATTTTCTGCTGAAGCTCATAGCGTTAACGTGATGTGCTTCAGCAGAACACTGCCCCATAGCAACCCTTTATTTACCTTGCCAGCGGCTGCACACAGAGCTGCTGGGTGGCCGCTTTTCCTCAGTGCACAGGAAAACACTGCGTGCAGCCTTTTCCTGTGAGCTCCTCAAAAGTGGCCGCCCAGCAGCTCTGTGCACGGCCACTGGCAAGGTAAATAAAGAGTTGCTATGGGGCAGCGTTCTGCTGAAGCACATAACGTTAACGCTATGCACTTCAGCAGAAAATGTCTACGTTTTCAGCGCAGGGGGAGATTAATGGTGGTGTGACCCTAGCCTATGTGACGCAAAGTCCCGGCGACATTCCGACTAGACGTGCAGCTTTCGTCAATGCAAGTGAATCAAGTGAGACTGCACAAGTCAAGTTGGAATGTGGCTGGGAGTATGCATATCACATACTTGTGGTCACATGATTACTCATTCATTCCACCAGCACCGGAGTATCCTCACAGCCCACACTGTGAATGAATTGAGGATTCACAAGTTTGCAGTCAAGTAGAGTAACTGCAGGCTTTTGTGATAAACCTGGACAACCCGACTAATAGTGAGAAACCTGATGACTGGTAACTTTTAAAGGGAACCTGTCAGCTCGTTCTTCTCCTCTAACCTATCACTACCTGTCCCTGCACCTTGTGAGCTGATCCTTAACCATCCCTGTCTGAGCTAAACGTGCCCTATAAAGTTTTAAAAAAATGTTTTTTAACTTACAAGCAGTCTCCATCCAGAGACTGGAAACATGGGCTCCGGGGCTCCATTCTCCCCCCTCACTGGCTCTCAGCACGCCCCACTGGGAATTCCCATTCCTTCTGCTGTACCACCTCTTTTTGAAATTCCCGCCTCCTTTCCTACTATGATGCGCCAGGCAGGAACGTCATATCTAGCCAGATGCATTGTGGGGACTGATCACATGTGCGGCGCAGCTCCAGCGCATGCGCAGTGTGTATATTGAAGTAGAGCCGAACACGTCATAAGCCCCCACAATGCACCGGGCTGGATATGACGTTCCGACCTGGCGCATCATAGTTACAAAGAAGGCGGGAATTTCAAAAAGAGGTGGCACAGTACAAGGAGTGAGGACGCCCAGCGGGGTGTGCTAGGAGCCAGCGAGGGGGGGAGAATGGAGGTCCAGAGCCCCCCTTTTCAGTCTCCGGATGGAGACTGCTTGTAAGTTATAAAGCATTTTTATTAAACTTCATAGGGCACGTTTAGATCAGACAGGGATGGTTAGGGATCAGCTCACAAGGTGCAGGGACAGGTAGTGTTAGGTTAAGGGGGTAGAACGAGCTGACTGGTTCCCTTTAAAGGTGTGCTATGACTAAGGACCTATGATCCGATGCTTTTACCTGCACAATGTAGTTATGGTTTTAATGATTTTTCGCAATAAAGGCTTTTTTTAAACAAAAGGAAGTATAATAACGTGTTGGCGGATAAACCCTTT
Organism: Allobates femoralis; assembly: GCA_033576535.1. NCBI lineage: Eukaryota > Metazoa > Chordata > Amphibia > Anura > Aromobatidae > Allobates > Allobates femoralis. Next base: position 80,350,500 of record JARQOC010000002.1, read on the forward strand.
TCCCACACCTGTTATGTTGTCTCCCAGACGGTGACCTCTCTTCATCTGAGCACCGTGATCTATGAGAAGTAGGAACAGGCAGTCTGAACACAAGTGAGCTGAACTAATTTTTCTTGTTTCTATAGGTTCCCTTTAAAGTATATACCTAATAAACCCTGCAATAATTTGTAGATAACATGTCATTTCCTAAATGAAGATAATCCTCAAAAAAATACCATACTGCAAATGCTCTTATGTTCTAAAGGTATCGTCACACCTGGCGACATCGCCGCCGATTACTTAGGCAATGTAGGGGCGTGGCCTATTGGCGGCAACATCGCCCCTACGTTGCCCAAAGTAAAGGGGCGATGTCGGCGCCTCCGAGAGGTCGCCTGGTGTCACATCAGTGGTGTGAAACCAGGCGGCCGATATGGGGCGATGTGTACACCACCGGCGACCTGACAGGCGATGGGAGCCATAGGCTCCCATTGTCCTGCATCGCTGCTGGGGTTTTGAGACACCCAGGCGGCAATGCCGCATGTCAGATCGCCGGCGCGGCGCTGGAGATGTCACACCATGTAAATGGGGGAAGGTGACGCTGGCGGGGCGCCAAAAACGTGCGTGCTCCCGCCCGTCGCCATCTCCAGCCCCGTCGCCGGGTGTGACGGTACCTTAAGACTCACAAGTGTTTACCAGCCATAGTATGGTCTCTGTACCTGTTGTACAGCAGCTCTTTACAAGTAATAACACAATGCCCAACAATGTGACGGGCACAGATTCAACAATAATCTGATTTTCAGTTACTTATACTTTTTAATGGGTAATGAACCTGGGAAGGAAAGAGTGCTGTCATTAGCAATCAACATTTCTATACTCGTAAATGACATCATTGGACACATATGTATATTGAATTTCATGTAACATTTAATATGTCTATATGTTTAATCACTGGATCAGATGCAAAGATTGTATTAATGAGGTTATAGTATATATGGCCGTAAGAATTTCACCTGAAGTAATGTTGTAATGTATAGAAATACCACAAACAATACAGTTGTGCTTAAAAGTTTACACACTCCGGCAGATTTTTTTGCTTACTTGGCTTCTTTTGAGAAAATACGAATGATAAATAAATTAAAAAGTACAAAAAGAGGGAGGAGGGGGACTCAACCCAATTTTAACCAATAGGCAAGACAGAATAACAAATGTTCAGGTTGAGGATCACTTGGGTTAGGTAATAGTGATCATAGTTTTCACATATCCTTTAATAAGAGGTATAGTAAAGGGGCTATAAGGACACTAAACTTCGAGAAGTCGAATTTTCACTGGTTAATTTTTTTATTTTCACAAGGGTTTTATAATAATCCAATAAAGCCCCATACAATTTGTTGTGCCATTTTTCCGGAGTACACTGATACCCCATATATGGTGGAAACCTAATGTTTAGGCACAGGGTAGGCTTTGGAAGAGAAGGAGCACCATTTTACATCCGGAAATGATAGAGGATGCCATGTCAAATTTGCAAAGCCTGTGATGTGCCTAAATAGTGGAAACCCCCACAATTGACCCCGGTTTGGAAATTAGACCCCTCAAAAAATTTATCTAAATGTGTGATGAGCACTTGAACTCTCAGCTGCTTCACAGATTCTAAGATGCTGTGCCATAAAAATGAATACTCAGATTTTTTGTTCAAAATTTTTTTTTGGTCTTATGTGGTCAAAAAGGTCAAAAACAAGTTTTGAGGTACAGTACAAAGCTCAGAAAGGAAGGAGTGTCATATTATAACACAGATTTTGCTGGAATGGTTTGCGGGTGCCATGTCACATTAGCAGAGCCCCTGGAGGTGCCAGAACGGTAAAACCATCTGTAAGTGAACTCATTTTACAAACAATGAATTCATCTAGGGATGTAGTGATACTGACACCACAGATGTGTCACAGAATTTGACACCGTTGGGCATGAAAAAACATTAGATTCATTTGTACCACAAAAATTTTGTTTTAGCCCCAGATTATACATTTTCACACAGAAAAATGGGTAAAAATGGCACCAAAAGTTGTCCCACAATTTCTGCTAAATGTGGCAATACTCCATATGTAGCTGTTTAGCCACAATACAAGACTCAGGAGGGAAGGAGCGCTATTTCACTTTTGGATTCCAAATTTTTGTACACTAATTTACAGACTCCAAATACAGAGCCTCTACGTGCCAGAAGAGCAGAATCCTCAAGTGACCTTATTTTGGAAATTACACCTCCCTAGAAATTTATCTACAGCTGTAATGTGGCACCCCAGAGTTTGAATGCCACTATGTCATTATTGCCTCCAGGTGATGGTGTCATACCTGAGAGCAACAGAGAGTATTCACACCAGGCAAAACCAAAGCACACAACACCTTTTTGCCTCCAGGTCTTAAGGGGGAGATCTAAACCTGGGTTCAGGGCAGCTCCCCTATAAATTTTGGTCTGGGGCGGAGTTAGTCAGTTCAGTACGGAGCGGTACCGAGGAAGACATCCTGTGGGCTATGAGCAGTGCTAAGCTCGCCCCAGGAAAGCTGAGCTGGCTGAGGGACCTAAGGCAAGGGTCTGAGGAAGTCGAGGAGAGCCTGGGGAGCAGAGCAGTGTCGAGCTCTCCCCAGAGGAACAGCACCAATAAACTGACACCGGAGTCTGAGGCTGTGCAGGGCCTAACGAACCAAGCAGCTAATACCGGAGGGTGGGACATTCCAAGTTTCCCATCCACATCACAGTGCCCAGAGGCAGAGCAGCGTCAAGAGCTCAGGGATAGCCGCCCGTGACGTAGGGCTAATAAAGGACTCGAGCTGCCTGTCATACTGACACATGCAGGAGAGAGAGAGAGGGCGCTAGCTCAGTTGCAAGCAGCAGCAGGGACCCATAGGAGAAAGCGCAGTAGGAAGGACTCAGAACTTGCCAGGTGTGGAGGACCCTGAGTTGCTCCATGGTTACACTGGACTCGAAGTAACAGCATCTGTAGTTGAGCAGTATTTCAAGTAAAGGATCTGAGGAACCAAAAAAACTTGAGTCTGTCTGTTAATGTGCACCCTCCATCCTTCACCCTACACCCATCCAACATCCACTGCCCTGGGGATCTGCACCACCTATGGGAAGCCACTCCATCCCAGCTGCCCGTCCATCATCCCAGAAGTTCTGCAGCAGCGGTGGCTACCCATAGCACAAACCATGAATGGCATCACGAATAACTCCCTTATCAATCACCCTTTCCCTACATTAGCCAAGAACTCTTTTACAACTGAACGCAGGGTCACGGAAGCCTGGTCTCGACCCCTGTGACTCCCCAGAACTGCTTAACAGCCCAGTTCCGAGTACCCACGGCCCTGGGGTGCATCACTATCGACGATGTTGTCATGGATGGGTAATGCCCTGTGGAGACCTCTGGCGAATCTGGGATTAGAAGGCCACAATACCTTATTGATCACAGGTCTACATCTGCTATAGGGAAATAAATCTGCTTTCTTTCAGTGCTGAAGGGGTAAATGACTGTTTCCTATCTGACTGTTTTTGGTAGCCTTAGTTCGAGGTATAGCACTTTGTGACCACGCCCATCCACTATAAAAAGTTACATCTTTTAACATCTGACCATCAGTTATAGAATCTCTTTCTATGCTGTCTACTTTGGAATGAGCCTATCTCTAGAAGAAGCTGAGGAGTTCTGACAATCGCAGCTTTGGTTTTTTTGCTGCATTGGAGAATTGGAGTGTTTTCCTTCCTGCGTTTCTTCCCCTTTGTCTGTCTCCTTACCTTTTGCTATATTACTGCAGTGATGAGACTAGTGTCTTCACCGACCTTCTCGCTAGCCAGTGTGAGTTCAGGGCCAGCAAGGGCCTAGCCATGTAATGTGATGGAGGAAGGTCCCATATAGGGATGTTAGGGAGCTAAGAGTGCAGACTCAATTGAGTGTTAGGACATAGCCTTTCTCACTATCATCAGGGCCTTCCTTCTATACTATCCCTGTTGTCACCCATATGTTGCACGGCATGCTTGTCATCATCATGCCTCGGCTGACAGATTTTGGCTCTATGTCTATTTTCCACAAATAAGTATCATTGAATGTTACTGAGTGAAAGTTGCAAACTTGCCATTATAGTGTCCAGTACATTGTAATTACCAGTATGTTGTAGTGCACATTGTAGTGCTCATACATTGTTCACTGCTTGTGCTTCTGGAGAAACACACCCCATAAATAAAGTGTGTGTCACGAGTCTGTGACAGGTTGCGACCTGTG
>JARQOC010000002.1:80354840-80695163 GCA_033576535.1 Allobates femoralis
GATAATAGGGTCCAAAATCAATTACAGTTGGGTTCTCCTAACTGAGCCTGATTTTTGGGCAGGCTTCAATTGCAAGGTGTTATTTTTTTATGAGACATTCCCTTTAATAACCGGAGAGATGGAGACATCAGAACCCACAGGTTGAAGAAATTCATGGAGATAGGGTTTGCAAAAAGAACAGAGAACTTTCTTAACTAGAAAAACAAATATTCTTTTGTCGTTAGTAACAAAAGTAACTGTGGGAGTAATAAAGAAATCTATAAGAATGTTGCATGAAAGATGTCAAAATTTATGGTCAAGTGTTTAAATTTGATTTTGACCTAAAACAATATATTTATTCGTGAGGGACTAGGTCAGCAGCAAGTTTTTCACCATTTGTAGAATAATCATGCGCTAATAGAACAGGGATATTATTACATTATTAGTCACAAACATTTGGCCATCACTTGCCGCTTTACCTCATTTTCCTACTTTACTCTGAACATGTTTCATATAAAAAAATTAAGAAATCTGCGTCAGAAGCTTTGAAGTAACTTGATTCATTACGAAAACTGTTCCATAATGACAGGTTGCATGACCCTCATTTCAAGATGAATTTACAGTATTGTCCCCACTGCCAGCCTCAGAGATTATTATATAGAACATTACTGTAACTGCAGAGATTTGCACTTCAACTGGCTTCAGATAATATTACAAAGCCCAGATGTAAACCAGTTTTATTTCAACTTCTGACCCACTAAATTGTGCCTTGGATGGTTTTTTAAGACTGTGCTAGTATCCGACAAGTATTTGGAGTGTGCACAGCACCAGAACAAACAAGGCTGTTCCAACAATTCCTAAGTAAACCTTAGATGAGGGGCTTTCTTTATGGAAGGGTTCCACTCTTACCACATCATCATTATGAAGCTAAAAGAAACTATAGACACTAAAAGTCTCCAAACTTTCCTTAAAGGGCACCTGTCAGGTAAAAAAAATTGCTGTTAACTTGCAAATATTGCATTAATCTGTGGGCAAGATGTGTTTTGAAGCTGCTCGGTGACAGCACGAAGAGCTCTCCGCCGGGTGGAAATTAACTTTATTCCTCCTCGCATCGGGCTTTCAGTCATTGGGGGTGGCTCCGGCATGGCTTCAGTCACCGCTCTGGGTATAGTGAGTAACGGTTGTAACCGCACCTCCGGTACTATATGACAATCGGTCCTAATACTGAGTCGGCTGTCAGTTAGTGCCAGGGTTGTGATCACAACCTCTGCAGAACAAGGGTGGTGACTGAAGCCATGCAGTGGATTTTTCACCGTTTCACAGTCAGCTAAAATTATTTTATATTTTGATAGATCAGACTTTTACACATACAGCAGTACCAAATATGTTTTGTTTTTTAAAGTCTTTATTTTTATTGCAGGAAAATTGTGTTGGGGGGGAATTCTTTTAAAAATTTGTAAGAAGATTTAAAACTTTTATTTACTTCTCTTCTCTTTATTACTATTTGTTCGATTGTTGGTGCAGGAATGTTTGGCGTGATCATTTTTCTATTTGCTAATACAACTATATCAATGTATACAGTAGTGATGGGCGAATCCTAAATTACTCGGAATCGCTTGACTCTAGCGAGTCCGAGCACAGGACTCGCTACTCGTTGCGAGTCTAGCGAGTCCAATGTTAATGAATGGGGAAGCGAGTAATAGCGAGTAGTGTGAGATTTACAAATCGCAGATGTGTCTCGGAAGCTTCAGCCTGAAGCAATCCTAGTTTTGTCATTTATTTGCATTGGACTTGTTTACTTTGTAAGTAATCGCTGGGAAACTCGCACAGATAAGAGTCCTGTCTGCTCTGTGTGCTGGCTGCCACAGCTCCAGGGTCCTAGAGCCCGCCTGCTGCCTGATGTAGCAGAGCTGAGATTGTTCTCAGTCTGCTCATTCCTTGTGTACAGACATGAATGTCTGTGCACAGAGATGATGTAGCAGAGCTGAGATTGTTCTCAGTCCGCTCATTCCCTGTGCATAGACATCTATATCTATGCACAGGGGATGTAGCAGAGAGGACATCGCGTTTTGGACTGCGTCGGACGGAAGAGGATTTTTTTAATTAAAGATGGAGTCCCTAATGTCTTTTTTTTTTATTTCTAATAAAAAATTTTCTTTGTGTTGTGTTTTTTTTAAAACAATTTAATAGAAATTCATGGCGGTCATGTCTAATATTGGCGTGACCGCCATAAATTTCGGGCTTAGGGCCAGCTGATAATACAAAGCTGGCCCTAACCTCTTTATTACCCAGCGTGCCACCGCTACCAGGGCCGCTGGAAGAGCGGGGTTCAGCGCCAGAGGATGGCACTTCAATGAACGCGCCATCTTCTGGGGCGGCTGCGGGCTGCAATTTGCAGCGGGGGGTGCCCAGAAAGCTTGGCCATCCCTGCGCTGCGGATTCCAGCCCCCAGCTGCTTAGCTGTACCTGGATAGACATAGAAATTGCGCGGAGCCCCACGCATTTTTTTTTAATTATTTCATGAAATTCTGAGATTCTGACTCTGACTCTGAGACTCTGACTCTGAAATTCATGAAATAATAAAAAAAAAATGCGTGGGGCTCCGCGCAATTTCTATGTCTAGCCAGGTACAGCTAAGCAGCTGGGGGCTGGAATCCGCAGCGCAGGGATGCCCAAGCTTTCTGGGCACCCCCCGCTGCAAATTGCAGCCCGCAGCCGCCCAGAAGATGGCGCGTTCATTGAAGCGCCATCCTCTGGCGCTGAACCCCGCTCTTCCAACGGCCCTGGTGGCGGTAGCACGCTGGGTAATAAAGGGGTTAATACCAGCTTTGTTATACAAGCTGGTATTAAGCCCGAGATTCTTAATGTCAGGCCACGTTTGACCCAGCCACTAAGAATCTCCAATAAAGGGTTAAAAAAACACAACACAGAGAAAAATTTTTATTTGAAATAAAAAAAAAAGCCATTAGGGACTCCATCTTTAATTAAAAAAAATCCTCTTCTGTCCGACGCAGTCCAAAACGCGATGTCCTCTCTGCTACATCCCCTGTGCATAGATATAGATGTCTATGCACAGGGATAAGCAGACTGAGAACAATCTCAGCACTGCTACATCATGTCTGTGAGCAGGCGGGCTCTAGGACCCTGGAGCTGCACAGAGAAGACAGCTGGACTCGGCTCGCAAAGAAACAGCAGTTACTTTGCGAGTTTCCCTGCTATCACTGGCACAGTAGCCGAGTCTAATGCAAACAATGGCAATCCTAGTTTTGTCAGCGTTTCTGACAAAACTAGGATTGATATTGATTTGCATTGGACTCGTGCGAGTAATCACTGGGAAACTCGCCTAGTACCGAGTCCTGCGAGTCCCTTACTACTCGCCGAGTAACGAGTCCTAGCGAGTAGATTCGCCCATCCCTAGTATACAGCTAACGTCACGGTCTCCTATGAAGTTTGGCCTATTGCTATACCGATAGGTCCATGGAGTGGCATACCACTCTGCATGCTTGAAATACCGCTGTCAGAGATTGACAGTGGTGTTTAAAGTGTTATCAGCACAGCTCATCATGGCTGTTAGAAGCAGATGCTGGCCATGTAACACAGCCGACTTCTGCCAGGCATGGAGCAGGCCTAGCTCCTGATCCCACTGCATACACCATCACCAGTCATCAGTATAGAAAACACACTTTCATTTCCATATTAGGGTACCTTTACACGCCGCAACGCGGCGAGAAATCTGACCGGCAATCTGTAGCCCCGTCACCATCGCCGTAAAATTGCCTCACAATTGCGGCGTGTAATTGAAGAATTTGGCAGCGATAAAAAAAGGTTGCACCTAGCTCCGATTTCACAGCACTGCTCCAAAATCAGAGACAATCATGAAGGCGAAATTCCCTGCTTTTGGCGTGTGAAGGGGCGATAGGGATGGAATCTGCGTCACCTACTGATTTCCCGGAGGCGTGCCACAGCGTGCTGGAGACCGTGCCCCATCAGCGTTGATTGGTGGTGGCTGCGGTGTTTCCATTAGCTGTCCCTTCACAGGGCACCATATTTGAACAGCTGGCCATTCACCACCACACAATGGCAATGGCATCAAGTATTAGCCAGCCTTCCAGCGCAGGCTGTCCAATCATGACGCTATTGCGTTGACCAATGAGTGTGTTTGGGGCGCGGTGTACAATTTGGCACGCCTATGTTCTCGCCGCACTGAACAGGTACGCCCACATTCCTTTGGGGATTGTGGCGTGTGAAGCGGCGACGGGAGTCTACCAAATGTTTCCCGCTGTTGGTGTGGCAACTTCCGGAGCGACACGTCATCTGAGGTTGAGGGCGAAATTCCAGCGGGTAAAAGCACCTTCGGCGATCTGAGGCAACCATGAAGAATGTGCATGCGCACGTTAGATTGCCTCCTATCGCCGCCAAAAGTTGCGGCGTGTAAAGGTACCCTTAGAGAATTCTTAGTTAAAGGGAACTTGTTATGTAATTATTCTATATTAAACTGCCCCCAATGTCTTATTAGTGATGCAATGTGTATCATTAACATGGTGTTCTCAAACAAACGTTCCCAGTATTAATGGATAAAAAACACTATTTTTTATATACTTTGTATTCTGTTTCAGTCACTGAGGTTTGGCTCCATAATGTTTCAGTCAAGGTCCTCTTCAAATTATGCATTCTCATAGCAGTCTGATTGCCGTGACTGCATAACTAATCATTTGCTAAGTAGTTGCAGGTCAAGTTAATATATGACATAGCCAAGATGATTGTCAATAAAATGAAGATGGTTTCATGCTCAAACTGTAGTGGATGGTGAGATATGGAGCCTGAAAGTCAAAAGTTCAAAACATTGTTACCAGTGATGGGCAAATAGTAAAATATTTGGGTGTGGGTTATTCATATCGCATGTAGGGATGAGCGAGTAGTCAAATACTCGGATTCGCTATACTCGTGCCTAGTAGATCGTAATACTCGGGTATGCGGTGCGAGTAGCAAGTCCAATGTTAGTCAATGAGAAATGTGAGTAACCATCTGCTGGACCCAAAAAAGCGGTCTGGGGGCTGAGGAAAAGGCTGAAATGGGTGCATGATTGCGGTAAGAGCGAGTTATGATGGAGATCTTCTAACAGCTCAGTGTGTAAGTGGTGTAAAGAAAGCGATCTGCCCTAGGGGCAATTAACGCTTTGTTTTCATCTTTAACACTATCAGGATCGACTTGTTTTAACAGTCTCAGTGCTTCTTGTAAGCGCAGTGAATAGTCCAGAACACTCTTCTGTGCCCCTTGTTTACAGTGGTAAAACAACAGTCTTAACTCCACTTCGGTATGATGTTCAAAAACCCGGTTTAACTTAGCAAATATCTGTTCCACAGACTCTTGAGCCTCTATAGACCAGTTTCGGCTCTGCAGCACTGCTGCATCTGTTAACTGTCCCATTATGACTGAAGCTCTCTGCTTACTGGTCATGGCGTACATATCCAGCGCCTGGCATATCTTCCTTTGGAACGTATCCATGGTACCGGGTTTTCCGCTGTACTTTGGTAACCAGGCCGCATTCGGGACGTACGGCAGAGATATCGGCATAATTGGAGCGGGTTGTTGCGGCATACCGCCGAAAGGTGGCTGACCTACCGGAGGTACGTTTGGGTGTACCAGTGGTGCAACCGGTTGGTTTACTTGCGGGGTTACCGTGTCGCCGGAATCCGAGTCGCTCATCCTCCCCTTAGTTAAGTGCGGCCAGCCCTTTCGATTTCAGCGGAAGTTGTCGGCCTCGCGGTGAGGAGTGAGGCACCACGGGAGTTTCCGATTCCTGCTGCGTTTGGCAGAAGTCGTCAGAGCGTGGGGCGGGATCTATCTTCGCGCCATTCGCACAGTAACGCCCCTTCTCTTCCCGCCTTCAGCGCAGCAATGGCGGTTCAGATGTACAGTTCAATAATCACAGTCATTAAATAGCACTCAATACCCCTTGGGAAACAGGCCTGCTCGTATCCTGTTTGTGACACCAAATTCTGACTCACCGTAGCCGGGTGTTCACGTCTCGGGCGTTGCTTCTCCCTGTCACGGTTCCGCGCCCGAGGCTGTGGGGCCCAGTGGTCCAGATCAAAAGGGGGTTGGCTGAACGGGTAAGGGTTAATTTTTCTTGTCGTGACGTCACCTGCGGAATTCCGGTGAGTTGACCAGCGCTGCTTGGACCTCCGGGGGATGTACGGCAGCAAGATGGGACGCTCCCCACAGGACGAGCGGGAGTCCCCGGGCCAGGATCTGCACTTGGTGGTGTATGGCAGCTTTGTAATGCTGCGTGTTATATCCAGGAATAATGCGCTGACACACACAAAGTCTTTTAGGTACCTTTACTGATGGCAACAGGTACACTCGGACCGGGTGATGAGGTTGACACTCCTGGAGCTTCCACAGCAAGCAGTGTGTAGGCTTCCTCCTCTACTGTTCTGGTGGGGTCGGGTGGACGTGGAATCCTGCCAGACCGGGTTTTTTCGTTCGGTGGAACGTGATTCACCTGGGTTAACTGCACTGAGGGCACTATCAAAGGGACTAAGACATATTCTCTTCTTCCCTGGGCTCTCATCTGGTGGTGCTTCTGGCGTTCAGGGGGCTAGACTCCCTGGTTATGGTGCTGGTTTCTATGTGGTTTACGTGGTAATCCCCACAGCTCGGTTCCAGTAACCGGATTGTTGGGAGAGTTAGGATAACTCCTTTGTCCCTGAGAGGTGCCTGTCCTATAACCCCAATTGCAAGGGTCTGTCACTCGCTGGGTGTGCTGGTTTGGGCCTAGTATAGCTCCAGTACCAGTGGTTGCACACTTCCTGCAGCTCTCCTAGCATCTGCACACTCTGCTGTTTCTCCCTCCAGGAACCTATTTATAGGGGTAACTGGCTTAAGGTAACCAGTGGAGCTCCCCCTAGAGGCCTGAGGTGAAACAGGGTGTTAAAGGTGTTGTTAGTGGTGAGTGCTGCTTGCTGTGTACATTCCATTTGTGTACCAAGAGTTCTGTGGTGCCCCAACCAGGGTGCCAGGGTGCCACATAGTATCATTAGTACCCCCTAACATCACACGTCGTTTCAAAGAGAAGCAACTCCATCCAACTATCGCATTAGAGGTGAGTTAATTAATTGTTTCACCAAACATAGTAGGCTAAATTTCAAGTTGAGAATTTAGTACGACCCCTGACTGATGGTAGAGATATCCATATGGCCTCTGGAATAAAAAAGTTTCCCACCCCTGGTCTAAATAGGGAAATATAAAGATTGCCATAATATGAAGCATAATATGAACAATATCAGTAAGTTCACAAAATATACAAAGTAAGTGAAATATAGTGTTTAATGCCAGGTTCTGCGCAAAAATAATGCTGAATTGTGTGTTTTTAGTCCCTGCTCGAATGGACCTCGCTTCCTACTCGTTCCTATGTTTGTCTAATGCCTTACATATACTTTATATATCCTCCTGTAAATTTCTGCTCTGTAAGACAGCCTTGTCTCAAAGAAAGTTTGCATGCTAAGACTAGAGAAAATATAACTAGGAATAAGGAGACGTTCACCGTTGGCGCAGGATTCCAGCTCTCATTGTGTTACAGTAACCAGACATGCTTCATTAGCAGTAATTGATAGAAAAACATGAAAAAATGCCTGCCAACATTTTCAAAAAGGTCCAGCTGTGGCCAGACATTGTGGAGTGATATCATGCTGAATCTGAAGGATTCTGGAATTGGTGGCTGACAATGACATTGGCTTGGATTCTATGAAAATGATTGGTGTCAGAAGCGCCGGGCTTTGTCACTGCCATATTATCTGTAGAGCTCCTTTCTTATTGCTACAATGATTCAAAATATCCATAAGAAATAAGTTATCTTGTGTACGATACATGATGTTCTATTGATGGGAAAAACCTCTGTCAATGATGCTGCTACATTTCATGCTATGCATTCTATTTTCTAGACGCCTTTGTAAACTGTCCATGGTGAGCGCTCCGCCAAATGTAATATTCATCATTCGGTTGTTGAGTCCAAAACACTATACTTATTAACTTTACAGAATATCTCTATTTTTTTTTAACTTGGTAACTGATATACACAGATGATACAACACTGATAGCAACAAGCGTAGTTGGGGTGAAAGACTTATCATGGGGTGTCACGAAAGAAAGCTCGAACATAGGACTGCTACTCAACACAAAGAAGACAAAGATTTTAACTACTGCCAGGTATGACAAGGACACATTTGATATGGACAGCGACGAACTACAAGTGGTAAAAGACTTCAACCTACTTGGATCAATGATCACTCAAGATGCAGCGACGACACCGGAAGTCAATAGAATAGCGATAGGAAAATCAACAATGAAGTCACTGGATAAGGTCTTCAAATCAAGGAACATTTCACTGGTGATGAAGACAAGGCTTATGCATAGTCTGGTCTTTTCTGCAGTAACATACGGAAGTGAAACATAGACGATAAAGAAACAAGACAGGAAAAGAATCAACGTCTTCGAAATGTGGTGTTGGAGAAGGATGTTATCAATACCATGGATGGCAAGAAGAACAAACAAATCAATTCTAGAACAAATCAAGCCAGATATGTCACTTTAAGCAAGGATCACCAAGCTACAAATGGTCTACTTTGGACACATCATACGAAGAGAAAAATCACTAGAGAAGGACATTATGGTCGGAAGAATAGAAGGAACCAGGTGAAGAGGAAGACCAGCAACCCAATGGCTTGATACTGTCAAGATAACAGCAGAGAAGACCCTGGAGGACCTGTCTAGGCTGCACAAGATTGATAGTGTTTATTCATCACGTGACCTTGGTTCGAGATCAGGCTGAAGGCCGGTAAACTGATGCAATTTAAATTCCCCCAAAGACATCATCTACAAGGAGTTTGTATGTTCTCCCTGTGTTTCCAGGTTCTCTGGTTCACTCCAAAGACATACTGATAAGGAAATTAGATTGTAAGCCCCAATGGTGACAGTGATGATGATATTTGTAAAGTGCTGTGGAACTAATGGCGCTATATAAGAGAATACATATTATTATTATTATTATTATAATTGTGGTTATGTGAAACCACCAGTAGGAAGAGCAAACTGTAAATTAACATAGAATGAAAGTATTCAACTTTTTCGTATTTGGGTACATGCTGCACTGTCAAAGAGGAGAGAGGTTTTTTGATACTGTTTCTCTATTCATTTTAATAATTTTGTAGGAGCTTACCCAAAATAAGCTATTTTAGCTGTGATGCAGGAGGGCAAACGGGACAGCAGCCCAAGCTTACATTGTGATGTTCACAGGAAACAAATACACCTTACTGTCACTGTCATGAGTGCATCACTGGTGCAATTTGGAAGTAGATTCAATTTATGCACTCGTGGGGGAATCAGGATTAGGTAACTTTAAATTATATCTGGAGAACATTATTATCATTTATTATTATTGCACCATTTATTCTATGGAGTTTTACATGTGAAAATGGGCATACATAGACAAGTACAATATTTATGAGCAATACAAGGCACACACAAGTACAGGAGGAGAAAGGACCCTGCCCGCGAGGGCTCATAGTCTACAAGGTATGGGTGAGGATACAGTAGGTGAGGAGAGAGGACCCTGCCCGCGAGGGCTCATAGTCTACAAGGTATGGGTGAGGATACAGTAGGTGAGGAGAGAGGACCCTGCCTGCGAGAGCTCACAACCTACAAATGATGGGTTAGGACACAGTAGGTGAGGAGAGAGGACCTTAATTGTGATGGCTTACAGTCTACAAGGGATGGGTGAGGATACACTAGGAGATGGTTGAGCTTGTGGTAAGGCAGTATAGTAGACTGAGGCTCACTTCAGGAATTATTTAGGATAGCAATTTTAATTGTGTATTGAGCACTCAGGTGGCACATAAAGGGGGTAATTACTAGTGATGAGCGAGCGTATTCATCCCTATTCGCTATTCACACGAATAGTACAGTATTCGCCTTACTCGTTATTCTGCAAGATTTCGTGTACTCGCCTCGCTATATACGAATGTCCCGCCCTGCAGTTTTGGTGCCCCTTTTGCAGCCACTAAACATGCTGAGCTTCTTAACCAATCACAGTAATGCTGCAGACATCTTGTTTGCAGCATTACTGTGATTTGCTGGCCGCCCAGCGTCATAGAGTCTATTTAAGCCCTGCTGCCGCCATTTTGCCCACTTGGCATCCAGAGCCAACTTTGGAGAAGCATAGGGAGCGATCGCTGAGCTGCTAGGGAGAATGTTATGTGTCTTCATAACACAAAATCCCTTTTCAGGGCTACCTCTAGTGTATACTACCTCAGTGTAGATTAGCAATGGAGAGATATTGGAGCAGGGATACTTGAAAGGATACGTTCAGCAGCTGCATAATCCACCAAAACAATAGCTTTTTTGAGAGCTGAAGAGACACAGTACAGAGTTAGACCACAGGGAGGGCAAGAGACTGTAGCAGGATTAGTGTCCAGCAGGGTCAGTGTAAAGCAGCAGTACGGCAAAATTTCCTACTGCCTGCTACAAACCTCGCACCAGGCCATTTAACCCGCTGGTGCTTCTGTCCACATTACAAAATGGCGGTTTGCCCTACGCAAAGCAGTAGTACTCCAAAATTTCCTACTGCCTGCTACAAACCTTGCATCAGGCCATTTAACCCGCTGGTGCTTGTGTCCACATTACAAAATGGCGGTTTGCCCAACGCAATGCTGCAGTAGTCCTAAATTAACTACTGCCTGCTACAAACCTTGCACCAGGCCATTTAACCCACTATTTTGACTGTGACAGCTAGGTTGGCTTGTGCCATCCACACCTGAAAATCTGTCAACAAAGCCCAA
Source organism: Allobates femoralis (assembly GCA_033576535.1). Classification (NCBI taxonomy): domain Eukaryota; kingdom Metazoa; phylum Chordata; class Amphibia; order Anura; family Aromobatidae; genus Allobates; species Allobates femoralis. The sequence continues at coordinate 80,365,655 of JARQOC010000002.1, forward strand.
AATGCCCAATATGGTTGTTGTTAAGGGACATGGATGTGACGTGGTAGTGTCAGTGGTGTGCAAGAAGGCAATGAGTCTGTGTCAGGTCAAAAGAAGCATGCGTCCACTATGTTCCTGGAAAAATTTCCCAGTCTGGAACATAAATGTGTGTGGAAGTCAGAAGACCAAGAGCAGATTCTGTCTTAGATAGCAGACATGTCCTCTACCCATTTGTCAAGCAGAAACAATTCTTTCATGACCACACAGTCTAATGCCGAGGCACAGAAGACTGGCACATCCAATCCTGAAGCTAGTTCTCCTTTCTCCCGCCATTATCAGTCACAGGAGACATAGGACCCCAAGCTTGGCCACCTAGAGGATCTGTTTGGTACGTATCGTTTGGTTGGCTCTGGCCTATCACCGTGCAGCATTGAAGAGAGATGTGAGGAGGTGTCGTGTGTTGATGCTCAAGTATTTGAGGACCTATGGCCAGAAGAAAGCCACTTGGAGGAACGCCATTTACTGTCTCCAGAAGTGGAGGCTGATGATGATTGGACACAGGTGCCATCAGGTCAGTCTACAATGTCAACTGGGATGGAGGATGAGATGGAAGATGAGGTGGTCGATGATGAGTTCACTGATCCGACCTGGACCGTTGGCATGCATATCCATGACAGCAACACAGAGGAAGATTGATATGTAGAACCAGCACAGACACCAAGGGGCCATCATGGTTTGCCCAGAGTGACAACTGGGTCGACTATTCCCAAGACCACCCTGCTGTGGGCCAAGACAGGGCAGGGAGGCATTCAGCTGCTGTGTGGAATTTTTTTTCTGAGAGTCCTTCAGAGAAAAACATTGTAGTCAGTAGCATCTGCCATACCAAGTTGAGCAGAGGCGAGGGCAAACACAACCTCAGCACCACCATTATGCAAAACCACATGACAACCAAGCACCCCAGTAGGTGCGAGGAACACCAACGTACCAAATCTGTGTCTGGGGTCAAACCACAGAAATGTCGCCTGTGCTACATCCTTCAGAATCTGCAGTACAGGAAGTTGACCCTCATACCTCCTGCCAGTGGCGTAACTAGAGTCTGGAGGGCCCCGATGCGAAATTCAGACCTGGGCCCCCCTCTTACCCCCCGCGCGAGCACATATTGGTCCGATGTTTGGGCCCCATGTAACATTCTAAGATCTATAAAGATTCACAAATTGACCCCTGCTATATATGGTAATCCTACTGGAATATGGAGCTTATCCATCTAAATATGTCTCCTATCCTGCTATATATGGTCCTCCTCCTGGAATATAGCCCATCCCATTATTATAATGCATCCCATAGTCCCCCATTCATAAGGTAGCCCCAATAGTCATCCAATTATTATAATGTACCCCCACTATCCTACATATAGTAGCCTCATAGACCTCCATATAGTATAATACAGCCTCACAGGCCTCCATATAGTATAATGCAGCCTCACAGTCCTCCATATAGTATAATGCAGGCTCAGTTCTCCATGTAGTGCAGCCTCTATAGTACAGCCTTATATATGCAGCCTCATAGCTATCCTTATAGTACAACCTCATATAGTGCAGCCTTATATATGCAGCCTCACAGCTCTCCTTATAGTACAGCCTCATATATTGCAGCCTTATATATGTAGCCTCATAGCTCTCCATGTAGTGCAGCATTATATCTCTCTATATATTGTGTTATATATGCAGCCTAAGGTGTTGGACGCAGCTCCTCCGGACCTGAGTGAAGCCACGGGTGCCCGCAGGGAGACCGCAGCCGCCCTGTACTCACCATGTGTGGCAGGTGCAGGGCGGCTTCTCCCTGCTGTCACCCGATTGGAACCGCTTCTGACTCCGAAGCATGAAATTAACATGCTGCAGAGATGCGGAGGAGCGGACACCCACACCGCAGCTGTCAGAACGCTGTGGTCAGGTTATGCATAGTCAGGATGGGATTTCTACAAATCCCATCCACTGTGCTTATACTGTATTACGCAGCGGTTTTGAATACAGCAACAAGATGCTGCGTCCAAACCACTGCGTATCCTTATCATCAGCACACAGCCTTATATATGCAGCCCTACCGAGATCTGAAAAATAGCATTAGTGAGAACTGCACAAAACTGTAGACTCACTCCAAAACCCAGTGTCACCCCACATGTTAGCCTATTCAGTAGTGGAGTCTTCTGCTCTCCTGTGTCCCCCACTCTCCTCCTCCTGTGTCCCCCGTCCTCCTGTGTCCTCCTCTCTCCTGTGTTTACGGTCTTCTGTCCCCAGCTCTCCTCCTCCTCTGTCCCCCATTCTCCTGTATTCCCCACTCTCCTCCTCCAGTGTCCCCCATTCTCCTGTGTGTCCCCTGCTCTCCTCCTCCTCTGTCCCCCATTCTCCTGTGTGTCCCCCGCTCTCCTCCTCCAGTGTCACCCATTCTCATGTGTCCCCAACTCTCCTCCTCCTCTGTCCCCAGCTCTCCTCCTTCTCTGACACCCATTCTCCTGTGTCCCCCGCTCTCCTGTGTCCCCAGCTCTCCTCCTTCTGTGTTCTCTATTCTTCTGTCCCCTGCTCTCCTCCTCCTGTGTCCCCGCTCTCCTCCTCCTGTGTCCTCCGTTCTTCTCTCCCCAGCTCTCCTTCTCCTGTGTCTTCAGCTCTCCCCCTCCTGTGTCCGCCGCTCTCCTCCTCCTGTGTCCCCCGCTTTCCTCCTCCTGTGTCCTCCGTTCTTCTGTCCCCAGCTCTCCTCGTGTCCCCCACCCTCCTCCTCCTGTGTCCTCCGTTCTTGTCCTCTGCTCTCCTCCTTCTGTGTCCCCAGTTCTCCTGTGTCCCCAGCTCTCCTCCTCCTCTGTCCCCATTCTCCTGTGTCCCCAGCTCTCCTCCTCCTCTGTCCCCATTCTCCTGTGTCCCCAGCTCTCCTCCTCCTCTGTCCCCATTCTCCTGTGTCCCCAGCTCTCCTCCTCCTCTGTCCCCATTCTCCTGTGTCCCCAGCTCTCCTCCTCCTCTGTCCCCATTCTCCTATGTCCCCAGCTCTCCTCCTCCTCTGCCCCCGTTCTCCTGTGTCCCCAGTTCTCCTGTGTCCCCAGCTCTCCTCCTCCTCTGTCCCCATTCTCCTGTGTCCCCAGCTCTCCTCCTCCTCTGTCCCCAGTTCTCCTGTGTCCCCAGCTGTCCTCCTCCTCTGTCCCCATTCTCCTGTGTCCCCAGTTCTCCTCTGTCCCCTGATCTCCTCCTACTGTGTCCCCAGCTCTCCTCCTTCTCTGTCCCCAGTTCTCCTCTGTCCTCAGCTCTCCTCCTTCTCTGTCCCCAGTTCTCCTCTGTCCCCAGCTCTCCTCCTTCTCTGTCCCCAGTTCTCCTCTGTGCCCAGCTCTCCTCCTTCTCTGTCCCCAGTTCTCCTCTGTCCCCAGCTCTCCTCCTTCTCTGTCCCCAGTTCTCCTCTGTCCCCATCTCTCCTCCTCCTCTGTCCTTTGTTCTTCTGTCTCCTGCTCTCCTCCTCCTGTGTCCTCCGTCCTTCTTTACCCTGCTCTCCTCCTCCTGTTTCCCGTGTCCACAGCTCTCCTCTTCCTGTGTCCCCCGTTCTTCTGTGTGCCCCGTTCCCCTGTGTCCCCAGCTCACCTCCTTCTCCTCTCACCATTGTCCTCCGCTCTCTTCTTCTCTTCCATGAGCGGCCAGGAGTCCAGGACCAAACACATGGCTACCGGGGCACCGGGCAGGAGACTGAGGAGGGGGCGGAGCCACCGCGCAAGTCCCTGGTCACCTGACCAGCGTCAGTCACCTGACCTGCTGGGAAGGAATAGGATGTGGCCGGACAGCTTCCTGACTCTGTGCGGCGGTGTGTGCTGCGCCCGGCGCTGGCGCAGGGATCGCCGGGCGCAGGGATCGCCGGGCGCAGGGATCGCCGGGCGCAGAGATCGCCGGGCGCAGAGATCGCCGGGCGCAGAGATCGCCGGAATCGCGCGGCGCAGGGGGCGGCTGGCTACACGGGCGCCGGGCCCCCTATAGGTCCGGGCCCAGTCGCAGCCGCGACCCCTGAGACCGTGAATGTTACGCCACTGCCTCCTGCCCACAAGCTGCGCTTGCTCACTCACATCAAACATCAACCACATCCACTTCCTTGTCCTAGCAAAGCATCCAATTGTCCATGCCTGAGACCTTGGAAAGAAAGCATAAATACCCAGCCATGCATCCACATGTTTAAATACTAAACCCCCACATTGCCAAATTGCTATCTGTGGAGATATTGCTGTTTAGGCTTGTAGAAACACAGATCTTTCCGTGATCTCTTGGTTGCAGCTGCCTCACAATACAGCGTTCCCAGCTGTCACTACTTTACCCGGTGTGCCGTCCCTGGGTTACACAAGCACGTGTTAAACAATCTGAACCGTGCTCTCACCAACACTGTAACAGGGAAGGTGCAACTAACAACAGACACCTAGGCAAGTTGTTGTGGACAGGGACAATACATTTCTGTTGTGGCACACTGGGTGAACCTGGTGGAGGGTGGGACAAAGGCAAAAAATTGAACATTGCACATCCTACCCAAGCCAAGAATAGTGGGCCTGACTTCTGTCAGGGGGAAACATATTCAATCGAAATCTATTGTCACTCACCCTATTTAGCAGAAAAACATGCCTTGCTTGTGCCACATTGTGACTGTGATAGGGGATGCATATTTAATTGAAGTTTACACTGATTGTTGATGACCGACTGATGGCCTTCTGAAAACTTGAATTGAGGACCGCAATTATTACAGTAGTCCATTGTAGATAATGTTTGTCAAGGGAGGCCCTTGTCATGGTATCTTCCTGCAGCTATGACACGGCCGAAAGGAGTCATTTTTGAAAATATGATGCACATTCTGCAGTGCACCAAGTAGTACAGTATCAAGAAGTCTTCTCTTCCTGTATAATCTGGGAAATATTGTCAATCACAATCTCTGAGCCATTTGGAGAAACTTCTCCAACCCATCCTGGAGGGGGTGCACCATATATCCTTTGTCCATAGACCTGCACAAAATATATATTTGAGCTCGTCATCCATCGTCATTTATTTTTCCGGTTCACAGAGTTCAGCCAAACCTGAGGATCGCAGGCCACACTGCTACCTTCTATTACTCCATGTTGCTTGCCTTTTCCCCATGTAGTCTCTGCCCTTTAATGAGTTAAAGCGAACCTGACCCCGAAAAATGAGCCCCCAGCCTCTTTATACCTGTCCCTGCACTATGCTAATACTGTTTTAGCCATCTCTTTATGTCTTTATAGCGATATTGCAAACCTTATAAAAGTTGTTTTTATTCCTTGTGATCTGCGGCTTCTCAGCATTTGAGAAGCCGCAAAAGGTGTTCCTTCATGCTTCTCCCTGCCGCCTGCTAGTTAATTATTCACGCCCCGATGGGCATGCTAAACAGCAGAGAGCCTGTGCGCGTCATCAAAGGGGCGGTAAAGCCGCTATGATGCAAATCGCGTCATATCCGGATTTACACGTCAGTACACCCATTAGGCAGATAAGCTGCCGTGAACAGACCTCGCGCATGCGCACTCGGCAGCGCAAGGTCGGCAGTACACCCTGATGGGTGTACTGACGTGGTAAAGCCGGATATGACGCGATTTGCGTCATAGCAGCTTTACCGCCCCTTTAATGAGGCACACAGGCTCTCTGCTGTTTAGCACGCCCATCGGGGCGTGACCAATTAACTAGCAGGCGGCAGCGAGAAGCATGAAGGAACGCTTTTTGCGGCTTGTCAAATGCTGAGAAGCCACAAATCACAAGGAATAAAAACAACTTTTATAAAGTTTGCAATATTGCTATAAAGACATAAAGGGATGGCTAAAACAGTATTAGCATGGTGCAGGGACAGGTATAAAGAGGCTGAGGGCTCATTTTTCAGGGTCAGGTTCCCTTTAAATAATAGAGTGAGGGCCCTACAATATGAATAAGTGAGAGCACTCTCAAATGTACACAAGAGGGACCTCCAAAATTTCTAGAGAAGGGTACTTCCAAACGTATGTTACAGGGCCACATGAGGGCTCTCACTAAACTCAGATTTCTTGCCTACTGCAGGCCCTCTGACCATTTGAATGTAGGGCTGCTGAATCACATGGTGGTGGAGGTGGAGAAGGAGGAGGAGGAAGGTTTTGCCCAACGCTACAATGAGCACATTGTAAACTGCTATGGAATATGTATTCCACTATCTGAGTTTCAATGGGGGAGGGACCGCCCAAATGTTGAAGTAAGAGCAGTCCCTCCAAAACGTATGTTACATGACCACCTGAAGCCTCTGAGGTCAAATATCAACATACCTACTGGTACGTTGTAGCTTGCCTTGTAAAGTGCTGGGGAATAGCTAACTAAAAATGATGTATGACTGAGGGACCTACAAAATGTCTGAGTCAGGGCGCTTCCAACTGTAAAAGGTGAAAAAAAGGCTACAACAGTACGTGTGAACAAACATTAAAAGCAATATTTTTTTCTATAGTTTATGTAGCTTTATATACAAGTGATTATGCAGGAAAAGCTGTTTCTGAACCTTTTTGGCCTGTTAAATGAGATTAGGTGAGGTTTGGTAGCTGTTCTTGTGTATCTGAAACAGATGGTGTAATACTGCGACAAAGTTATTCCCATAAACCATATGTGAGTCAGAAAAGCATGCAGGCATATTTTCCAATTCAAATTATTTTTAATAAATTTTTCCAATTAACAACTTAACTGGATCAAAATCCCATAAGGAAAGATTACATCAATGTATGTGGGATCATAACAGATTTGAAAACAAGTTATTACTATATGAGATATAAATTATTTTTCTAAAGGATTACCGTATATACTCGTGTATAAGCCGACTTTTTCAGCCCAAAAATTGGGCTGAAAAGTCCCCCCCTCGGCTTATACACGAGTCATATACTTTTGTGCGAGGTGGGGGCTGTGTCCGGGAGCAGGAGGAGGCTGGAGGAGGTGGGGGAAGGCTATAATATGAGCGGCTCCTGACGTGGAGCCGCTCATAACTTATTCATGATATGCACTGCATCCCCCGCCCATCTGCGGGGGGAACAGTGCATATCCAATTACAGGCTCCCCATAACAATATGGCGCCCCCACCACAGTAAAGCCTCCCCATTCTGCCGCTGCTCAGTGTACAATAAATAGTGTTATTAGCTCTTACCCTCTCTCAGGGCTCAGTGCTTTCTCCCTCCTCCCTCCTTCCTGCGTGTCATGTGACCGGCCGGTGACATCATCACGGTGAGCCCCGGTCACAGGACAAGCAGGAAGGAGGGAAGATGCACAGCCAGGACCGAGGGTAAGAGCTAATAACACTATTTATTTTACAGTGAGCAGTGGCAGCATGGGGAGCCCTTACTGTGACTGGGAGCAGCCTGTGTAACCTCTATGCTGCTGGGAGCAGCCTGTGTAACCTCTATGCTGCTGGGAGCAGCCTGTGTAACCTCTGTGCTGCTGGGGGCAGCCTGTGTAACCTCTGTGCTGCTGGGAGCAGCCTGTGTAACCTCTGTGCTGCTGGGAGCAGCCTGTGTAACCTCTGTGCTGCTGGGAGCAGCCTGTGTAACCCCTGTGCTGCTGGGGGCAGCCTGTGTAACCTCTGTGCTGCTGGGAGCAGCCTGTGTAACCCTGCGCTGCTGGGAGCAGCCTGTGTAACCCCTGTGCTGCTGGGGGCAGCCTGTGTAACCCCTGCGCTGCTGGGAGCAGCCTGTGTAACCTCTATGCTGCTGGGAGCAGCCTGTGTAACCCCTGTGCTGCTGGGAGCAGCCTGTGTAACCCCTGTGCTGCTGGGAGCAGCCTGTGTAACCCCTGTGCTGCTGGGGTCAGCCTGTGTAACCCCTGTGCTGCTGGGGGCAGCCTGTGTAACCCCTGTGCTGCTGGGAGCAGCCTGTGTAACCCCTGTGCTGCTGGGGGCAGCCTGTGTAACCTCTGTGCTGCTGGGAGCAGCCTGTGTAACCTCTATGCTGATGGGGGCAGCCTGTGTAACCTCTGTGCTGCTGGGAGCAGCCTGTGTAACCTCTGTGCTGCTGGGAGCAGCCTGTGTAACCTCTATGCTGCTGGGAGCAGCCTGTGTAACCCCTGTGCTGCTGGGAGCAGCCTGTGTAACCTCTGTGCTGCTGGGAGCAGCCTGTGTAACTCCTGTGCTGCTGGGAGCAGCCTGTGTAACCTCTGTGCTGCTGGGAGCAGCCTGTGTAACTCTTGTGCTGCTGGGGGCAGCCTGTGTAACCCCTGTGCTGCTGGGGGCAGCCTGTGTAACCCCTGCGCTGCTGGGGGCAGCCTGTGTAACCCCTGCGCTGCTGGGGGCAGCCTGTGTAACCCCTGCGCTGCTGGGGGCAGCCTGTGTAACCCCTGCGCTGCTGGGGGCAGCCTGTGTAACCCCTGCGCTGCTGGGGGCAGCCTGTGTAACCCCTGCGCTGCTGGGGGCAGCCTGTGTAACCCCTGCGCTGCTGGGGGCAGCCTGTGTAACCCCTGCGCTGCTGGGGGCAGCCTGTGTAACCCCTGCGGCGCTGGGGGGAGCCTGTATACACTGTGCTGGAGTCCACCCTCGGCTTATACGCGAGTCAATAAGTTTTCCCAGTTTTTGGGGGCAAAAGTAGGGGGGTCGGCTTATACACGGGTCGGCTTATACACGAGTATATACGGTACATATATTACTTAAAATCCCTGTAAAATCTTTTTATTCAACACTACTATCTTTAAATTGTTTAGTTTCTTACTATAAATCATGATTTGTTCATAACAAATAAAACATAAAAAAAAAACAACTTTTATGTCCTTAGCAAAAATAGTAGAAAATAAAACCTAATAAAAGGAAAGGTTAAAACTAAGGGATCGTCAAATATTGACATCAATTGAAAAGTGTTTTATCTTAACTGAAGTTTAATTACAGGTTTAATTAAGCAGGTGTATGGCGAAATGAGAGATTATGTTACCCCTGAAGGGTCTGAGGACAACGGCAGCTAAATTCATAGGTTATTTGCAGACTTTTGGTTCTTTTATCAACGTCAATGTGGGATAAATTTAATTTGTGATAAAATTCGTCCACTAATTCCACTTATTATGAAATTCATGTAGTGTTTAATTTTTCATATACAAAAATTCTAATGATTTTTGCATATTTATTCTCTCTATAAGATCTTGACTATTGGGAGCATTTTGTTGCCTCCAATGAAAAGCTATCAAATTTTTGCTGCCACAAGAATATGAATGAGCAATGTTCTGCAAATGTTGGGGAATTTGTCAATGTCTAATAGGAGAAGTGCTAATTCTGGGGTTAGTGTTACATCAAGGTTAATTAAAATTCTTATCTCCTGCCAACATTTTTAATAAGTGGACATGTCCTGAATATATGGTATGTATTACCGGTCATTCTGCAATTTCCCAGCATTTCTTGGTGGTCTATGATATGTAGTTTAAGTGGAGTTAAATACCATCTGATAAGGACTTTGTAGTGTGATTTTATGAAAGAGACACATGCAACATTTTTATAAAATGTTGATTGCTCTCAGTGTGAGAAACAAGATACAAATCTTGTAGTTGTGATACCTTTTAATGGCTAACAAAAATAAAATAAATGATGTTATAAGGCGAGCTTTCGAGACGACTCAGGTCTCTTCATCAGGCATGGTATGACAAGATATTGAAAGAAACTCAAAATATATACATGCACAACTAAAAATGATTGGATATTTGACTCAATAAACATTACAGGGACTGGACATTTGCCAAATGTCCAGTCCCTGTAATGTTTATTGAGTCAAATATCCAATCATTTTTAGTTGTGCATGCATATATTTTGAGTTTCTTTCAATATCTTGTCATACCATGCCTGATGAAGAGACCTGAGTCGTCTCGAAAGTTCGCCTTATAACATCATTTATTTTATTTTTGTTAGCCATTAAAAGGTATCACAACTACAAGATTTGTATCTTGTTTCTCACACTGAGAGCAATCAACATTTTCTCAACTGGCTAACACGGTACCAAACATTTTTATAAAAAATGGATAAAGATTTTTGTAGTTTTTCTTCAATCTCACAGTCTATGGATTTAATCTCATGTTTCCAATCATCTATAAATTTCAGTGAACGAGGTTGTGTGTCTTCGTTTAATGTTAGATAGAAGTTCTTAGTTTTCCATCTATTAATATTCTCTGGATTTTTCAAGAGATTCAACAAATTGCTTGGGAGATGAAGATCTATGTTGGGTTTTGTCAAAATCTTTTCAAGTGTCTTCCAAATTTTCTTGTCCACTGTTTTAAATTTAAATTGTTTGGCCAATACTTCATACGTTTTCAACTCACCATTACTAAATAGGTCAGAGATGTTTAGAATGCCTTTGGAGTTCCAATTGTCAAAATGTAGTCTCGACGAAAAAGCTTTCAAGGTGTCAATATTCATCCATTCAATATGTTGAGGTGGGAATGCTTCCTGGAGAAGGCTGCAAACTTCCTCCACATCTGAATTGTATTCCTGGTATTGGCTTCCTTATGTAATTGCTCTTTGTTGTCGCATAGGTAAACCACCACGAGGTCTTTAAGTGTGGAGTTGAGGAAAAGTTGAGGTATTCTTCCATACCCACCAATGCGGGTTTTGTCAAAGACGTCCCGAATTTTTGTCTTGTTTTAATAATTGTGGCTTAGTGATATGCAATGAGATTGGGCAAGCCTAAATCTCTGTTATTTCTTTGTTTGGTTAAACTGAATCTCACTACTCGCAGTTTAGTGTTGCCCCAGATAAAGTTGAGCAATTACGTTTGTAATTTTTGTAGTAATTTGATTCTGACTGGCATTTGCGCCGTTCTAAAGATATATAAAAGCTTCAGTAGCTTTAATACTTTGTAGGAGTTTATCCTCCCAAGCCAAGACAGTTCCACCCTTGACAAATACTGAAGATCCTTTTGAATTACATTGTATACATCTCATATGTTTTGATTAGCACAATCTTCAATTGTCTTTGTTAATTTTATTCCCAAATAAGAAAAAGATTTTGATTGCCATTGAAAACAAATGTCTCTCCTCAATATTTGTAATAATTTAGTCTAAATTCTGCTAAAGAGCTTGTGTGTTATTCATGTTAATTTTGTACAGTGACACCTCAGCAAATTGATGAAGTATCTCTAAAAGCCTTCTGACCGAACCTAGTGGATCCAGTAATGATATCAATATATCATCCGCGAAGAGTGACACCTGGTATTGCCTCTTTTTAATTGGGATGCCCCTTATCCCATCATCCATCCTGATCTTTTCAGCTAGAGGTTCGATAAAAATATCAAATAAAGATGGAGACAAAAGACACCCCTGCCTTATACCATTTGAAAGATTAAACTTCCCTAGTAATAGGCCATTGCTTAACACCCTTGTGAATGGCCTTGAATAGAAAGCTTTGATAAGTCCTAATACTTTGCTTTGAAAACCAAACTTTTCCAAAGTCTGAAATGTATAGTTTCACTGGACGCCTTCACTGCATCAATTGCAATATAAAGGGCTGGGGCACCTATTTTCTGTGTGTATGGCAATAGATTGATTGTTCTTCTTGTGGTGTGCTCAGCTCCCCTGTCCACAATGAAACCTACTTGGTCCTTATGGATAATTTTGGGAATAATTTTTGGATCCTGATTAATAAGGCCTTTGCTAATATCTTTATATGTGAGTTTAGGAGAGAGATGGGTCTGTAGTTAGTAATCAACTCCCTCTCACCCATCTCCTTATAAAGGACAGATATCATAGCTTGTTGCATTTCTTCTGTGATGTCTAAGCCTACAGATATAGAATTGATCAGATTTGTAATATATGGGGCCAATATTGAGGCGAACCTTTTATAATAATCATTTGGGATGACATCTGGTAACGGGGGCTTACTATTTTTCAAGGAAAATATGGTGTCAATTATCTCATTGGTAGTGTATGAAGAATTTAAGTAAATTAAATCTTCTTCCGATACGGTTGGTAGATCAATGGAGTCTAAAAATGACTTGATGGCGTTATTTGTAGGTTGAGGTTCAAATTCAGTATCTTTAAGATTTTATAGATTCCTATTAGGGATGGGCGAATCTACTCGCTAGGACTCGTTACTCGGCGAGTAGTAAGGGACTCGCAGGACTCGGTACTCTGCGAGTTTCCCAGTGATTACTCGCACGAGTCCAATGCAAATCAATATCAATCCTAGTTTTGTCAGAAACGCTGACAAAACTAGGATTGCCATTGTTTGCATTAGACTCGGCTACTGTGCCAGTGATAGCAGGGAAACTCGCAAAGTAACTGCTGTTTCTTTGCGAGCCGAGTCCAGCTGTCTTCTCTGTGCAGCTCCAGGGTCCTAGAGCCCGCCTGCTGCCTGATGTAGCAGTGCTGAGATTGTTCTCAGTCTGCTCATTCCCTGTGCATAGACAACATCTATATTTATGCACAGGGGATGTAGCAGAGAGGACATCGTGTTTTGGACTGCGTCGGACGGAAGAGGATTTTTTTAATTAAAGATGGAGTCCCTAATGGCTTTTTTTTTTATTTCAAATAAAAAATTTTCTCTGTGTTGTGTTTTTTTAACCCTTTATTGGAGATTCTTAGTGGCTGGGTCAAACGTGGCCTGACATTAAGAATCTCGGGCTTAATACCAGCTTGTATAACAAAGCTGGTATTAACCCCTTTATTACCCAGCGTGCCACCACCACCAGGGCCGCTGGAAGAGCGGGGTTCAGCGCCAGAGGATGGCGCTTCAATGAACGCGCCATCTTCTGGGGCGGCTGCGGGCTGCAATTTGCAGTGGGGGGTGCCCAGAAAGCTTGGGCATCCCTGCGCTGCGGATTCTAGCCCCCAGCTGCTTAGCTGTACCTGGCTAGACATAGAAATTGTGCGGATCCCCACGCATTTTTTTTTTATTATTTAATGAATTTCAGAGTCAGAGGCTCAGAGTCAGAGTCTCGGAGTCGGAGTCTCCTCAGAGTCGGAGTCTCAGAGTCGGAGTCTCAGAGTCGGAGTCGCCTCAGAGTCGGAGTCGCCTCGGAGTCGGAGTCGTCTCGGAGTCGGAGTCGTCTCGGAGTCGAGTCGGAGTCGGAGTCGTCTCGGAGTCGGAGTCATCTCGGAGTCGTCTCGGAGTCGGAGTCGTCTCGGAGTCGGAGTCGTCTCGGAGTCGGAGTCGTCTCGGAGTCGGAGTCGTCTCGGAGTCGGAGTCGGCTCGGAGTCGGAGTCGGAGTCGTCTCGGAGTCGGAGTCGTCTCGGAGTTGGAGTCGTCTCGGAGTCGGAGTCGGAGTCGTCTCGGAGTCGGAGTCGTCTTGGAGTCGGAGTCGTCTTGGAGTCGGAGTCATCTCGGAGTCGGAGTCGGAGTCGGAGTCGTCTCGGAGTCGTCTCGGAGTCGGAGTCGTCTCGGAGTCGGAGTCGTCTCGGAGTCAGAGTCGTCTCGGAGTCGGAGTCGTCTCGGAGTCGAGTCGGAGTCGGAGTCGTCTCGGAGTCGGAGTCGTCTCGGAGTCGGAGTCAAAAAAATGCGTGGGGCTCCGCGCAATTTCTATGTCTAGCCAGGTACAGCTAAGCAGCTGGGGGCTAGAATCCGCAGCGCAGGGATGCCAAGCTTTCTGGGCACCCCCCGCTGCAAATTGCAGCCCGCAGCCGCCCCAGAAGATGGCGCGTTCATTGAAGCGCCATCCTCTGGCGCTGAACCCCGCTCTTCCAGCGGCCCTGGTGGCGGTGGCACGCTGGGTAATAGAGGTTAGGGCCAGCTTTGTATTATCAGCTGGCCCTAAGCCCGAAATTTATGGCGGTCACGCCAATATTAGACATGACCGCCATGAATTTCTATTAAATTGTTTTAAAAAAAACACAACACAGAGAAATCTTTTTATTAGAAATAAAAAAAAAAAGCCGTTAGGGACTCCATCTTTAATTAAAAAAATCCTCTTCCGTCCGACGCAGTCCAAAACGCGATGTCCTCTCTGCTACATCCCCTGTGTATAGATATAGATGTCTATGCACAGGGAATGAGCAGACTGAGAACAATCTCAGCACTGCTACATCATCTCTGTGCACAGACATTCATGTCTGTACACAGGGAATGAGCAGACTGAGAACAATCTCAGCTCTGCTACATCATCTCTGTGCACAGACATTCATGTCTGTACACAGGGAATGAGCAGACTGAGAACAATCTCAGCTCTGCTACATCAGGCAGCAGGCAGGCTCTAGGACCCTGGAGCTGTGGCAGCCAGCACAGAGGAGAAAGCAGGACTCTTATCTGTGCGAGTTTCCCAGCGATTACAGTTGCAAAGTAAACGAGCAATGCAAATAAATGACAAAACTAGGATTGCTTCAGGCTGAAGCTTCCGAGACACATCTGCGATTTGTAAATCTCACACTACTCGCTGTTACTCGCTTCCCTATTCATTAACATTGGACTCGCTAGACTCGCAACGAGTAGCGAGTCCTGGGCTCGGACTCGCTAGAGTCAAGCGATTCCGAGTAATTTAGGATTCGCCCATCACTACCTCTCACCCTTCTCCTCATAAAGGACAGATATCATAGCTTCTTGCATTTCTTCTGTGATGTCTAAGCCTACAGATATAGAATTGATCAGATTTGTGATATATGGGGCCAATATTGAGGCGAACCTTTTATAATAATCATTTGGGATGACATCTGGTAACGGGGGCTTACTATTTTTCAAGGAAAATATGGTGTCAATTATCTCATTGGTAGTGTATGAGGAATTTAAGTAAATTAAATCTTCTTCCGATACGGTTGGTAGATCAATGGAGTCTAAAAATGACTTGATGGCGTTATTTGTAGGTTGAGGTTCAAATTCAGTATCTTTAAGATTTTATAGATTCCTATAAAATTCCTCAAATAGACTTGGGATGTCTTTTGGGTTCTTAAGCATTTTGTCGTTTTTATCCTTAATTTGGAGGATTTTTGTTTTAAATCTTTCTAGTTTCATTTTTTTTGCAAGAAATTTAGAAAGCTTGTTAATATGGTGATAATAGTTGGATTTTGAATTCAAAGTACACTTTTCATATTCACTTGTAATGATTGATTTAAGTTCTATTCTGAGATTCTAAATGTTTTTCTGGTTTTCATCTAAAGGTGTGTGGGCCTAGGCGTTTTCTAAGTTTTTAATTTTGTCAATAATATCCTTGTTTTTTTTAAATTTTTGTCTATTAATTCTAGAATTTAGCTTTATTAAGGATCCTCTAATGACCGTCTTATGGGCTTGCCATGGAGTTGAAATGGATATATTTTCGTTTTTTTAAAAGTAATTTTCTAAGTCTGTTTCAATTTTAAGGCTGTGTTCTGGGTGATTTATTAAGTAAGTATTGGTGCTCCAGGGTTTGTTTATAACATGATTGCTTGAAACTTTAAATGTAATTGGCGAATGATCCGTCTAAATTCTAGGATGAATTACAATTTGTTTAATTTTGTGAAGGGTGTATATATCTGACAGTACTAGGTCTATCCTAGAAAAAGATCTATGAGAATCTGAATAAAATGAATATTCTATTGAGGAGGTGTTACGGCATCTAAATGTATCATAGAGCTCTTGTTTGTTAAGCCAAGAGTCCAATGCAATATTTATTGCTCTTTCTTTGTTAGAAGAATCTAATGAGGGGTTGGGAATGGCATTGAAATCTCCAAAAATTAGGAGTGCTCCTTTCTGGTGATCTCTTATTAATGAAAGAACCCTGTTTAGAAAGATGATTTGACCTTTATTTGGGGCGTATACTGTGACTAAGGTAAAAAGGGCATTATTAAGTCTACAAATGACTATAAGATATCTCCCCTCTGGATCGGAAAGAACTTCAAATTCCTCATAGTTCACAGAATTTTTGATAATCAAGGCTACACCTGCCATCTTTGTCTTTTCATTGGATGATAATAGCACTGTCGGGAATAATTTGTGGTCAAATTTAGGTGTCTTTTCTGATGCAAATTTCATCTCTTGTACTCTAATAACTTCAGCATGATGTTTTTGGATGTCTTTCCACAGAAGATATCTTTTTTGAGGCGAATTCAATCCATTGACATTGGTCGACATGAAATTTATTGTCATCCCGGATGTTGGTCGCTTTTTACTAGTCTGCAAATGCCCAAAGCCCCCATGGAGGCCGCTTCCATCCCACCATAGATGATTGTCAAATGTTGGAAGTTCATGTCAATATTTCTTAGTAGAAATTGAGAACTTTATAAATAACTAACAAAAATTATGGTTCTTCAGCAGGAGAAATAATTATTTAAAATCCTCCTATGTAGGATAATGATTTTGGTCCTAATTGGTACTCTGTGTTTATTGCGGACCAATGAGATTTTTTCCAGAATTTTTTATCGATTTCTTCAGGCCTCTTTTCTAGTCTGAGTTGTTGGTATGCTTAATTTTTTGAAGATCCTCAAACCCTCTTCAGGTTCATTGACTATAATTGTCTTTTGCTTATAGGAAAAAATTAAGGTATTATTAGGCTGATGCCAGCGGTAAGCGATGTTAGTTTTCCTAAGGGCATCGGTATAAGGCTTAAAGTCTTTTCTTCCTTTAAAAGTTTCTTTTGATAGATCAATGAAGACTTTTAAATCTTCATATGGGGATGGAAGTGAGTTATTTCTTCTTATTGAATCCATAAGCTTTACAATAATTTAAGCAAAAATAAAGGTGACCCTGCTCAAAAGAGCTTACAATCTACAACGAGAAAGGGGTTACACAAAGTACAGGCGCTTATTATAGTGATGGTCCAGGCACCTTGTGGAAGTGGGGGTAGAAATAAAGTTACATGAATGGGTACCAGACAATCTGTGTAGAGCTAGAGTTATGTCTAGAGAGATAACAAATGGGCTGTAGACAGTACAGAAAACTTCTATTCGGGATTATAGTAGGCCGCCTTAAAAAGATGTGCTTTTAGGGAGCGTTGGAAGCTATGCAAGTTGTGCATAGTCCTGATTTCTTGGGGTAGAGCATTCCAGAGAATTGGTGCTTGGGAGAAGTCTTGGAGTAGGGAGTGGGAGGATCGGATTAGTGCAGATGTTAGTCGAAGGTCATTTGTAGAATATAGAGAATGGGTGGGGTGATAGACAGAGATGAGAGAGGAGATGTAGGGGGGTGCTGCAATGTGAAGAGCTTTGTGGGTGAGAACAAGCAATTTGAACTGGATCCTGTAGTGTATAGGCGGCCAGTGCAATGACTGGCACAGAGCAGAAGAGTCTGAGTAACAATTGGCCAGATGGGTGATCCTGGCTGCTGCATTAAGGATGGACTCAAGAGGGGAAAGTTTACAGAGGAGATTATTATATTATGGTCACTCTATGTCACGGGTGGCACGGATGACAGGGTGGAGGCCACGCGCAGACGATCCCAGCGTTTGGCCCACCAGCCATAATGGTGGAGGATGGTCCGTCTCTTTCAGGAGCATTTACCTTCTGTGTTGATGGAAAGAAGGTGTAATGAGATCTCTCTATTATGGGGAGACGGCTGTGGAGGTCTTGCGCTCGGTCTGGTTTTATTCACCAATGTTGTAGGTCACTAGGACCCAGCAGACTCCTTCCACCTTTATAAGGAGGTTCATTGCCTTTCCTTGGTGCAGGTGATAGTTCCTTGTGCACACTTTATCCTTGCTCCAGCAGAAGCTGAAGATTGTGGAGGTTGCTGTGTTCTGCTGTCAGATAAGTGTTTCCTTTCCCCAAATGTCTGTCTTCCCTGGTGTTTGTCTTTAGTTGATAGTGGAGGGGTCTAGTGAACCTCTCCATCTGATCCTTAGATAAGATAGATCTAGGATCAGAGAGGGACGAGGTTCGTGGTCGGCGACAGTTGAGGAGACTGTATAGGGACGTCAGGGCAGACAGGGTCAGCTCTAGGAAGTCTAGGGGTCACCGTCTCCTTCTTGTGCCCTTAGCATTAGGGACTCCTGATCCCCCCCCCGTCGTTATCCTACGCTGGGTGTCTTCCCCACTCCCAGCGTGACACTCTATTTATGATCATGCGAGAATCAATCAAGGTATCTATCCTTATTTATATTAATAATACACAGTAGGTTTGCTTTTTAGTATCTATAGTTCTACAGGTCTTAACCCGGATGACAGGAAAATGGATTACACAGGGGGCCCGGCTTATCAGTCAGGGAGAAACAGCCCTGTGATCTTAAAAGAGAGAAGCTGGGCTCATCTGTTGATTTATAGATGGATGAGACTCCTGAATGAAGCTATTAAAGAATACATTTTAAACAAGACACTTCCAGTGAGTAGAAGGAATAAGGGGAACCAGATGATAATGGCTCCTCAGGCCTGGATTATGGACCCTGGGCTCAGCAATGGATCCAGGTGAATTCTCAAGCTATTCAATTTCTGGAAAATCCAAAACACATCCTGGGTGTTCTAGAATCTGGTATAGTTGCTCTTGTTGAGAAATTAAAAAAGGCTAAATTCCCAGTCGCTTTTCAATAAAGCACAGGAGCTCCAAATCTCTGTCTCCTCACATTGGGATGCAGGCCACGCCTCACAGACGTACTTTCCAAGCTCTTCCCATTATGTTTCATCACTTTCCCACCCATTTCAGACTTTTCTTCAGGCCCCCAGACCCCTTTGAAGGGTCCAGTAGAAAATTACTCTCGTTTTCCATTGACTTACAAGAATACTAGATAATTACAAAGTAGTCATTATGAGTATAACGATTACGAATATTATGGTACTCGCTCATCACTAGTAATTACCACTTAAGAGGTTATTCATTAACATTATTATTAGGAAGCATTTTCTGTTATTCTTTACAAAACATGTTAGCTTGATAAGTGGTCCACACCAATGTTTTTTGCAACCTTTGCTACTATATCTCTAGATTTGTCTCTCAACCTTAACTATGGTTACCTTTTGCTTCTCTAAAGGAGATATCAGGGATTTTTATTAAAAAAATGTTCCCAAGCACTAACAGGCAGGTAGCTGCCACCTACCTGCCTGCTGTGCCTGTTGCCAGACACTGCCATTCACCCCTGGCACAGAGCGGTCACAGACAGCATGGCAAGGTAAATAGCAGACGCGGCTTTTCCTCTCTGCCCTGTGGAAGTGGGCGCATAGCCAACGTTATTCTGATTGACAGATGGCTCTTCACTGCCTGATTGGGGGAGCCTGGTGCCAATCAGTGTGATGTATGCTATGCACCCATCTACAGAGAGGAGAAGCTGCCTCTTTGTGGATGTGACGTCAGAGGAAGTTAAAAAATTGCCGACAGAAGTGGTCTCAGACCGCGCAGTGTTGGCGTTGAATGGTACCGGGCACAAAAAGCAGGTGGGTGGCAGCTACCTACCTATTGGTGCTTTTGCACAATTTTTTTTTTAGAATCCCATATAACCCCTTAAATCTTTTAGACACAAACCTAATATGCTTAAAGGGTTTTCCCCATGAACAAGGTACATTTTACTCAATAAAGGTTGGAAGAATGATAATTTCCATAATTGGATGGGTAAGATAATGTTCCTGTGCTGAGATAATCTTATATATGTGTCCCTCCTATGTACTGTGTAATAGATGTGTCTGACCATACAGGGACATGGTCTGTCCATACCACGTCTCTTGGGCAGGGAAGGACTCAAAAAAGAGTATACAGAAGTCCCTACACAGTGCGGCAGTGACGTAAAACTCTTCTATAGCTGGAAAGCTGAACGTCGGTCATGGATCGTGGCTTATGGAAAGCCAGCCAGAGATTGGGGCCAAGTGCAGAGCAGGAGAGAGAGGAGGAGGTACAAAGCTGCAGCAGCACACTGACAGATGAAATGTACGCAGCTGCACACACACAGTAGGCAGGTGCTGACACCTGCAGTCTTTTACCAAGGACCTCCTGCATGTCCACATCGTGACATGTGGAAGGAAGAAGAGTTGTGGCAGCAGTGCGGAATGTGGTGCAGACAGAAAGTAACGGATTATAATGGGGCAATTTACCCTGAGTGTCTGGGCCCCCCCACAGCACTGGGCCCTGGGCTACTGCCCAGATTGACCTCATTATAATCCGCCACTGCAGACATTACAGCACGGGATCATCAGTGATAGATGATTTTTTTCTCTGAGGTAAAATATTTCCTTGCTTGTTTTGAATGTGATTTGTCTCACAGAAACCAGTAGTTACAATTCCGTTCTGTCCTTTCTATATATACTATTTTCTGTGCTGTAATGTCTGTATACTCTTTTCCTACCTCCCCGGCCCAGAAGATGTGGTATGAGCAGACCATATCCCTGTATGACTAGAAAAAAATACTCTGCAGCACTCGGTTACTACCAATGATGTACATATGCTAATAAGCTATATATATAGGAGAAAAAAGTTAAAAACTTACATTTTTTCAAAAAACTCAAAATCTTATCTTTTTATTTCTGAAGTTCTTGGTACACACATTGGCCAATGTCTGTTTGCTCGTCGACTGCGACAAAGTGACTTCAGGTCCGACGAGTCCCAACGCTGACATCCCTGTCCTCCTTGTCCACCCCCCACTTCTCAGTGGGCAGACTCCATCTCGACCCTAGATCACCTGTGGTCAACAAGGGTGCAAATTGCAGCATGGAGCCAGCCACTCCATAAGATACAAAACAGAAAAAAAACTGCATAGCACTCACAGACTAATGTGAACCGGTGCCAGCATATCCCTGTATGGTCTGACACATCCATTACACGGTACATAGCAGGGACATATATAAGATTATCTCAGCACAGGAGATGTGGTATGACCAGACCATGTCCCTGTACGGTTAGACATATGCATTACACAGTACACAGTAGGGACACATATAAGAATATCTCAGCACAGGAGATGTGGTATGATCAGACCATGTCCCTGTACGGTCAGACATATCCATTACACAGTACATAGCAGGGACACATCTATAAGATTATCTCAGCACACGAGATGTGGTATGATCACACCATGTCCCTGTACGGTCAGACATATCCATTACACAGTACACAGTAGGGACACGTATAAGATTATCTCAGCACAGGAGATGTGGTATGATCATACCATGTCCCTGTATGGTCAGACACATCCATTACACAGTATATAGCAGGGACACATATATAAGGTTATCTTAGTACAGGAGATGTGGTATGATCAGACCATGTCCTTTTAGTCCCTGAACAGTCAGACACAGCTATTACACAGTACATAGCAGGGACACATATATAAGATTATCTCAACACAGGAGATGTATGATCAGACCATATTCCTCTATGGTCAGACACATCCATTACACAGTACATAGCAGGGACACATATATAAGATTATCTTAGCTCAGGAGATGTGCTATGATCAGGCCATATCCCTGTATTGTCAGACACAGCCATTACAAATTACATAGCAGGGACACATATATAAGATTATCTCAGCACAGGATATGTGGTATTATCAGACCATATCCCTGTATTGTCAGACACATTCATTACACAGTACATAGCAGGGACACATATATAAGATTATCTCAGCACAGGAACATTGTTTTTTAATATATCCAGTTATGGAATTTATTTTAACAGAAGTATAGTGATTAAATTGTACTTTGCTTGTGGGAAAATCCTTTTAAGGACATGTAGTCAAGACAGGGAATAATTTATGTACACTTTCAAAAGTCTACAGCTAGCATCAGAATAATTTATGCCAAAAATTTACCCACAATCTATTTACTTCCAAAGACTTCAACCCTTCACCTCTGGGCTATATTCTATTTTTCGTTTTTCCCTCCTCTTTATGAACTTTTTTTTAACTTTTTTATTTTTCCGTCAATATAGTCATATGAGGGCTTGTTTTTATCAGGACAAGTTGTACTTTTGAATGAAAAATCAAAAAGAAGGATTAGCTCCAACCACCTAATATTCCCAGGACTCCCAGGCAAACCGGAAAGTGGCTTGGCAACCACCAGTAGCAATAGAAAAAGGTGTAGAATCCGGTGCCACAAAATTCCTTTTTATTTTCAAAAATTTTAAAAATCACACATGCTCCAGAGGAGCTACTGGACGCGTTTCGTGGGTCTAGCCCACTTAATCGTCAGTACAATGGCAATACAGACAAAAAGAATATATACAATTTAAAAGCAAAAAACAGCCCCCTCTCGCATGTGTGACAAATATACGTCAATTATTTCTAACCAATCACATACCTGCAGGTTCTAAAAGAGTTAAAAGGAAAAATATGGGGAAGAAGGGGGGGGAGGGGAGGAAAAGAGCAAAAGAGCTGATAACAAAGTAAAAGGGAGAAAAAAAAAAATCACAAAATAAATGGGGAAGGAGAGAGGGAGGGGAGGAAAAGAGACGAAAAGAGCTGATAACAGAAAGTAAAGGAGAGGAAAGAAAAAAAAAAAATAAATAAATAAATTAAAAAAAAAATGGGGAAGAAGGGGAGGGGAGGGAAAGAGAAGAAAAGAGCTGATAACAGAAAGTAAAAGAGGGAAAAAAAAAATATATATATATTAATAAATAAAAAATGGGGAAGAAGGGGAGGAGAGGGAAAGAGAAGAAAAGAGCTGATAACAGAAAGTAAAAGAGGGGGGAAAAAAAAGAAAGATAAATATCAGGGGCATAGAGAGGATACCCCGTCCATATAGGGGGGGTAATTGGGAGAAAACACTACATAACCAGGAAAAATTATGGATCCTGCGGCTTGATGCACGGATTCCACAGGGTCTGAACTATAGATCTGATTTGTTATACTTTTATTGATCCTGCACCCTATGTCTCTTTTATGGTATTTGCTCCTTTGTATAATGCATATTGAGTGCACTTGCAATACGATGGCTATACATAATGTATGAATAATTCATTGGGAAAGGAGGTATATGTTTATGTATTCTGTGGATGTAATCTTAGTGGGATCCCCCTACTGTTATGTGGTTGGAGGATTATACCTGATCTCTTGGAATATACTATTTCTAAAATGTAATAGCCTTGCAGCTGGTAACTTACAATAAGAAATAAAGATCTTTGTTGTAGTTATCCTTAGATTTCTACACCTGTAAGTTTACCATGTAATTGCATTACTAATATATCAGGTCTTTGCTCTGTTCTTCTCCCTCTCCTCCCCCCCTTTTCTTTTTTTCTCTTTTACTTTCTGTTATCAGCTCTTTTCCTCTCTTTCCCTCCCCTCCCCTTCTTCCCCCTTTTTTTTTTTTTTTTTCCCCTCTTTTACTTTCTGTTATCAGCTCTTTTCTTCTCTTTCCCTCCCCTCCCCTTCTTCCCATTTTTTTTTTTTTATTTTTTTTTTTCTTTCCTCTCCTTTACTTTCTATTATCAGCTTTTTTCTTCTCTTTTCCTCCCCTCCCTCTATCCTTCCCCATTTATTTTGTGATTTTTTTTTTTTCTCCCTTTTACTTTCTGTTATCAGCTCTTTTGCTCTTTTCCTCCCCTCCCCCCCTTCTTCCCCATATTTTTCCTTTTAACTCTTTTAGAACCTGCAGGTATGTGATTGGTTAAAAATAATTGACGTATATTTGTCACACATGTTAGAGGGGGCTGTTTTTTGCTTTTAAATTGTATATATTCTTTTTGTCTGTATTGCCATTGTACTGACGATTAAGTGGGCTAGACCCACGAAACGCGTCCAGGAGCTCCTCTGGAGCATGTGTGATTTTTAAAATTTTTGAAAATAAAAAGGAATTTTGTGGCACCGGATTCTACACCTTTTCCTGTACTTTTGAAAGACATCATTCCAGTGTCCTGGAAAATAAGAAAAATTATAAGTGTGGTGAAATTGCAAAAAAAAATGTTAAATTCCACAATAGTTTTGGGGTTCTTTTATTCACCAAGTTCACTTTATGGTAAAAATATGATGCCTCAGGTCGGTACGCGTCGTAGATACCAAACATGTATACTTTTGCTTTGATCTAAGAGGTGAAAAAATTTCAGAAGCTTGTAAAAAAAAAAGGAATAGCACTTTTGTCACCTTTTTCGGAAACCCGTAGCGTTCTCATTTTTTGGGATCTGGGGCTGTGTTTTTAATTATATCTGTTTTGGGGACATTTGATTTTTGATCGCCTATTATTTCATCATATTGCAATGTTGCAGGGAACAAAAAAACGTAATTCTGGCATTTTGACTTTTTTACATTATGCAGTTTACAGATCAGATTAATTCATTTTATTCAGGCGAGAATCAATCAGAGCAACATTAAGAATTTATTCAGGGTCAAAGTGAAAAAAATATCAACATTCAAGAGATGTTTTTGAGGTGCAGGTGACATGAGTGAGTGAGTGAGTGAAGGAAATATCTGAGTCAAATATAATGCCAAGACTGTAAGCATTCTACTTGGGAGTTATGGTAGGACCTTACATGGAAATGGCAATATTGGGTTTAGGAAGGTTAGTAGACGGGGTGAAACACAAGGAGTACAGTTTTTGACAGATTTGTAATGTACAGTAACGCAGAGTGATGTCAGGGGAAGAAGTGTATAATTGGGTGTCATCAGCATAGAGATGGTACTGTAAACAAAATTTACTGATGGTTTGTCAAATAGGGGCAGTGTATAGAGAGAAAAGGAGGGGGTCTAAGACTGAAATCTGAGGACCTCCAACAGTAAAGGGGAGAGAAGATGAAGAAGAGCTGTCAAGAGATACACTGAAGGAGTCGGCAAAGAGGTAGTAAGAGAACCAAGAGAGAATGGTATCCTTGAGGTGGATAGAGCAAAGCATATTTAGGAGGAGCTGGTGATTCAAATGCAGCAGAGAGATCCAGGAGAATCCGCAGGGAGTAGTGGTCATTACATTTAACTCTTAAGGTACCTTTACACGCTGCCACTGTGCCTAGCAACCAGTATCAACCGAACGTTCACGTGCACGTTTTTGACGGTTGAACCCGATCGCCGATGCCGCATGTACACGCCGCCATTGCGTTATTAACTGAAGGTATTGTGGTTCCCCGGAAGTTCCCACAGATCCTGCGGATAACTGCCTGTTGAATCCCGTCGCCCCATCACACGCCGCAATCAGTAGGGGAATGTGGGCGTATATCTTTCGCTCCGCAAGTACATAGGAGTGACAGAGTTGTGTATTCCGTGACGCAAAAACGTTGATTGAACAATGCAATAGCGTCATGATTGGCCAGCCTGCGCAGGAAGGCTGGCTAATACATGACGCCATTCAAATTGTGGACTGTGAATGGATAGCTCTTTAAATATGACGCCCTGTGAAGGGACAGCCAATGGAAACACGGTAGCCCCCACCAATCATCGTTGATGGGGCGCGGTATCCATGAGACTGTCTCACGCCCCTGGGAAATCACTAGGCGACGGTGATTCAATCCCTGTGCCCCGTTTAGACGCCACTACCATGGCAATTGTGCCTTTGTGTTGCCTTGGGTTTTTGAACACGGCTCAGAAACAGGTATCCAAGTCAACTGCAGGAAACCCGATCCCTTTCCCTATTTACACAGCACCATTTCGCAGCAATTTCAAGGCAACAGGCACAAAAATCCCCATTGCCAGGCAGTTGCTACCACACAGTGGTGGCATGTAAAGGTACCCTTAGATCATTAGAGACTTTAGTAGGGGCAGTTTCAGTAGAGTGTAAGGAACTGAAACCAAATTGTTAAGGATCAAGAAGAGAATTATCTGAGAGATAGCAGATTAGACAAGAGTGGACCAAGCTTTCCAGGAGTTTAGCAATAAAGATGAGATTAGAGACAGGTTTGCAGTTGCTATCACAGAGACATTTTTATTTGTAATGGGTTAATGATGTCATGTTTGAAGTAGGAGGTAAAGATACCAAAAGAAAGATGTTAAATATTTTAGTAAGGTAGGTAATGACTACTGGCAGGGGCTAGCAAATTTTAGCCTGGGGTGGCCCACAATTTGTGGTAGCCCTTTTAAGGGGTTGTCCAATACTAGCATTACCACTTCTGAATTGACTTGTTTCCCACAGTTAAAAAAAATAAACTCTGTGCTCACCTCCCGTGCTGCCACCATTCCAGCGCAGTCAGTAACCACAGATCAGGGCTCATGTGACATTGTGACATAACGTGAGCCCCATGTTCAATCACCGCCAGGTCCTCTCCCTCTGCCTTTGAACAAAATGGACAATCAGGGAGTGATGCTGCAGCTGCCACTCACTTTTTGTTGACAGCTCATTTGGTCCAAAAGCGGGGAGAAGGAAGCCAACTTTGATTGGAGAGTTCGCATATTGTCACAATGTCACATGAGCCCAGAGGTTACCAACAGCGCTGGAACAGCAGCAGCACTGGAGGTGAGTACAGGGTCTATTATTTTAACCGAGGGAAAAAAGTTGATTCAGAAAGGGTTGTCCTAGTAGCAGACAACCTCTTTAAAAACTTGGCACAACTCTTTTAATAGGAGCAGCCACTGCTTGTTGGGAGGAGAATGACGCTGGACTTCTCAGGTTAACCTCTGCATCCTGTTAAAGAGGTTTTTCATTATTTTTTTTCTGTTTTTTAACTAAGACTAAGGGAAGTAGTTGCTAAGTACCTGCCTTTTATACCAAGTGCCCTCTCAGAGTAGTCATGGACCATTCTTCTTCCTGGCTGCTCTTTTGATGGTGTGGGACTGCTGTCAGCATAATGCTGGTGGACAGCTGGCTCCCAGTAAGTTAGGCAGCTGTCGGTCAACACGGCATCGGCAGTTATGCCCCATCAAACAAGCAGGGAGGAGAAGCCACTGTTCTTCCAAAGTGTCATCAGAAGGCTCAGAATTGCATTGGAGGTCTATGACTGTTCTGAATCGGTGGAGATCAGCGGTTGGCACAACAGGCAGGTAGTTAGCAACTCTGTGATGGTCATTCACGTCCATACTGAAAAGTGGAGAAAGAACATACACATTGGATACAACATGCTTTGCTCTGGTCTAGAAGGAATGGCAACTTTTGGTAAGTATCTTTCTGCATTCACAGCAGTGTCGGCACAGAATTTCAGTTCTCTTTGACATTACAATCACTCACTCAGTTCTGCTATGGGATTTTACATGGAAAACTGGGTCACATTAAAGGCAATCTATAAACTTTTGGTAACAAATGTCTATAATGAGCTTTTATAGTTGGTGTAGTCAGAGTAAATTAATGCAAGACGTGAAACAGATATGCTCTAAATCCAAGCAATTCTACTGTTTATTGTCTTTCCAGATGCAACACAGTGTAACTCCGGCTACTGCACACCACATGCGAACTTGTGTCCAGATGTCTCCCATGTACCACAAAGCAAAAGACAAACTATTACCATCTGCTTAATGTGTCTGTGAACATTTTCCCTTGCCCTAGGGGTGGCACTGTGTGAACATGCCAGTGATTTTTCAGGTAAACATTGCACACCATTTTCAAACCCTTAGTTATCCATCTTAACGGATATTGTAAATGGTGTAAGGACAAATTTCAGCCAAGATATGATATATGTATTGGGGACAATTTTTTTCTATTTAAATACATACATTTAGGGTTAAAACAAATTGCACTTGGGTTTCATTAACATTCTTTTTTAAATCATATAGTTTTTATTAAAACTTTTCAACACTTTTCAACACTTTGACATCCATATCAAAACACAGTACAAAAGTAAAAATTACAGGATAATACTGTCATTATGTTCTGTTTAATCAATCTTCTGGACAAAGTACCTCAAGGTCCGCGCTGCTGCCAAATGAATACAGAGGACACCAGAGACAACGGGATGTCTGGATCAAAGTGATGACTTGGTTTATTATCTGACGCATTTCAGAGCCACATACCGAGCTCCTTCCTCAGGGAAGATGTTCCCTGAGGAAGGAGCTCGGTATGTGGCTCTGAAACGCGTCGGATAATAAACCAAGTCATCACTTTGATCCAGACATCCCGTTGTCTCTGGTCTCCTCTGTATTCATTTGGCAGCAGCGCGGACCTTGAGGTACTTTGTCCAGAAGATTGATTGATAACCGCAGTGACCTGTGGAGGTACGGTCCCAGCAGCAGCTGCATTTCTAAGCGATCAAGCTGGTTGTGTGTGACACAACCTTATCAGGTGAGCAATTCTGATTTTGGACCTTTCATCTTGTGTAAAAAAGAAAAGACCCTATTGCGCATTCTCAACTTTTTTAGATATTATCTTCTGTTTAACTTCTATCAGTCCCAACCCCCCCCCTCATAAACCCCAACTACAAGTGCTCTTCAATAATCTTCCCGAATCAATAGAGAGCGTAGGTTCTAGACATTACAATAACCGGGTATATACCAGGGATGGTCAAAGTAATGCTGCTACCGTTAGAATTAGTACAAAATCATTCTATGTCAGCCTGATTCGATCCCTAAGTAGCTCAAATGAGGCCATACCAGGGAAATCCAACCAACTACCCCATAATTGTAAAAGTACCGAGATCATCCCCTTTTTAAATAGATATGTTTCTCCATAAGAATATTAGAATTTAGTCTACAGATAAATTCTGTTCGCGAGGGAATCTTATCTGATATCCACTCACTCACCAGCAGGGACTCCACCAGCTCCGGCCCCAGAGGGAGCAGCCACTCCCTCACCAGCAGGGACTGTACACATAGCTGCACCCGCCCTGGAGCCCTGGGAGCACCACACCACCCCAGCATCTCAACCTCCAGGATGAGCCCTGGTGTGTTGGTGGCAACACACCCTCCCCTTCAGCCTGCTGCTGCAGTGTATGGTGGTAAGTGTCTGCTAAGGCCTACCAGCTTGCACATGTAGTTATTGTTGTGTTCTCCACACACACGCATGTGAGTCCTGATTTTCTTATGCTTTTTTTGATGAAGGAGAAGGAGCCCGTGCTGCCGGCTGGGTTGTCAGCCCATCCCCATCTCCGACAGATGTGACCTGGGATGGTGCTGTGATGCGTAAGTATAATCACTAACAAGTCGATCAAGCACCCACCCACACATACACAGGTAACTCACTAATTTCCTTCTTTCCTATACAGGCGTACCAACCATTCAGGAGCTGCTGCTTGCTCACCAGGAGGCACAGCAGCACATGGAGAGGGCACACCAAGAAGGGCAGCAACACCTTGCCCGCTTGGGTGCCATGTTACACACCCTCCAGACAGCCCAGTCCGGCATGGGCACTAACCCATCACCACCCACCCAATAATGGAACCACACTCCCCTAACCATTGTTGTCCGTGTTGGACCATTGTTTTCCCCCCTGTTGCCATGTTGGTACCTTTTTTTTAAGGCCACGTTGGCCTCTTTCTTATAGTGTCCCACATTGGGAAAGTGGGTAATCTGTCTTGGCTACTCCTAAGCTCACCAACGCTTAATGGATTGTGATGGCAATGTTTTCTCAACATGTTGTTGTGTAATAAAAATCTGCCCAGCTACATCCTGTATCATTCCTTGTTGCAACACACGCAGGTTAAATTTTGTGAGGTTAATTTTCACCAATCACACTGGGCCACGGTTTAGCTAGAGCTATATGGTGTGACATAGTAAACATGTCACCATACTGGACCATTACAGCTGCCATGCTCCCAATATGACACCTATATCTCCTATATGACACCCACATAACCCAGCACACACACACGCACATACTGGTGTACGTGACACAGATATGGACATAGTATTGGAGAAATTAAAGATTTATTATTTTTTTTGTTAAGATTTTAATTTTCAAAAAAAGTAAAAGGGACAATCAAATAGAAACAAAAAGGTATTGCCAAGGTTGTGCATTGACTAGTAGTTCTCTTGTTCTTCCTCCTTTGCTGGATCAGACAATGGGGACTCCCCCTCCTCATAACACCAGTGGCCTTGAGATCTTGAAGCTCTACTGGGCTGTCTCCTTGGGGGAGGTGGAGTATCACAAGTTTGTGGCCTCCTCACCATGCGTCTGGCGGGTGCAGTGGGCCCTGGGGTGGTCTTCCGGGGGAACATCCAGGATGCCCCCCATCACAGGGACCCATCCACGCCTGCCTCCAGGACAAGAAACATGGCCCGCTCTGCGATGTTCCGCTGCTCTGGCTCCATGCAGACCAGCATCTCGCTGGCGATGTACCCGAACCCGGAGCCAGGGGTCCTCTCATGATGAAGGAGGACCCATTTCGCCCAGGTACCCAGCTCCGTGTTGGGTGGGGCTGGTGGTCTACGACATCTAATCTCAGAGCTGGGACCTGGGCCCGGCCCCCCACCACTGGTCCCGGGCACTGGCTCTCCCGCTGATGTTGATGGGAGAGCCTCGCCAGCTGCTAACTCCTCATCACTGGAGCCAGGCACCAGAGGGGCCTGAAAAACAAACAAACAAAAAAAAAAAAAAAACATCAGCCACATGTTGCAATTTAATTGATAATAATACCACAACCAAACACCCCAGACAACATGGAGCCAAGCTCACCAAGGCTAACACCAAAAGCCACAGGATCAGAGTTTAGAGAAGAAAAAGCCTAACAAGTACACAAGTGCAGTATACTCACCTGAGGGTCCACATTGATATGTAAAGTGGCCACAAATAACACAAAACAATCTATAAAAACACAGACCACAAAATAGATAGAAAAGAACAGTGAACAGCATTAGTGGTTGAAAAGCACAATGGTGACTACCACATGTGCAGCAAACCCCACATCAGTGCAAACAACATGCTGGGTAGATCAAACACACAAACACAATTACCCACCTCCTGCGACGGGGCAGGGTATTGGGCTGCGGCTACAGCTAGTTTCGGGCGGCACCTGCTGCACCATGTTCCAAGAGGCGCCTCTTGGCCCAGGGTGAAGCTGAGGAGGTCATAGTACCAGAGAGTTGGCCTAGGAACGTCCTCAGCTCCAGCCCCGGACCGGGCCTCCATCCACCATTTGTGTGTTTTGTTGAACACGGTGCGCAGGCTTTTGATCTTCTTCGCAACCAGCACTGCTGTCCAGTTCTTTTGAGGTTGGAGCCGGTTTCACAGCTCCACCGGCATGTAGGCCGCAGCCCGCGCTGCCTGGTCATGATACGCAGGTAGCGACACCCACCACAGGCATTCGTGTGCCTGGTAAATAGTGATGAGTTGGGTCAAAAACTCGTGATACTCATCCATCTGAGAAAAAAAAAAAAAGAAAAAAAAGGTCATGCAAACAAACACATGGGCATCAGAGGTCACACCCTATTCTGTGTGTCCAGCCCATGTCCTGCAAGACTAATAACATGTGTTCTGGTGGTCAGGTTGGCTGGGGCAAATCTTTGTTGGCGTTAACATGGGTCCATACATGGGCCATGTTGGACAGGTGACGTGATATATGTATTTGGGCCCACTGCACTTCAATATGTTAAGGCCTATCATTACAAATGCCATACTTTGTGTAACTAAGGACATTTCAGCACACACATCAGATACACACATATTTTGGGCTAAACATAGTGCTGGAGTACACATATTGTCCTGCCAAGAATATCACTGAGTGTATTTACGATGCATACACGTCGCTAAATACATTTCTACATGACGCTACCTGAAGCCGGACCTAATACGCACAAACATCAGCCAACATATGGGTGTACAGCACACAGAAAATAATGTCTAGGAGTTTCCAATAGCATGTGCCCCCACTTACCGTCTGTCCAACAGAGAACTTGTGATAAGACACTATTAGCTCAATGCACATTCCAGTCGGGGCAGGGGTTACACCCCAGCACGTGCTTCTTTAAAAACAACCTGACCAATCACAAAAGCACAATTGCGCCTAAAGATTGGTCCCAATTGCGTACACCCAGGTAGCTACGTCAATTACAAGACGCCGCTGCGTTCTGATTGGTTACTTCACATATAAAATGCGCTCAAGGCCGATGTCGGACACGCTTGCTGCCCAGAGTCATTAAGTAAGTACTGATGTGCAAACATGATCTGTGATGTGGGTGTGTTTCTTTTACAGCCTCTTACCATTAGGGGTCGCTATTGTGTAGTGTAGGTGACGCCCAAGTGGTGGGATATGTAGTTACTCATGTTTTTTGGGGCCATATATACTATTGTGTGCTGACAAATGGATGCATGAGTGTTTTCCCAAACCAAACCGTATCCTTTTTGAAAAGCCATTTTGCCTTTGCCATACAGGATCATGTTTGAAGGATGCGTGTGTCTTTAGTTGCGGGAAGCATCTGAATTGAGGACACATAGTACTGTCGTGGACCACACACAATGGGACGTTTAAGTAAAAAAAGATGTGGAGTGGGGCGTGTGGCATCTGAGAATGTGGGGCTCTTGACATCCTGCATTCACAACACATCAGGGAAGTGTCTTGGACCTGATGAGTTTTCAATAGTCTGCTTCGTGGCGTGATATTTTGAGCATAACACACAAAGGCTGGGGTACGTGTATAATGAAATTGTATAGATGCGTTAGCAAAAAATATGTAATTAATGTGAACTACGTGTAGGGCCATGCCTTGTGATCACACATGAACATTATGGCCACTTATCTGGCCTTAGCCTCATGATGTCTTGCATTTGACAAGGGAGATGTATTGTACAGGAGGGCCAGGGGTGTTGATTGACCAGGTTTGGGTATCAGCCTGTGCAATGCTGGGTTTGGCCCTGGAATGGGGATATATGTGTGTGGGCTGCTGTTCACAGTTGGGTATGCTGTGGTAAAGTGGCCAGGAGATGTATAGGGAAGGAGGTGGTGATGTTTGATGAAGCGTTGTTGTACTGGTGTTTTTTTTTTTTAACACTTTTGCAGGGGTTGGTACGTGAGATGATGTTCGACCCTGATGGAGATGCTATCGTGGCTCTTGCCTTGGTGGAAGAACAATTGTGGCTGGAGGATAGATATGAGAGGTTGCAGGCTCACAGACCACGGCGTGTGTGGACTCGGGATTGGCTTCGCCGCTGGGACTCCCGGAGCCACATGCAGCTGGTGCGTGAGCTGGAGGATCGTAGTCCGCATGATTTTAGGAACTACCTCCATATTTCTGAGGACTCTTTCACATTCCTTTTGGAATGCATAAGGCCCTTAATAGCCCATCAGGACACTGTGATGCGTCGAGCTGTGCCACCTGAGGAACGTTTGGCAGTAACTTTGCGGTTCCTGGCTACAGGTCGGTCAAGGCCCGACCTGCAATACACTTCGCGTGTATCACTGTCTTTGATGAGCCGCCTGATCCCCGAGACGTGTGAGGCCATCTGGAGTAGTGTGATGCCATCCTACATGCAGTTTCCATCAACACCCACTGAATGAATGGATGTAGCCAGAGGGTTTGAGGACCGCTTGCAATTTCCAAACTGCAGTGGTGCATTGGATGGTAAGCACGTGAGGATAACTAAAACCCCCAAACTCGGGGTCTTTGTATTACAATTACAAAGGATATTTTAGTATTGTCCTCGTGGATGCGAACTATGAGTTCCTCTATGTGGACATTGGAATGAACGGGCGTTTGTCAGATGGGGGTGTGTTTGCACACTGCTCCTTGGCGCAAGACCTAAGGACTGGTGGGCTGAACTTGCCCTCAAATGAAGAGACAACCCATCATCTCAACTTTGCGTTTGTTGGGGATGAAGCCTTCCCACTTCAGGCACACCTACTACGGCCATATACCTAGAGGACCCTTACTTCTGAGCAGCGCCTTTTCAATTACCGGCTATCCCGGGCCCACCGTGTGGTTGAAAATGCGTTCGGGATCATGGCTAATACATTCCGCGTTTTTCATACACGCCTGCATATGAAACTGGAATCTATTGATGTGGTAGTGCTGGCTTGCTGTGTGCTGCATAACTTCCTGCGTCGTAGGGATCGGTCATCATGCATGCCGGAAAGTTATGTGGACTCAGTGAACCCCACAACAGGGGAGGTCCGTCTAGGGGATTGGCGTGCTACCGACCATGCTGTGGCGCCACTCCAGCCGCTGAGCCAGGGTCGGACTCAGCAGGATGCCAGGAACAGTAGAGACATATACTGCTCCTATTTTAATGGCCCTGGGGCAATGGCCTGGCAGCACCAGCAGGTGTAGGGTGGCTGGTGTTGTGAGGCAGCAGCATGATGAGGATGGTGTAGTCACCAGGGTGGCTGCACCATGAGGATTTTGTTTGGGTTTGAGTGTGTGCACAATCTTTAGTTAGTTAGTGATGTTTTATTTTTGGTGCACACTTTGACATGTTTATTGTTTTACCTTATTTCTCATGATGTTGCATTTCTTTGTGTGATGTTAACACTTCTGTTTTCTGTTATTTTGTGTGTATTGCTGTCATTATTTTTTTTGCGCACAAAATTAATAACTTTAAAAAATTGGATCCAAAAAACTACCTGTGTGTGTCGTTACTTTGGGATACAGGAAAGTTGC
The DNA here is from genome assembly GCA_033576535.1 of Allobates femoralis. NCBI lineage: Eukaryota > Metazoa > Chordata > Amphibia > Anura > Aromobatidae > Allobates > Allobates femoralis. Next base: position 80,399,783 of record JARQOC010000002.1, read on the forward strand.
ACGTAGCTTTATGCTGTGCAATGAGGTATGTGACCCATCCAAAGCTATTGATGGGTCCGTGAAACATTGTGTGTTAATATGCAGTACCCAGGTTCAGCCCTTTGGGCCACAGTGTATGGCGCAACTGTGTGTACATATCCATTGTGATGTGTTGTGCCCATAGGGACACGTGTCCACACACATTCATCAAGCAATGGTTTTTGTGGGGGATGTAGGTACAGTCCATTACACACAAATATGTGTACACACACATAGTTCAGTGGTGCCATGGCAGCTGTGCCATGGAATGGACCAATGTAGCCACATATGGGCAAAGTATTGTGTGTATGTTCCCACCTTCAGCTACAGACGCACACCTAGCAAACCATTGTGTAGTGTAAGCCATTGTCCTGCTCCAAACCGCTCCTGTGTGACGCTTGAGCAGCTCGAAAGAGTCTCGCAGCAGCCATTTGTCACGACACAAGCATGTATTCCTTGAAAACTCCGCGACAATGGCATCATGTATTAGCCAGCCTTCCAGACCAGGCTGGCCAATCAGGACACAATTGCGTTTTCCAATGAGCGTGTTTTGGGTGCAAGGTAAAACTTTTTGGCACACCTATGTTTTCGCCACGCTGAACAGGTATGCCCACATTCCTTTGGTGATTGCGGTGTGTGAGGCGGCGACTGGAGACTACCGGATGTTTCCCGCTGTTGGTGTGGCAACTTCCGGGGCGACACATCGCCTTAGGTTGAAATTGCGGTGTGTAAAAGCGCCTTCGGCGTTCAGAGGCAACCATGAAAAATGTGCACGTGCACGTTAGATTGCCTCCGATCGCCACCAATAGTTGCAGCGTGTAAAGGTACCCTAAGAGGCAACAGCTCCGGCAGATGGGGATTATCCCATATGGGGGTGTATATAGTGTGCGCGGTGATTTCCCGAATTTGCCTGAATTTATCCCAAATTTTGACCATCAATAGTATGGTAGGGCATCTGGAGGTGTAAGATCGCAGCACCCTCACTTCCAAATTTGAAATCAATGACCCGTGACCTACCAAATACCCCAGTATCTTATCGGCTGAATCACCAGGCCCACAGCCAGTTCTTCCCGCGAGATGATGGCACTGAGCCGATATGTAATATAACCAGGGATTCGGCAAAGCCAATCCTCCCTCATCCTTAGGTCTCTGTAGGTGTTCAAGTTTAATTCTCGCATGTCTCTGTTGCCATATAAATTCCCTGAAGACAGCATTAATCTTATAAAATCTGTTTTGAGGTAGCCACATGGGGGTGTTATGAAGAACATACAAAAGTTGAGGAATAATGACCATTTTTATCAGATTCACTCTGCCTACCATGGAGAGATGTAACTTAGACCAGGCCCGGACTTTGTCTTTAATTCTAAGCATCAGGGGAACAAGGTTCAAATGTTCAAAATCTACTAACTTATCCGAAATAACAATCTATAAGGCTACTTTCACATTTGCGTTCCCCTCCGCAGCGTTCTGCGGAGGGGAGCCGCAATGTGAGCGCAGCACCGCAGGCCCCTATCTTTATAATGGGAGCGCACGGTGCTGCGCTTGACTGCGCATGACCGTGCGCACCCATTCACTCCTATATGTGATCTGTGCGCAGGCGGACGCCTGCGCACAAATCACCCAGTCTCGTCCGCACCAGAAATGCAACAGGTTTTGTGCGCTCCCATTATAAAGATAGGGGCTTGCGGTGCTGCGCTCACTTTGCGGCTCCCCTCTGCAGAACACTGCAGAGGGGAACGCAAATGTGAAAGCACCCTTAGTATTTAAACTCTGACACCACCAGGATTATTGTGCGAACTTGTAGTGTGTTATCAAGAGGGAGCAGGGCAGGCTTATCCCAATTGATATATAGACCAGAACTATCCCCAAACTCTGACAAGAGGGCCATAGTACTATCTAGAGAGCTGTATGGGTCCCCCAAAAATAAGAGCAGATCATCTGCATATAATGCAACTTTTTCTTAATGATTTCCAGATTGGAAGCCTTTAATGGTAGTCTGCTTTCTAATTTTAGCGGCTAACGGCTCCATAGCCAGGGCAAACAGTAGCGGAGACAGAGGGCAACCCTGCCTCGTGCCTCTATGCAGCGAGAATGCCTCAGAGATGTTTCCATTTGCCTGTATTCTAGCTCTCAGTTCTGAGTATAATAACCGAACCCACCGAATAAATACAGGGCCAAAACCCATACACTGGAGTGTTTCATTAACATTCTTGCACTATGTGACTTTGATTCTTGGGATATTGAACTCTTGTGGTCTGTGATCATAAATCACATGAGAAGCGCTTAGACACAGTAAGATAAGAGTTACAAACACTCCGATTGGACAGTCATAGCGGGTTGACTGATGGATCCTCAGTGTACACATTCTGCAACAATAGACTTTGCAATACAGAGATTATAGAAGCGTGAACAGGGCAACATTGTAAAAATTAGTTTAGCCAAACATGAATAAATTTAATTTTAAAAAAATGTACTCACAGGTGGACCTTTTCTTTCAAAATAAATTGTCATTTAAGTTTACAAATCGTAATATAACTAGTTATTATATTACTTTTATCCTGTACTTTGGAACCAATTTTACTGTTTATAGGTTTAGTATCTAATTTCTAGTTGTCTCTTGAATGGGGATGTGGAGTTACGGGAGTCAGTGGGTGCTCTCATCCACTGGCCCGGCTGCCTTTACAAAGACCGCATGGATCAGGGCTCATCACAACTTAATGCCCGAGCTCCTTACCGGTTTGCAGAATACTACCCAGGCAACACAGGGCGAAGAAAGTACACAATGCTAAGACTTTATTGGATCCCAACAGTCAGAGACATATAACACAAACTTACCAAGAACACACAATGTAACAGGCAACAGAGTCTCACCGTTCTACTGGCTCACCAGGGATCAGAATATTTGTGCCTTTAGGGCTTCCAGGGCCAACTATCCCAGTCCAGCAGCACCCTGCTTTAGGCAGGCACCCACTGAGAAGGGCTAGTAGCAAGCTTAGGAAGTTAACCAAGCACAGCAAAGTCTGTAGCCAGGTGACCGAATTGTCCCAACCTGCTTTTTCAATTATGGTGAAGTCCTGTAGAATATGAACCAGTTTTATGATCCCTTAGCTGCAATCAAAGTGACTAGTCTGAGATCATGTAGAAAATCAACAACATGGTGACTGGGACAAGTCCTTTTTATACTCTCAGCTATCACCTCTATGTACGGTGTTCTTACAGGATTGATGGGATAAGACTGTTCTCTTATTGGTCAGCAGTTCAATCTGACTGCATCATTTTCCTCTGAATGATGTAGACAGAGGGGGTGATGCAATTTACATTTAGCTAGCAATTCACAAACTAAGACAATGGGGCTTCGAGCAATCTGGAAAGAAACATTGACTTAATCCTCATGAGTTAACAAACCAAAGAACAATACATCAAGTCTAATTAAGAATATTTAACCCACAACACAAATAGTCAAAGGCTGTGTACTGTAGTCACAGGGAGAAAACCTACTGTTTTAATGTCTCCTGTACACATAACACAAAGTCATGAGGCATTTCTTCTCTTCTTTTTATGTAAAACAGGTTCATTAAACAGCAAGACTGAGCAATGAGTTCTTCGTGGTGGGTGGAGTTAATCCTACATATTCACTTCAGGTTAGTTTAGCTATATTCATTACGGTCACATGCTCATGAAATCACTCCAGGTCCTTCTTACAGCATGTGCAATTTTCTTTAGGACCTTCAGTAATATTAACACATCACAAAATGAAAGGGGGGGTGAGTACGTTTAAAAAATTACATGACTGAATGTGGATTGATGTGACTCATGCCAGCCTGAAGTATCCACCCCGACGAGAGTTCGTGCAGGTACCTAATGCAAATACCTAATCATCTAAAGTCATTATTTCTGAAACATGGATTTTTTTAAAACCAGGTTAGTGATGCACCATGCATAATCTCAATAACACTGGGGTGGTTTAAAAACAAAAAAAAGGAAATGACAGGTTCTTAATGAAGCACTGGAGTCAGATTAACACCTCCAAGAAAGCAGAAGCATGGTCCGCATGCCTTTCTGCCTCTATTTCTGCCCCTTCTTCTTCAATAAGTAGCCATAATCTGATTCCTCAATGTACTGGAAGTCCATTATGTTTTTGCAAGATGGATTTTAGCAGTTTTTCATAGTTAATAATAAGTCAAGGAGGGGGGAGAAAAGAGGCATATTTCATGATGACATTATAAGGAAATAAGAGCACAGGCAGGCACACCCAATTAGGTCAAACAGTGTCTGCGTGAGAAAATTGCTATCTACTGGTAGAGGGAATTATTCAGAACTGATAAACAAGAGAGCTGTTTCTTCGAGGGAAGAGATTCAGAGAGACATCAGGTCAGGTGGTAGTTATGGCGCAGCTGCAAAGTATAAAAGCTCAGAATGTCAGAGAAGGGGTGAAGTTTTTTTTCTGAGAAGGAAGCAGAAGTGTGAGCAAGAGGGCGAAGTAATGGCTGCCTTGCTGAGGAAATACCTGGGGTGCTTGGAACCCAGCATAAGACTTGAGTCATATTGCCCACAAGAAGAAGATCCTAAGCCCAGACTTTGTGGTCAAATACCAAAGACTAGACTACGTCGGTCAAGAAACCCAGCTCAGACTGTGGGTCAAGCATCAAAGACAGAAAACCAACTCCCAAAGATTAACTGAGTGAGCCGGGCCTTTGCTTCCTATTTAACCATACACTTGTTGGTGGAAGAGCGTTAACTGATAATATTGGACTTAATCCTTAGCAGGATACCCTGTAGACTCGTGAGTACAAGTATATTTAGAAGTTGAATTGTTAGATAAGTTTCGTTGTGAAGGGCTCTGGTTAGACAGTGACATAGTATGGACAAAAAGATTTTGACGTTAGGTTAACTTAAAGGGGAACTCTGGAGAGATAATAATAATAATAATAGTAAAAAGTTTTGTACTGCCCCTGCCCTCCTACATGATGAAGCTGACCTGTCCACTGCAGTTCTAGGATCTATAGATCGCTTATAAATCAATAAAATCATATCTGCTCCTTAGCTCTCACCCCTTCATCAGGGAGGCAGAGAAATTCAGTCATGCTGCAGCAGAGGTCAGGATGTGTGGCAGGGGCATGGACCCTGGGGGCTCCATGATCTTCTTATATTTCTGTCCCCTCATACTTCTGTATAAACAAGGGGTCAGACCCATTATCACAGTACATACTGCCTCTGATATACAGACTATATAATGTAAGAACAGGGGTTTTCTCCCTTCAAATAGCAATCATGTCACCAATAAAATATAAATACATGCTGTGATCTTCTGCTGTACAACTTGTGATGGTGCATAATGTGTGCTGCCATGTATCAGGATAGGAGCAGAGGCAGAGCATTGCATTGGTTGATTAAGCATTGCCATGGTCTCCCCTCCCTCATATCAACTTGGTAGCTTCTTGTCCCCTGAATCTTTCTATGGATCGTCACTGTCTCCTCAGTCACATGAAAGCATCCAGACGTCTGGGCAGCATCTGTTAGATATGATATAAACCCTGAGGTTCGATTATTATGCTCTGTTCCTTATACTGTGCACCAAAATATATGGGCTTAAAAAATATCTATGTATCTATTAGGGATGAGCGAGTATACTCGTAACTATTCGGTACTTGCTGAATAGTACGGTATTCGGGCTACTCGCTACTCAGCGTGTTTCCTTGTGATTACTCGTTAGCAGTAGCGAGTAGTATATTCACTTTCGCAGTGTATCTATATACACTGTGAAAGTGAAATAAAAGTTAATATAAGGTGCTAAAAATAAAAAATAACATACTCAACTAACCGATGGACCCAAAAAGAACACATCCAATGGGCTGCCAGGACCTTAAGTCTGATGGCCAATCAGATGGTCAGTAGCGATCAGGTGGCCCCCACCATACCTCCTGATCTCAGCAGCAGCATGTCTGAATTTCTCTGTAAGTGATCTAAACATCATAAAACTGTAGTGGACCGCTCAGTTTCATCATGTAGGATAGCAGGAACAGTACAATTTTTTTTATCTCCCCAAAATTCCCCTTTAAATCAAGCATCTGCATAATATTAAAGATTTAGCTTACTCAACCACATGTCAAGCTTGTATAGGATATAAGCATATTTGTATATTCAACATTATTTCTGATTAGTCTGCAACCTATTGTATTGGTTCCTAATTGATCTGTATTGTATCCTTATTTGTGTAATAAATCCTATTTGTGAGTCACTACTAGAGATGAACACACCTTTCAAGTTTCAGTTGCCAAACTTCCCAGTGTTGAGCAAACCTGTTCGGGTTCGAAATTCGGATGTTTTACGTTTACAAAGCTCTGGAGTTTTAGGTACCTGGCGATTCGGGTATCATTACCAATAACGGACTATCTGCATATTAATCTAACGCAGCTGATGAAAAAATTAAGAGCCAAAGTGGTAGCTTGGAATAAGTTTCACTTGTCGGTGATGGGGAGGGCGAATTTGATCAAAATGGTATTGGTGCCCAAGATACTCTATGTGGTGCACAATGCCCCTATGTGGATTTCTCAAGGGAAGTTTAAATCAGTTAATGCACTTTTTAGAGATCTGGTGTGGTGCAGGAGTCAGCCTAGAGTCAGACTGGATACACTGCAGAGACCCAAAGAAGATGGAAACTAAGCGCTGCCTAACCCTGGGATATATTACCTTGCAGCTCAATGTCAACATCTTCGAGGGTGGGCCAGCCAGGCTGGGAACAGTCTAGTCCATATAGTCCAGGAATCTATGCTGGACAGATGTCCTTTGACAGAAGCCTTGGAGGATGGGTCAGTGGGCCAATTGGGGAAGATATACCCAGTGCTAGATCTCATTCATAGACTGTGGGGTAAGATCAAGCAGATGAGAAGAGTGACACAGTTGATGAAATATACACCTATTTGGGACAACAGGAATCTTCCTCAGATCCAAAAAATGGGCAGACTGACGGACTGGACAAATAAGGGCATATTATTTATGCATCAAATTGTTGATGTACAGGGTTTGAAGCCCTTTTCGCAGTTATAAGGAGAATTTGGATTGCCAGACTCGGGTTGGTACCACTACATGCAATTGCAACATGCGGTTACTGCACAACGCAAAACGGATGGCATGATGATACAAAACGACATAGTATTAGACTATGTATGCTGGGATGGTGCCACCAGAGGGGTAATTTCAAGCATATATAGAGACCTATTACATACCTTTCTTCTTAAACATCCCATTAAAACAAGAACCAAATGGGGGAGATGGGGACAATTGAGGACGAAGTATGGGAAAGTATTCTGGAATACGTACCTAAACTGTGAATCAGTGAGCCGGCAAGATTATTCCATTTGTATGTAATACATAGAATATACAGATCACTGGAGGTGATGTTTAAAGCGGGACTTAGGAATGATTCTGAATGTACTAGATGTAAAGGCGATAACACTGGAATTTTTCATATGATGTGGTCTTACCCGAGACTGACCCCCTTGTGGATAACTGCCATCAACCGGATAGAAGGGGCATATGGATGTGTTATCCCCAGAGTGCCCTTGGTGTGTTTGTTAAGCTATGTTGAGGAGATTGTGATTGAGAATGTACTGAAAACAGTTATTGCCAGACTACTCTGTGGCAAGAAAATTGATCGCCAAATATAGGATAAGGGAGGATCCGCCGACCAGAGGGGAGTATCTGAGGCAGGTTGACCATATTGCTCATCTAGAGAGGGGAATCTATGAGAAAAGAGAGTACCTTAAAATCTATGAGAAGTTGTGGACTCCCTGGATATAATATGGCTGAAGTAGCGGTGAATGAAGATGGGTACAACATTTGGAAAAGGGGGCAGAGATAAAAAACTTATATTTGTACGTGGTTGAATAACTGTTTTAATTATGCACTGATAGTCACTCCAGGTTTCGGTATAAGGAGGGGTTAAGCTATCAGGGCGATGGGGGAGGGAGGGGTTATACAGAGAGGGGAATTAAGCTTTTGCGATATACTGTGCCATGAAGATTTGTTGAAAATGATGTACCGTATATACTCGTGTATAAGCCGACCCGTGTATAAGCCGACCCCCCTACTTTTGCCCCCAAAACCTGGGAAAACCTATTGACTCGTGTATAAGCCGAGGGTGGACCCCAGCACAGGTATACAGCCCCCAGCAGTGTGGTATACAGCAGCCCCAGAGGTATATACAGCAGCCCCAGTGGTAGTATACAGCAGCAGCCCCAGTGGTATATACAGCAGCAGGCCCAGTGGTTAGTATACAGCAGCCCCAGAGGTGTATACAGCAGCCCCAGTGGTAGTATACAGCAGCCCCAGAGGTATATACAGCCCCAGTGGTAGTATACAGCAGCCCCAGTAGTAGTATACAGCAGCCCCAGTGGTAGTATACAGCAGCCCCAGTGGTACTATACAGCAGCCCCAGTGGTAGTATACAGCAGCCCCAGTGGTAGTATACAGCAGCCCCAGTGGTAGTATACAGCAGCCCCAGTGGTAGTATACAGCAGCCCCAGTGGTACTATACAGCAGCCCCAGTGGTAGTATACAGCAGCCCCAGAGGTATATACAGCCCCAGTGGTAGTATAAAGCAGCCCCAGTGGTAGTATACAGCAGCCCCAGTGGTAGTATACAGCAGCCCCAGTGGTAGTATACAGCAGCCCCAGTGGTAGTATACAGCAGCAGCAGCCCCAGGGCTGTATACACCAGCAGCCCCAGGGCTGTATACACCAGCAGCCCCAGGGCTGTATACACCAGCAGCCCCAGGGCTGTATACAGCAGCAGCCCCAGGGCTGTATACAGCAGCAGCCCCAGGGCTGTATACACCAGCAGCCCCAGGGCTGTATACACCAGCAGCCCCAGGGCTGTATACACCAGCAGCCCCAGGGCTGTATACACCAGCAGCCCCAGGGCTGTATACACCAGCAGCCCCAGGGCTGGTACACCAGCAGCCCCAGGGCTGTATACACCAGCAGCCCCAGGGCTGTATACACCAGCAGCCCCAGGGCTGTATACATCAGCAGCCCCAGGGCTGTATACACCAGCAGCCCCAGGGCTGTATACACCAGCAGCCCCAGGGCTGTATACACCAGCAGCCCCAGGGCTGTATACATCAGCAGCCCAGGGCTGTATACACCAGCAGCCCCAGGGCTGTATACACCAGCAGCCCCAGGGCTGTATACAGCTGCAGCCCCGGAGGTATACAGGCCCCCCCATCAGGCTTGCGCGGCAGCCTGTAAAGGAAAATCATACTTATCGCTGTCCCGCGCTGTACCGCCGCTTGCCGACACACGATCCCGGGCTTCAATCCGCGTCTTCCGGCTTCCGGGTTCCTGACGTCATTGCCCGCGACCACAGAAGACGCGGATTGAAGCCCGGGATCGTGATGGCAGCGGCGGGACAGCGCGGGACAGCGATAAGTATGATTCTCCTTTACAGGCTGCCGCGCAAGGGGGGGGGGGGGGCCCTGGAGCTTGATGGGGGGGGGCCTGTATACCTCCGGGGCTGCTGCTGTATATATACGGATTACCGTATATACTCGCATATAAGCCGAGGGGGGACTTTTCAGCCCAAATTTTGGGCTGAAAAACTCGGCTTATATGCGAGTATATACGGTATATATAATTTGTAGAAAAAATTTATCTGATTTAAAAACAAGGCTCTGGAGTCAGCATCGCTATGGTCAGGTACAGTTGGTGCTTGGTCCAATATGAGCAGTGTGCAGTGTTTGATCAGGTCATACTGGGCTTAAAAGCACAATTTTTGGGTTTAGTGCATGTCTAAAATTAATTTGGAAAAAAAATGAACCTGCCCTCCCACCTCTATAAGTATTTTAATTATGGCTGGCTATATGTGGGAGGAGAGCTGAACTTCCAGTCAATGACTTCCATTGAAGATCAGGTTAAATTGGGGGTCACGAATAGTGCTTGCACCGCCCAAACTTCAAAAGGTTTGCTCATCACTAGTCACCACTACATTGCCTTCCTCTGCGTTGTTTCATCTTTGAACTTGTCTTTAATTATGTTGTAAAGTGTCTTATATTCACATATCCTATTAATTCATACAAAGTTTGTTGAAGGAACAGTGACCATTTCATCTATGAATCGGATGCTGTAAACTCCTCTCCCTTTGGTCATCATATTAAACAGGTTTTGTGCTGTAGCTTACCCCTTCCAGACCCTTGGCCCACCCCCTGGGCCATGGAATGATCGGGCTCCTGCAGGTCGAGTGAGGGTGTCACTGACCTGTCACTCGGCCTGCAGGTACATGGGGAGTTGTACAACACCCCAGGGGGGGTCGATTTGCCCCCACCCCCACCCCCCCGGCTACAGGCGCGGTGATTGGCACTCAAAAGTGAAAGTGAAAATCACCGTGCCTGTAATGCTTCCCTGTCTGCCGCTGCTATCCCTACCCTCCAATCTTCTCCCCTGTCATCCTCTAACTGTCCCCCTGACCCTCACCTCTCTTTCCTGCCCCCTCTTCATCTTTCTTACCCCCCCGCTTCCTTTTCCTGCCACCTGCTTCCTGTCCCTGCCGCCCACTTCCTCTTCCTGCCGCCCGCCTCCTCCTGCCTGCCCCCGCTTCCTCCTGCCTGCCCCCGCTTCCTCCTAAATGCCCCCCTACTTCTCTTGTCATGCATGGGGATCGAGCTGCGGAAAGCGATCTGGCAGCCCAGGCGCAGTGATGCACATAGTGGGTCACTGCGCTCGGGGTGTCAGATCACTTTCTGCAGCTCGATCACCATGCTGGCGGATTGGGCTCCAGAGTAGCGATCTGAAAGCAAAGGCGATCGAGCGGCGTGGGACCTTCGTTGTGGACTACGTCGGAGACAATCGAACGTCGTGGGACCTTCATTATGGACTACGTCGGAGCGATCGGGCGTCGTGGGACCTTCGTTGTGGACTGTGTCGGATCTTTTTATAATAAAGATGGAGTCCGAATTGTGTCTGTTTTTTTTTCAAATAAAAAGATTTTTCTCTGTGTGTATTTATTGACTATTTACCGTACTAGAGATTCCTAATGGCGGGTCTAACATTGGCCCTATATTATAAATCTCGGGCTTAGTGCCAGCTGCCAATAAAAAGCTGGCATTAACCCCTTTATTACCCAGTTAGCCACTGGCACCAGGGCAACTGGAAGAGCGTTGGTACAGCGCCAGAAAATGGTGCTTCAATGAATGCGCCATTTTCTGGGGTGGCTGCAGGCTGCAATTCGCACCAGGGGGGCCCAGAACGCTTGGGCCTCTCTATGCTGAGGATTCCATCCCCCAGCTGCCTAGTTGTACCTGGCTGGACCAAAAATATGGCGGAGCCCCACGTAATTTTTTTTCTAGAATTAGTTCTAGAAATTAAAAAAAAAAAAGGGCTTTGCTGTATTTTTGGTTCCAGCCAGGTATGACGAGGCAGCTGGGGGCTGGTGGCAGTCCGTAGCTGCCAAGTTGTACCTGGCTGGACCAAAAATATGGCAGAGCCCCATGTCATTTTTTTTTTTTAAATTCTACAAATAAAATGACATGTAGCTTTGCCGTATTTTTGGTTGCCAGCCAGGTACAACTTGGCAGCTAGGGGGCTGGAATCCTCAGCATGGAGAGACCCAAATGTATTGGGTCCCCTATGCTGCGAATTGTAACTACTAGACTAGTATGTTTTTTCACAAGAAGTTTCTTTATTCATTTATACGTCTCAATTTGTGAAGCACATGGGGGTTCAAAGTGCTAACTATACATCTAGATATGTTCCCTGGGGGGTCTAGTTTCCAAAATGGGGTCACTTGTGGGGGAGCTCAAATGTTTAGGCACACAGGGGCTCTCCATACGCGACCTGGTGTCCGCTAACAATTCCAATTGTTGGCAAACACCAGGTTGTGTATGGAGAGCCCCTGTGTGCCTAAACATTAGAACTCCCCCACAAGTGACCCCATTTTGGAAACTAGACCCCCCAAGGAACCTATCTAGATGCATAGTGAGCACTTTGAATCCCTAGGTGCTTCACAAACTGATCCGTAATAAGGTTAAAATACTTTTTTTTTCACACAAATTTTCTTTTTTAATTTGTACGGATCAATTTGTGATGCACCTGGGGGTTCAAAGGGCTCACTATGCATCTAGATATGTTCCCTGGGGGGTCTAGTTTCCAAAATGGGGTCACTTGTGGGGGAGCTCAAATGTTTAGGCACACAGGGGCTCTCCATACGCGACCTGGTGTCCGCTAACAATTCCAATTGTTGGCAAACACCAGGTTGTGTATGGAGAGCCCCTGTGTGCCTAAACATTAGAACTCCCCCACAAGTGACCCCATTTTGGAAACTAGACCCCCCAAGGAACCTATCTAGATGCATAGTGAGCACTTTGAATCCCTAGGTGCTTCACAAACTGATCCGTAATAAGGTAAAAATACTTTTTTTTTCACACATTTTCTTTTTTAATTTGTACGGATCAATTTGTGACGCACCTGGGGGTTCAAAGGGCTCACTATGCATCTAGATATGTTCCCTGGGGGGTCTAGTTTCCAAAATTGGGTCACTTGTGGGGGAGCCCCAATGTTTAGGCACACAGGAGCTCTCCAAATGCGACATGGTGTCTGCTAACAATTTGAGCTGATTTTCCATTCAAATTGTTAGCGGACACCATGTCGCGTTTGGTGAGCCCCTGTGTGCCTAAACTTTGGAGCTCCCCCACAAGTGACCCCATTTTGGAAACTAGACCCCCCAGGGAACTTATCTAGATGGGTGGTGAGCATATTGAACCCCCACATGCTTTACAAATTGATCTGTGAATATGGAAAAAGTACTTTTTTTTCACAAAAATGTTCTTTTAGCCTCAATTCTTTCATTTTCACATGGGTAACAGGATAAAATTCATCCTAAAATTTGTTGGGCAATTTCTCCTGAGTACACCGATACCTCATATGTGGTCATAAACCACTGTTTTGACGCGCGGCAGGGCTCAGAAGTGAAGGAGCGCCATTTCACTTTTTGAATGGAAAATTAGCTCCAAAAGTCAAATTGCTCTCTTTCCCTTCAGAGCCCTGCCGTGCGCTCAAACGGTGGTTTATGATCACATATGTGGTATCGATATACTCAGGAGAAATTGCCCAACAAATTTTAGGATCCATTTTATCTTGTTGCCCATGTGAAAATGAAAAAATTGAGGATACAAGAACATTTTTGTTAGAAAAATTAAAATATCCATTTTTTGTTTCCAATTTGCTTAGTTCCTGTGAAGCACCTGAAGGGTTAATAATCTTCTTGAATGTAGTTTTGAGTAGCTTGAGGGGTGCAGTTTTTGGGATGGTGTCACTTTTGGGTGTTTTCTGTCATGTAAACCCCTCAAAGGGACTTCAAATGGGATGTGGTCACTAAAAAAAATGGTTTTGTAAATTTTGGTGGAAAAATGAAAAATTGCTCATGAACTTTGAACCCTTATAACTTCCTAACAAATTTTTTTTTTTTTTCAAAAATTGTGCTGATGTAAAGTAGACATGTGGGAAATATTATTTCATAACTATTTTGTGTCACATAACTCTCTGGTTTACCAGAAGAAAAATTCAAAATTTGAAAATTGCAAAATTTTCAAAATTTTTGCCATATTTTTGATTTTTTCACAAATAAACGCAAAAATTAGCGACCTAAATTTAATATTAACATGAAGCCCAATATGTCACGAAAAAACAATCTCAGAATCGCTAGGATCCGTTGAAGCGTTCCCGAGTTATAACCTCATAAAGGGACACTGGTCAGAATTGCAAAAAATGGCAAGGTCATGAAGGGGTTAAAACCCACATTCATTTAGAATTGCATATGTAAATTGTTGTGTCCCACGAATGGGAACTACCAGTTATATATAACTAGTAAAAAGGCCCGATGCAATTGCATCGGGAGCAGGGTGAAATGAATTGTGTGTATACAGGCGGGCCAGTGGGTAGCAGAGTATACAGGGGGCTCTGTGGGTAGCAGAGTATACAGGCGGGTCTGTGGGTAGCAGAGTATACAGACGGCTCTGAGGGTAGGAGATTATACAGGTGACTCTGTGGGTAGTAAAGTATACAGGCGGCTCTGTGGGTAGAAGAGTATACAGGTGGGTCTGTGGGTAGTGGAGTATACAGGCGTGTGTGGTGGTGGTGGCAGAGTATACAGGTGTGTGTGGTGGTGGTGGCAGAGTATACAGGCGTGTGTGGTGGTGGCAGAGTATACAGGCGTCTGTGCTGGTGGCGGCAGAGTATACAGGCGTGTGTGGTGGTGGCAGAGTGTACAGGCGTGTGTGGTGGTGGCAGAGTGTACAGGTGTGTGTGGTGGTGGCAGAGTGTACAGGCGTGTGTGGTGGTGGGAGAGTATACCGGCGTGTGTGGTGGTGGCGGCAGAGTGTACAGGCGTCTGTGCTGGTGGCGGCAGAGTATACAGGCATGTGTGGTGGTGGCAGAGTATACAGGCGTCTGTGCTGGTGGCGGCAGAGTATACAGGCATGTGTGGTGGTGGCAGAGTATACAGGCGTCTGTGCTGGTGGCGGCAGAGTATACAGGCGTCTGTGCTGGTGGCGGCAGAGTATACAGGCGTCTGTGCTGGTGGCGGCAGAGTATACAGGCAGGTGTGGTGGTGGCGGCAGAGTATACAGGCGTCTGTGGTGGTGGCAGAGTGTACAGGTGTGTGTGGTGGTGGCAGAGTGTACAGGTGTGTGTGGTGGTGGGGGAGAGTATACAGGCGTGTGTGGTGGTGGCAGAGTATACAGGCGTGTGTGGTGGTGGCAGAGTATACAGGCGTGTGTGGTGGTGGCAGAGTATACAGGCGTGTGTGGTGGTGGCAGAGTATACAGGCGTGTGTGGGTGGTGGCAGAGTATACAGGCGTGTGTGGTGGTGGCAGAGTTACAGGCGTCTGTGCTGGTGGCGGCAGAGTTATACAGGCGTGTGTGGTGGTGGCAGAGTGTACAGGCGTGTGTGGTGGTGGCAGAGTGTACAGGTGTGTGTGGTGGTGGCAGAGTGTACAGGCGTGTGTGGTGGTGGGAGAGTATACCGGCGTGTGTGGTGGTGGCGGCAGAGTGTACAGGCGTCTGTGCTGGTGGCGGCAGAGTATACAGGCATGTGTGGTGGTGGCAGAGTATACAGGCGTCTGTGCTGGTGGCGGCAGAGTATACAGGCATGTGTGGTGGTGGCAGAGTATACAGGCGTCTGTACTGGTGGCGGCAGAGTATACAGGCGTCTGTGCTGGTGGCGGCAGAGTATACAGGCGTCTGTGCTGGTGGCGGCAGAGTATACAGGCAGGTGTGGTGGTGGCGGCAGAGTATACAGGCGTCTGTGGTGGTGGCAGAGTGTACAGGTGTGTGTGGTGGTGGCAGAGTGTACAGGGTGTGTGTGGTGGTGGCAGAGTGTACAGGCGTGTGTGGTGGTGGCAGAGTGTACAGGCGTGTGTGGTGGTGGCAGAGTGTACAGGCGTGTGTGGTGGTGGCAGAGTGTACAGGCGTGTGTGGTGGCGGCAGAGTGTACAGGCGTGTGTGGTGGCGGCAGAGTGTACAGGCGTGTGTGTGGTGGGCAGAGTATACAGGCGTGTGTGGTGGTGGCAGAGTGTACAGGCGTGTGTGGTGGTGGCAGAGTGTACAGGCGTGTGTGGTGGTGGCAGAGTGTACAGGCGTGTGTGGTGGTGGCAGAGTGTACAGGCATGTGTGGTGGTGGCGGCAGATTATACAGGCATGTGTGGTGGTGGCAGAGTATACAGGCGTCTGTGCTGGTGGCAGAGTGTACAGGCGTGTGTGGTGGTGGGCAGAGTATACAGGCGTGTGTGGTGGTGGCGGCAGCAGTATACAGGCGTGGTGTGGTGGTGGTGGGTGGGCAGAGTATACAGGCGTGTGTGGTGGTGGCGGCAGAGTATACAGGCGTGTGTGGTGGTGGCGGCACAGTATACAGGCGGGTGTGGTGGTGGCGGCAGAGTGTACAGGCGTGTGTGGTGGTGGCAGAGTGTACAGGCGTGTGTGGTGGTGGCAGAGTGTACAGGCGTGTGTGGTGGTGGCAGAGTGTACAGGCGTGTGTGGTGGTGGCGGCAGAGTGTACAGGCGTGTGTGGTGGTGGCGGCAGAGTGTACAGGCGTGTGTGGTGGTGGCGGCAGAGTGTACAGGCGTGTGTGGTGGTGGTGGCAGAGTGTACAGGCGTGTGTGGTGGTGGCGGCAGAGTGTACAGGCGTGTGTGGTGGTGGCGGCAGAGTGTACAGGCGTGTGTGGTGGTGGCGGCAGAGTGTACAGGCGTGTGTGGTGGTGGCGGCAGAGTGTACAGGCGTGTGTGGTGTGTGTGGCGGCAGAGTGTACAGGCGTGTGTGGTTGGTGGCGGCGAGAGTGTACAGGTGTGTGTGGTGGTGGCGGCAGAGTGTACAGGCGTGTGTGGTGGCAGAGTGTACAGGCGTGTGTGGTGGCAGAGTATACAGGCGTGTGTGGTGGTGGAGTATACAGGCGTCTGTGGTGGTGGCAGAGTGTACAGGCGTGTGTGGTGGTGGAGTATACAGGTGTCTGTGGTGCGCTCGTTCAAGGCAGGGGTTAAAAAAAATAAAAAAAGATTATGCTCACCTCACCCGAGCCCCCGCCGTCTTCTGCCGTGTTCCGCCGTCTTCTGCCGTGTTCCGCTAGGCTCCCGGTGGCTGTGCAGGCTCCCGGTGCCTGCAGTGATCTTCTATCTACTGAGAGTGAAGGACCTGTGGTGATGTCAGAGTCACGTGACCCGCGATTTGCCTGGAGTAAGCTGGTGTCACGTGACTCTGACATCACCACAGGTCCTTCACTCTCAGTAGATAGAAGATCACTGCAGGCACCGGGAGCCTGCACAGCCACCGGGAGCCTAGCGGAACACGGCAGAAGACGGCGGGAGACGGCGGGAGACAGCGCGGGCTCGGGTAGAGGTGAGGATTTTTTTTTTTTTTTAGAGTAGTGCGGGTCTGCGGCTCGTGATGACGCTGCGCGTCATCTCTCGCAGTCCCGCGCAAAGCATGTTGGGATTCGGCTACAACGCCCGAAATCCCAACTGCGGATTATATAAGTAGATTCTCTGCATTGTGTATTTCCTCCAATCAGGAAATTCCCTGTTGTTGCTAGGTAGATTTAGACAGTATGAAGTTTATCCCTACAACCCTCCCTTAGTTTGTCTCTGTACAGGATGCCCCTCCCTTCTTCACCAGTTTAGTTTAGAGAAGCCATTACTGAAGACACATGTGTGCAACCTTGTACAGATTATTCCTATTCACCTATCATTCCATTGTAACTAATACAAGATTTAGAAGAATGCTACACTGTGTCTCCTGGTCTTTCTACAGCTACAGCGACAATTGAGTTGACACTGTCTGCCCATCGTTTGGTGATGTAAGTACATGCATACAATCATCTAAAAGACTAGCGATTAGAGCGCTTGTGATTTGCAGTCATCAGAAGGGGACAGAACAGAAATTCTGATGCCAATCTAAAATAAAAGTTGTAGCGTTAATAAGCTTGGAGCATCATTAAAGAATTAAATGTATGACTGTGATAAGAATGTGGAAATTGCATTAGAAATTGTGTCAGACTTTCCAAATGTCTCAGTCACAGGGGCCAAGGTACTCGACCATCAGTCTGGTGGAAGTCACGGTGGCAGTCTCGGAGGTCGTGGCCCATACCGGACATGTTAAAACAGGGACTTAAAGTGGAAAAGTTTGTCGTGACGACATCTGAGGTTTCTGGTCAGGGATGACTAGCGCTGCTTATGGTAGTCCCCAGGGGATAGGTGATGAAGCATCTAGTTGGATCACTCCCCTCAGATGAAGCGGGCCCCTGGGATGTAGTGTAGGTAAAGTAATGATGGTGATGATTGTAGTAGTAGAAGATACATAGAGGCACAGAAAGGAGTAGACAGATAATCGGTTCTTGCAGTTCTTACCGGTCACCTTTACTTGAGTTCAGTGCAGACACAACCCAGCCGGGGTACTGTATTCACCAAGATTACAGCCTGGCCAGCTCACAAGTAGTCCAGGTCCACTCTGCTGAGACACAGGGAATAGGATTCGCAGTTGACCCACATGTGTCCTGCGCTTTCTCAGCTCCTGAATTCTCCTAGAAGTTACTCCTCTCTTCTGCTTCCCAACCCTATCCTGACTCCTCCCTCCAGCCAGTAGATGGGGACTGCTGTGAATGTGAGTCTCTTCTGCCCATCATCTCCCTGGTCTGGAGTTTGGATAGTGTTGGGTGTGTTGGGGGTCTCAGCAAAGCTTTCCCTTCTTACCTGTGAGCATGATGCCAAACCTATTGGATAGGTGCAGTACCATAATAATTTTTGAGGTCTAGCTCAAGTGCCTAATTTTTTTCAAATGCAAAGAGGTTTGGTTAAAGTGCAACTGGTTCCAGAGGTGCAACTTAAAGTCCTAGTCTGAAAACAAACAGGAAAGGACCTTAAAGAGGACCAGTAGCCCCCCCCCCCCACCTGCTGCATGGCAATCTAAATGCAGCACTGAATGCAGCATGTCTGCTACATTCAGGGAAGGGGTCCCCCATGTGTCTGTGTGCTGTGTACCCCGAGATATAGTCTTAGTAAAACTCACTGTTAGAAGCGATGAGGGCAGTCCCTGGTGCAGGAGCCAGCTCGATTGACGGGGGCCATTCCCTCCCCCTCTGCCTGTCTGTGCCACCTCCTGCTGTGCTGTTTATGCTTTGTTCAGACAGAAGGGCAGGAATCTGGAGGCAGGATGAGTGACAGAGAGGAGGAGGGCAGAGCTAGCACTTCAACCTGGGACCAGAAAACACACCCAGTGCAGCAAGGAGGCCTCATACCAAGTGTGGAGATCCTGAATTGTTACCAGACTACCCAGACCTATACCATCAAAGACTGTACCCAGGACTATACCTGAAACATCAGTAAATGGTACGGCAACATCAACCTTGAGTGTGTCTATTATTACAGCCCTTGATCCTGCTCCCGCCATACACTGTCCTGCAATTCCCTCACCTTTTGAGCCGCACACTTGCTGCAGGGAAGAGGACAAGTGACTGTGCTGTGTGGCAAGCTGCCTCCCTGTGTAAGAGAATCCATTAACTTTCACAATTGCTGCGGGGATCTTGCTATCTTGCTGCTCCACTATCACGCCAGAGGACTGTCCTGCAGCGCCGGAAACATTACCAGAACCGTAGGTGGCATCACAAAACACTTTTATTTTATTTTTATTGACTGTTTCCCCCTTTTTAAGTGATTCCCAGGGCCACGGGACCGGGCAACAGGCCCCAGTGACATTCCCCGTGAATCAACACGCAGTTCCGAGTATCCCATACCCTGGGGCGGGTCAATAGCACTTTCGGGCGCACGGGTGGGTCGCTCTCTGCCCGTACCCCTAGGGCTCCCTTTGTTTCACTTGCAGTCTGTTGTTCAGTGACCCAGGACTAGCTCCACGCTGCTCTAGTCCTCTGAATCACTCCTCCTTCTTCACTCTCTGACTGACTTCAACTAACTTCTTACCCTCCACCTTTCTTCCTTCTGTCACCTGGCTGAGCCCTCCCTCTATCGGGTCTGCCCACTGTCCCTAGGACCGGGTGTGTTGGGTGCTTGTTAGGTGTCTTAAGGCCAGTTTACGTGTCGACATAGTTAACAATGTCGCTGCAACTTGCGAAGTTGCAGTGACCTTGTAGCAGTGTCGCTACGTGTGACACCCTACAACGATCAGCAATCAGCTCGCTATGGTTTTGATCAGCAGCGCTATGCTTAGGTGCCCGATGTGTACCCTGGTTACCAGCGTTTTCACTGGTCGCTGGTGAGTCTGCCTGTGTGACAGCTCACCAGCGATCATATAGCGATGTCCCAGCAATCCCGATCGTTGGTCAGATCGCTGAGACATCGCAGCGTGTAAACTGGCCTTTAGACTTACCATCCCGTTTCCCCGAGAACAGCAATACTACACCCGTGGAATGGGTGCAGTGCCACTTGTGGCGACCAGACCGGCAAGTGTGCCATATTCCCCCTTGGAAAAGATCAGCAAGTTTTCGTGCGACCACAAAGGTTAAAGAGTTGTTTTACATAGAACTCACATTTTTATAACATGCATGCATAATAATAATAACATTTAAAAAGAGTGCTTCTTCCCGGACTGGAGGTTCTTTTTTTTAAATGTTACATAACAAAAAGGGGTACCCTATCTATAAATAAAAAATAGTATAAAAGGTGCAAAAAGTTCTCTGTTCTCCAGGTTTTATAATGTCCATTTAGTCCCTTTAGGCTGCTTTCACATCACGGATTTTGCATTTCCGATGCTGTCCGATCAAAATCGGACAGCGTCGGATCCGAATTTGGCCTCCATGCAGCCCTATGGGCATCGGACCGAATCGGATGTGCACTAAATGCCATCCGATTTGGTCCGATCCGATTCTGTCCGATTTTATTATCCGTGCAAAAATCGGAGCCTGCAGAATCAGATCGGACCAAATCGGATGGCATTTAGTGCACATCCGATCTGACCCGATCCCTATAACATGGGGCCCTATGGAGAAGGGTCCGAGGAAACATCTGATGTCTCCTCGGACCCCGTTTTACTGTACTGAGCATGCTCAGTACAGTAAAACTGCTCCTAACTAGGAGCACAAGGGTTAAAAAAAAAAAATGTTATTCTCACCTCTCCACGAGCCCCCGCCGTCTTCCGCCATCTTCTTGGAGGCTCCCGGTGGCTCCCGCAGGCTGCCGGTGTCAGCAGAGGGCTTCCTCTGCCTTATAGGACCTGCGGTGATGTCACAGTCATGTGACCGCGGGTTACCATGGTCACCCCGCAGGGAGCGATTTAATGCCGGAATCGGATGCCTATTTGGCACCCGATTCCAGGCATCAGAAGGGAGCCGATGCTGTCCGATTTATATCGGACAGCATCGGCTCCCTATAAATCGTTATGTTAAAGTAGCCTAACCCGGTAAGTTGAGCAAGGCACCTCATCCTGGGCTGAAAAGCAAAATTGCAACATTCAAACCGTCCATAATTGTCCTTTTCACATTGGCGGTTAGCTTAACCTATTGTTCTTTAACCACGGGTATTTATCCAGTTACTGTCATGCCACCACAGGCGGAACTGACTAGTGGATCCATTAGACCACGGAGATACTGTGGAGGCTAACACCAGAAATGAGCTGGACAAGAGAGTCATATAATGAACAAGGTTTATTGAATACAATTAGGGATAGATCCCAAAGGGAAGTCCACAGACAGGAGCACCAGGGTCCCCCCAAAGGAGCACAAGAAGGGTTACCCCTATGCAAGGATTCCTCCAAGTGGCGCAGGCAGAGAGAGTCCAATGAACCAGTCAACCTGTGGGTCCGACCCAAGGCCAAACAGGACAAGGAAACCAGTGGTCCGGGAGGAAGCCATGGACCAGCGAGTGTGGTATGGGTCTGCGGGTGAACAGACAGGAGGGATCCAGTATTGAAATGAAGAGAAAACACGTTAGGATCTCAGAGGACACAAAAAACCACATGCGCTGTTAGGGACCTGAGCAGGCAACCTAGACTAACTATGAAGGTGCCCAGGCATCTCCCATAGGAAGTGGGAGCCATAAATACCCATCAGCCAGGGGGCGTGGCCTGACCATGGCAGGGTGAAGACGTGTCCTTGCTAAGCTCTGCAGACCCGGGACTCCTTTACTTAACTTTTACCCACCGCCGGCCCTAATATGTCACGGAGGAGGAAGGTGGACATCACCGCACCTAGTCTGGCCCCACAGAAGAGACCGGAGACTCGCGGGGACATCCCCAGGTTGTTCCAGGCTGCAGGAGGTAAAACGGCGCGCTCGCCTGTAATGGCGGCGGGAGCGGCACAGAAGCAGACCTCGCCACCTCAGCAGCCGCTGCAGCAGAGGAGCCCGCGGAGCCCGGGGGCAGGGAGCCAGAACAAGGAGGCGATTCGGAGCACAGGAGAGGCGGTAAGGAGATCAGTGCCCCAGCAGACACAAACAGGCAGCATGCAGGCTGCAGCCATGAGAGAAGAAGATGGCGCAGAGTTAATGATGCGGGCCCCCTCTGTTGAATCTCACATGTTGGAGCCCTCCTCCTCCTCCACACTGCAGAATGTCCCACAGTCTGAGCTACAGGCAATCAGACACATGATTGCTGCACTCCCATCAAAATTAGACATTGACAATATAGTAGCCCGCATGGAGGCTTCACAGGAGAGAGCACTCTGCTCTATAAGGGAGGACATTGATATTCTCAAGCAAAAAACATCTCAAACTGAGGGATCCCTGGTCACCATAGATGACAGAGTCACTGCTCTGGAAAAGGAGATGTCTCGATCTCAGGCTTATACAGTTGCCTTCATTATACAGTCAGATGATCAGGAAAACAGAGAAAGGCGTAACAATATAAGACTAAAGGGGATTCCTGAATCTGTGCTGACACCTGATCTTCTAGATACTGTTATGAGCATCTTCAATACAGTCTCGCAGCTGCCGTCCGACTCGACGTATAAAGTTGATAGGATCCACAGGGTTTCCAGATCAGCACCTATTGATCCATCCAACCCAAGGGATGTTCTGTGTAGGTTGCATAACTATACAGACAAAGACGCAATAGCTCGGGCGGCCTGGCAATACGGAAACGTAACGCTAGAGGATGCCACCGTCCGACTGTTCCCAGACGTTTCCAGCCTTACACTATACTTGAGACGTCAACTCCGTCCTTTGCTCCTCAAGGTTAAAGAAGCAGGAGCTACATATAGATGGGGACACCCCTTTCACTTAATTGTGAGGAAGGAGAAGAGGGTGTTCTACCTGTGGCGGCATGAGGAACTGGACGATCTTTTTAACTTTCTACGCATTCAGCCCATTCAGATCTCTGATTGGCTTTCATTGGAAGGCCTCAAGAAGTTTACAGCGATGCGTCGTGACCCACAATTCACTTCAGGAGACTTACGAGGCAAGAACAGGGAGCCCAGACGTAGCCCTCGTCCGTCTTCCCAGGTGTCTGGCCCCTCAAGTCCGAGACGACAGAGGAGAAGATCCTATGAGGACTTGCCACCTTGAGAGTTCCGGTCACCTCTCATGGAGCTTGATGAGATATGTGGGGTGTCCTTGTTTTGTTTTGTCCAGGTTTTCCCGGAAATATTTCGGACGGGTCTACTGGACAATACTTGTTATAAAAAGATGGTATATTTAGATATGCAACAAATTTACTGACTGTTTAATGTCACCTTATCTTCCTGTTTTGTCTTAATTTTTCCTTGTTGGTTTTACGCGAAATTGATGTTGTGGAGTGAAGAGATGACCTTGGTAATATATAAGAGTCCTGGGTCTGCGGATCGTTGCTTTTTGGTCAGTTACGGTCCCTACGACTCTCTCTCATTTTCTTTTCCTTTTTCCTAAGAGGGAGTTGAGTTGCTGGCTTGACCGGCTTAGACTAGAATAGTCTTTTTCTTTCTTACTTATAGTCTTTATCTTTTATTCTTCTACTTCCCTCCCTCCCCCCCTCTTACCTCCTCCCCCTCTTTCCTGAATCCTTAACCCCTTTTCCTTGGAGACCCCAGGTCTGTGATAGTGAAGATGTCGCTTAGCACCCTTTCAGCTATTCAAATAGGCACGTTAAATGTGCAAGGTCTACATGATGCAGGGAAAAGATCTATTTTGTTTAACTACTTGAAAACTAACA
Organism: Allobates femoralis; assembly: GCA_033576535.1. NCBI lineage: Eukaryota > Metazoa > Chordata > Amphibia > Anura > Aromobatidae > Allobates > Allobates femoralis. The sequence continues at coordinate 80,423,409 of JARQOC010000002.1, forward strand.
AAATTCATGTTGCTTTTCTTCAGGAGACTCATATGTGTGAGAACAAGCCGTATAAACTCTCCAGTCACTGGTTTCCTTCGTCATACCACAGCTTATCTAATAACCCACACTCCTCCGGCTCCAGTATCGTGATATCGAGATCAATACCATGGGAATTTCTGGACTCCTATAGTGGTGAAAACGGAAGACTCCTTATGGTCAAAGGTAAGATCGCCTCCAGAACGTACACATTTGCCTCGCTATACCTCCCTAATTCGGGTCAGATTACAATGCTCCTGCAGTTTCTGGAAAAAATTGAGGTCTTCGCAGAGGGAACACTGGTCTTAGGAGGGGATTTCAATGTTACACTTGACCCAGATCTTGACACATCTCGGGGTAGGTCTAGCTTGTCTAAAGCAGCTATTAGAAGGTTGAACAGAGCGCTCCATGATCATCAATTGTTAGATGCTTGGCGGCTTTTGTTCCCTACATCCAAAGACTACACCTTCTACTCACCTATACACGACGTGTACTCTAGACTTGACTTTTTTCTCCTGAGACAGTCTGATCTGACACAATTAATAGACGCTTCTATTGAACCGATTTCCTTTTCAGACCATGCCTTGGTCAAGATTTCCATTATGCTCCAATCTCCGATTCCAAGACAGTGGCAATGGAGACTAAACGCTTCTTTATTAGAAGACACAGTAGTCCTAACGGACGTTGCTAAAACTCTGAAGGACTATTTTGACATGAACACTTCTGCAGACGTGACACCTGGGGGGGTGTGGGAGGCTCACAAGTGTGTAATTCGAGGTATTTTAATACAACATGGAGCCCGTTTAAAAAAAATTAGAGGTGCTGAAATCCAAGATCTTATGACTAAACTGAGAGATCTTGAGACTAGGCACAAGCGTTGCTCCCTCCCTGAGCTGAAGAGAGAATTATTAGATGTTAGAGAGAAGTTACGTACCACCCTATTATATAAGGCAAAAGGAGTACTTACTAGATGCCGTAGGCATTTTTATGAATACGGTAATAAATCTGGAAGAGCTCTGGCAAGGGCGTCTAGACTCAGTAGAGCCACTACTTATGTCTCTGAGATGTCACACCCCAGCACCTCGAAACGTTCAAAGTTTCCCCAGGATATCGCTGAGGCGTTCAAACATTACTATGCCGCTTTATACAATCTAGACACGAACAAAACGCCGGAAGCATTAACTACTTTGACATCACGTATACGGAAATATATTGAATCTTCGGCTATGCCGAAATTGGCAGATTCAGTCTCGCAATCCCTGGAGATGCCTATCTCAGACCGGGAGATTGAGGAGGCGCTGTCGTCAGCTAAATCCGGGAAAGCTCCTGGACCAGATGGGTTTACGATTGTTTATTATAAAAAGCTGAAGGACTCTCTGTTACCACACCTGAAAACATTTTTTAATGCTTTGGCGACAGATACACCACCCAAAGATGCCTTGAGAGCCAATATAACTGTGATTCATAAATCAGGGAAAGACCCTCTGCTATGCTCCAGTTACCGCCCGATATCCTTGTTAAACGCGGATATTAAGCTCTTTGCTAAAATTCTTGCGACAAGACTCTCCCCGTTCATTCCGGACTTGATTCACCCAGACCAGACGGGATTTGTCACGGGTCGCGAGGCAAGAGACAACACCACTAAAGCCATAGACTTAACTTATACAGCCAAGATATCTAAAACACCACTGATGTTGTTATCTACAGATGCAGAAAAAGCATTCGACCGCGTTCATTGGACCTTTATTAAAGAGACATTGTCTCACATAGGGTTGGGTGCTAAGATGCTTGGATGGGTGTTGTCTCTGTACTCCGTCCCGTCGGCAAGAGTGAGGGTCAATGGGATCCTCTCGGAGTCATTTGATATTAACAATGGCACGCGACAAGGATGCCCGTTGTCTCCACTAATTTTTATTATGACCTTGGAACCTTTACTGCGTCGTGTCCGGATGAACGGGGATATTTCAGGCATGCAGGTAAAATCGGGTGTATATAAAATTGCAGCATATGCAGACGATCTCCTGTTCTTTTTAACAAACCCAGAGATTTCTCTTCCCAACTTATTGAAAGAATTGGAGACGTATAATACTCTCTCTAATTTTAAAATAAATAGATCAAAATCTGAGGCACTAAATATATCGCTTCCTCCAAACCAAATAAATAGATTACAGAACGCCTTTTCATTCCATTGGTCTCCTAAAAATCTTAGTTACTTAGGGGTGCGGATTACTCCAGATGTACAAGATCTGTATAGTGCGAACTTTCCATCACTCCTGCGGTCAATTAAAGCAGATTGTGAGAGATGGCTATTATCTACTTTCACGTGGTCAGGTAGATGCCAGCTCTTTAAAATGAATATTCTCCCTAGGATATTATATTACCTACAGACATTACCTATTACCATTCCACTATCCTTCTTTACGACAATTGCACGATTGCAGACAAAATTCATATGGAGTAATTCGAAACCACGTCTAGCGAGATCAATCCTGCATAGACGGAAAAAAGATGGTGGAGTAAATCTGCCAAACATCAAACTTTACCATATAGCCTCCCATCTCACGAGAGTAATAGATTGGTGTAGACAAGGTACAAACAAACTGTGGGTACAAATCGAACAAGATTCTACTCCCTTTAGACTCCAAACACTACCCTGGGTGTCACTTCGGAAAGAAGAATCATTATTTGATCACCCGACAATTGGGCCCACTCTCAAGATATGTGACCACACCTTAGTTAGATCTTTAATGATACCATCTGCCTCTGTCTTGAGTCCGATCCTTAGTCATCCGGATTTTAAACCAAGTTTGGATGACCCTGTGTTTCAGCGTTGGATTAGGGCAGGTCTGGATAGGATTGAAAAATGGAGTGAGGGAGACTCATGGCCAACGATCGAACAACTTAATTCAATCTCATACCCGTCGGCGTTGGGTTTCTGGAGATGTGTACAACTGGTGCATTACCTTCATGGACTTCCTCCTAAGAAGTTATATATACGGCCTAAAACGCTGTTTGAATCCATATGCTCTACTACAGTTGACTGCAGACATGCCTTATCACAGACATACGCGTGTTTGGTGTCCCCTCCGGACCTCCCGACTCCCCATTTCATGCTGCGATGGGAGACAGATTTAGGTCTCAAGTTGACGACAGAACAGAGAACTGCTATTTATACTCTAGCTCACTCTACTTCAATAAGCACTAAACTGCAGGAAGCAAACTATAAATCACTGACGAGATGGTATAGAGTCCCGGCTCATTTGCATAGACTCTATCCTTCTATAGACCCGAGGTGTTGGAGGTGTGGCGGAGCAGATGGTACACTACTTCATGTGTTCTGGGAATGTGCGAAGCTCCAGCCATATTGGACGGAGGTGACAAGGATCATAAGGCAAGTTACGGGATTCTCGGATGACCTAGGTCCAGGCCTCTTCATGTTACACCACTGTAGGATTCCTCCAAATAAATATAAGCATACATTGCTGAGGTTCTTAGTCATGGCTGCGAGATCTTGCATCCCGATGCTCTGGAAAAAGGAGAAGTGTCCCTCAGTGACTATGTGGATAGAGAAGGTGAATGATCTCATGCACCTTGAAGACCTGACATCAGTTATACACGATTCATACGAGCAGTTTAGAAATACATGGTTTGACTGGATGACTTTCCAACAATCCGAATTGTATAAGACTCACAGAGGATCCTGAAGAACTGATTTCTAGAGACTAGTTGGTTAAGGGATACGATAGAGAGTTTCTCTGCTTCCATGGGAGCTGAAACTCCCTGGGAACCCTACCTTTTCCTTTCCTTTCTACCCTCCCCTTAATTCCCTTTCCCCTCCCTGCACTGATTTCGACTTTCCTCTCTATCTTTGTTTTCTATCCTTCTTTATTTACTTTTTGTTTTTCTATATTGTTAGGATTAGACGGATGCCTATGGAACAGGTAAAACTAATCTTTTACTTTGTTTGGCAAATAACTCTGACATGTTATAATAGTTGGGTTGACTTCTCAGCCAGGGTTAGTCCGAATATTGATACAGTAGTTTAAATAAGCTTTTCAAGTTTAAAGCGATATCAGTATCCGTCATGCGATTTTATCTAAAGAAATTTATATTTGATATTTGATATAATCAGTTTATGTACCTGCAAGATGACTGATGTTGTAAGTTTGTTTTTTCCTTTCTAACTTTAAACACAAAAATAAAGAATTTTAAAAAAAATACCCATCAGCCTCTCAGCGATCGTCTGAGAGCTGGTGTCAGACAAAGAGTGTACTGGCCCTTTAAATTACAAATAGCGGCGTGTGCGCCCTATACGTGTTCCCCAGGAAACCAGGAAGTGAAGAGGCAGGATGTCAGAGAGATGTCAGGGAGCTGCTGCAGATGGAGCTGGCAGCGTGGGACCGTGGACCAGGTAAGTATGTCTGCGGTGTACAGAGCCATGCCGGCGGCCAGATGGGACCCAATACCCCTGCATCCTGAGGACAAGTTCCGCTGGCCACAGGGTGACAGTACCCCCCTCTTACGCCCCCCTTGTCTCAAGCCAGCAAGTAACGTCCGCATAAGATGAGGAGCTTTGATATTCTTTCTCGGTTCCCAAGACCATTCTTCTGGACCAAACCCTTTCTAATCAACCAAATATAATGTCTTGTTTCCTCTCTGCTTGACATCCAGAATGGCCTTGACCTCGAAGACATCGCCTGCAGAAACGGGAGAGGGATGTGAACTTGGATCCCTGGAGTAGTGTCCAAGAATGAATGGCTTAAGGAGAGACACATGAAATGAGTTGTGGATCCGCAAGGAAGGTGGCAATCACAACTGGTAACATGCCTTGTTGATCCTCTGGAGAATCTCAAAGGGACCTATGTACCGAGGAACGAACTTGTAGGAGGGAACCTTAAGGCGGATGAACCTGGAAGAGAGCCATACCTTGTCCCCGGGCTGGAATGGAGGTGGGTCCAGTCGTCTCTTGTCGGCATGGTTCTTCAGCCACTTGGATGCCCTTTCCAGGGATGCCTTCATCCCAGACCACATTTTAGAAAGTCTCTAGCCAGCATCTCGGCTGCTGGGTTGTCGGTCTTTGACTCAAAAGGGAGCTGACCTCAAGGAATGGACCCTTGAGGCGGAGTATTCCTTTCAGTCCCTCAAAAAAGCCTTCTCCACTGCTCCTACTCTCCATAGACCTATGGTGAATAAACAATTGTTCATGGAAATGGACGCGTCTTTTTCTGGGACCGGAGTCGTACTCTCGCATAAGCTTCCTTCCGGAAGAATGGTGACCTGTGGGTTCTTCTCTAAGGAAATTACTCCATTGGCAACAGAGAGTTGTTGGCTGTCAAGTTGGCCTTAGAGGAGTGGTGCTACGTCCTGGAGGGTGCGGTTCATCCAGTGGTGATCTACACTGATCATAAGAACCTGTCCTATCTGCAGTCTGTACAGAGGCTCAACCCTCATCAAGCTCGAAGGTCTCTGTTCTTCACTCGGTTTGACTTCCGTTTCCATTTTGGTGCGGCTGAAAGAACATAAAGGCAGATGCGTTGTCCAGGTCCTTCGTTTCTGATGACCAAGAGGAGGAACCATGTTCCATCATCGATCCATCCAAGATGGTTATGGTAGCACCGGTCCAGCTGATGCAGCCACCTCCGAGTAAGACGTTTGTGCCTGATCCCGACAGGAGACGTGTAGTTCAGTGGGGTCATTCGTCTAAGCTAGCTGGCCATGCGGGACTGACAAAAACCCTACAATTAATGAAAAACTGCAACTAAGCCAGGGCACAATGTGAACGGATCTGTAGGACTGCATTCACACCACCACATAACTATACCACAGAAAAAAACAGTATAACAAACGAGTGGAAGTACACTGCTATATAAAGGTAATAATAAAAGCAAGTGCTTAGTAAAAAACTGTATCAAAAACAGGATACTTAGTTAATACGTTTTTTTGCAAAAAATGTGCGTAAGCCGTTCCACCTCGCCACGGTGACCCTTATCAGAATGGTCCTATCTAACTAATTTAAAATCTGATCCTGTAAAAATATATCTCATGGATGCAGGGTGAAGATGGGCCAGAAACCAATATGGACACAGTGCAGCAGACAGCACTTTATGTGCCTGACTCAGAAAAGGAGGGGTGGAGCACTCCTTATCTTGCTAAACAAGAGAATTAATGAAAAACTGCAACTGAGCCAGGGCACAATGTGAATGGGTCTGTAGGATGCGTTCACACCACCACATAACTAGACCACAGAAAAAAACAGTATAACAAACGTGTGGAAGTACACTGCTATATAAAGGTAATAATAAAAAGCAAGTGCTTAGTAAAAAAATGTATCAAAAACGGTACTTAGTTAATATGTTTTTTGCAAAAAATGTACGTAAGCCGTTCCACCTCGCCATGGGGACCCTTATCAGAACGGTCCTATCTAACTAATTCAACCTGATCCTGTAAAAATATACCTTATGGATGTGTGGCACTCTGTACCAGGTAACCACAGACTCCCTGGGGCACTGAAGGATTTCCCACAGCGAGTAACCACTTACACACAACACCTTCCACTCCAGGCCTGTAGGGGGAGCTCCACTGGTTGCTCTTAGGCCAGTTCCCCCTATAAATACAGGTGCTAAGGGCGGAGACAGACAGAGTGTGCAGTCACTACAGAACTGTGAAGAGCTCAGAGACTAGTGAGCTGAGCTGGTACTGGAGCCGTGCTAGGCCCAGACCAGTACACACCAGAGGCAGTGGAAGACCCGCAGAGTGGGAAAGAAGGCAGAGACGAGAAACACGTTACCGGGGGCAGAGGAGCCATACCGGCTCACCCCCACCAGAGTTCCGGTCACTGGAGTCCGAGTCTGCAGGGACAGAGGAGATAGACCCAGCAGAGAATCCAGCACTACAAGGAGGCTTATCTGCCCGGACACCCGCAGCACCAACAGTTGAGAGCCAGAGACCGTGGAGAGACGTCGGCGGTAGCCCAAGAGAGAGCCCTCAGTGCAGCAACCGGGTGTGGAGAGAGAGAGAAGTAACGGTCCGGTTAGGTTCCATAGCTGCCAGACTCAGATCAAGCAAGCTAAATAAGGAGGCCTACAACCCTACTCGCTGTGGAGATCCTAAGGTGTTTTCCCTTCACTCCGGATGTGTGTACCCGTAACAGACCATCAGTAAAGGTACCAAAAGACTTTTATGTGTGCATGTCCCTCAGTCCACCTGCACAACACCGACTGCGCTCCCCTATTCCAACCTTGCTCGGGAACAACTGTGCTGCCCTATTCCACCATCACAACTCTTAGCCCGGAATCCTGCTCCTCCTGTAGGGAGCTACTCCACCTTGCTGCTTCCCATCACCCCGGAGGTCCCAGCAGCGCCGGTGCCATCACCGGAACCTACAGGTGGCTTCACGACTACACATTTTTATTATTTTCTTTTTCCCCATTTTTCATTGCCCACCAGGCCCACAACCTCAGGCACCGCTACCCGTGACTTCCCAAACTGCGCTTCAGATCTGAGTTCCCCCGGGCCTGGGCGGGACAGACGCAGGGTGAAGATGGGCCAGAAACCAGAAACTTCCACACGTTTGTTATACTGTTTTTTTCTGTGGTCTAAAAACCCTACAATTAGTTTCACGGCATTATTGGTGGCCCAAGATGCGCCATGAGATCACCGAGTTTGCCTCTGCCTGCCAGTCTTGTGCCCGTAACAAGACATCCAAGCAGATACCCGCAGGTCATCTCCTGCCCCTACCAGTACCGTCTGTGCCATGGAAGCATATCACAATGGATTTCATCACCGACCTACCGGCGTACTTCAGCTGTGCCATCATATGGGTCGTGGTAGACCAGTTCTCCAAGAAGGGTCATTTCATTCCTTTCTCTGGGCTTCCCTCCACGCCCAAACTGGCGGAGCTGTTTGCCCAGCATGTTTTCCGTTGTCATGGTTTGCCTCTTCATGTTGTGTCCGACCCGAAAGGGGAGTGCAGTTCGTGTCCCTGTTCTGGCGATCCCTCTGCTAGAAGTTGGATGTCTCCTTGGATTTCTCTTCAGCATACCATCTGCAATTCAATGGGCAAGTCGAACGGGTGAATCAGGTATTGATCAACTACCTGCACCACTTCGTCAAAGCACAACATGACGACTGGGTAACCTTATTGCCTTGGGCGGAATTCTCCTATAACAACCATGTCCGTGAGTCCTCTTATAACACTCCGTTTTTTATCGTGTATGTGTACCACCCTAGGATTCCGACTCCCTTGGACATCACAACCGACAACCCAGCAGCCGAGATGCTGGCTAGAGACTTTCTAAAATGTGGTCTGGGATGAATCCCTGGAAAGGGCATCCAAGCGGATGAAGAACCATGCCGACAAGAGACGACAGGACACACCTCCATTCCAGCCCAGGGACAAGGTATGGCTTTCTTCCAAGTTCATCCGCCTCAAGGTTCCCTCCTACAAGTTCGTTCCTCAGTACATCGGTCCACCCCAGAGAAGCAGCAGAAGCAACCCGGACACTGGAGTCTGAGTCAGCAAGGGTTCAGTTAGCCCGGCAGAAAAGACTAGAGGGCCAGGGAGTCTTCAGTCTCCTGACGCAGCACTTGTAGCACAGCCACCAACAGTGCCAGGGACCGCAGAGGAGTTAGCGGTGTCCAGCAGAAGGTTCTCATTAACTGCTATACAAGTGAGGGACACAGGAGAGGTCAGGGACAGGTTTCAGACAGCCCAGGACTAGAGCACACACACAACAACAAGGAGGCCTCACAACTCATCGGTGTGGAAAATCCTGAACTGCCACCCGACCTCCTGGACTGCACTCTGGACGTAACCTTGCAACATCATCAGTAAAAGGTACAGAAACAAAGCCTCAGAGTGTGTGTGTGTGTGTGTGTCTGTTATTGCAACCCCTGATCCTGCTCCCTTCCTAGACTATGCTGTAGTGTCTCCACCTGATGAGCCGCCTTCTCCTGCAGCACAAGAGACAAGGCTGTGTGGAGAGCTGCCTTCCTGTGTAAATCCCTATTTATCCACAACTGCCTCCACCTACGGAGAGCGTTACCAACTAGCTGCCTCATCATCACCTCCGAGGTCTGCAAGCAGCGCTGGCACCATTACCGTAACCGTAGGTGTCGTCACGAACACTTTTTATTTTTCTCCTTTTTCAGTGACCACTAGGGCCACGGGCAAAGGCTGGCCGTGACATCCCCCATGAACTACAGCCCAGGACCGCGTACCCCACGGCCCTGGGGTGGATCAAACTTCCCACATTCGAGCTGCAACCTGGAGTTCCGTTAACTCCTCTTCCTGCCACACCCAGTGGAGCTTCTTAGTCTCGGTCGTTGTGGGTTCTAATAGGGGTACAGTCTCTACACTCGATGGGACTACTGGGTCAGCTTCCTCCCCATTACTGCTCCGCCCCTGTTCTTGCAGTCCCTGCCCGGGTTTGGAGCCTGCAGGACAGGTTTAAGTTTGTGCAGGGTTTAACCCTCTAGCGGGGCAGCTGCTTTAACCTCAGTGGGCAGTGCGGTCTCGGGTGTCTCCTCCGGTGGAACTGGGTGTTCGGCATCGTTGACCCGTGGGTCATCTTTCTCAGCAGGCTCTTTTTCCAACTTTTAAGAGTCCATACTTAGGTCTGATAAAGCTGCAGATTGAGGTCTCTCAGTGCGGCTCCCCAAAACTCCGAGTCAGCCGGCAGCAGGTCTGCGCTCCCCACTTCATCAACGGGGACAACTGCTCCTACATTCCGCCTGACGGGGCTCTCTCGACTACCAGACGCCAAGGTGCCTTCGTCCTCCATGCTCCATTCCTTCGTTCTCACATCTCGCTCCGGTTGTCACTCACTTCTCTGGGTGGAGTCAGCGTGGTCCCAAACAGGCCCCCTTGGCTTTCTTCTGGCACTTGGGGCAGGCCTGCTTTTTTGCGCTTTATGCGGGACCATCCCATGACGGGGGCAGGGGAACGCCGCTAGGCCACCATATGGTGTCAGTTCTCCATGGTCACCATTTTCAAAGTCTCTTTTGCACAGTTTCTCAAAGTCTCTCTCATTCGCACAGGACTCGGTGTCACTGGGTCAGTTGCATCTTGTTTGTGGTGCCAATTTGACATTCCCCCCAGGGACATGGAGTACTCGGAACCGGGCAACAGTTCTGCTGGGGAGTCACGGGGTCGAGACCCAGTTCCGTGATCCTGGCGGTGTCAATAGAAGTTCAGGGGAAATAAGGGTTAGGAAATTGTTGTTGTGACGCCACACGTGATGTTCATCTATTGATAGCCGACGCTGCAGTGCGGGACCTCTGAGGATGATTAAGTCACAGCAAGATGTTATCGCTCCCCATGGGTGGAGCGGTTCCCCAGGGCAACCTGTGTGGTCTACGGTGGTGGCAGGCCTTTGGTTTCTTTAGACTGAGGGAAAGACGGATGGGGCACTGCTGAGGCAAGTTCTCTGCGGCCTGTTTAGCTTATCAGTCTACCACTCCGCAGGCGGGACATAAACAGTCTCACACACAGTTTATGAGTTCTATACCCAGTTTATACCCGGCCAGGTACTGTCCTTGCTAAGCCTCAGTCCAGGTATTCCCCAAAGAACCGAGATATTTTGTCCAAGACACCTCCTTGTGTTCCTTTCTCCCACAGATTGCTCTCTCTCTCTCAGCTCTAACTGTCCACCTCTCTCCTGCTCGTGCCTCTGCACACAGTGCCTCAATCCAGCAGTTATGAGTCCTATTATGCGATCAGTATCAAGTCCCCTGACCCTAGTATGGCTACCTTTTCCGCAGATGTGTCGGGTATTGGCCACAGCTCCACTAGATCTAGAGGCCTTTGGTTCTGTGGTTGGAGTCTGGAATCTCCTCGCCACCTTGAGGGCCGGTCCCCTGGATCTCAACCAGCCCTTCCGTCCAACTCAGATTCGGGCACACAGTTGGGTTGCTCTCTGCCAATGCCCCTAGGATGTTGTTCTGTGACCCAGGACGAGCTCCACACTGCTCAAGTCCTCAGGATCCTAACTCCTCCTTCTTCACTCTCCGACTGACCTCAACTAACTTCCCATCCTCCACCTTTCATCCCTCTGTCCCCTGGCTGAGCCCTCCCTCTATCGGGTCCGCTTACTGTCCCTGGGACTGGGTTTGTTGGGTGCTTGTTAGGTGTCTTAGACTTACCATCCCATTTCCCCAAGAACAGGAATAAGTGGCACCCCAGAGTCCGGATGCCACAATGTCATTGCCGCCCTCGGGGGGGTAGTGTCATACCTGGGAGCAACAAAAGGTATCTGTGGTGCCCCATTGGTCAGGTGTCACACCGGCGTATTACACCCATAAAAGCGGTGTAATTATCCCAACTGTAAGTGGATGCAGGGTTGGTAGGAGGAACCCAATTCCAGCACTCCCACACTCAATCCGGGGAAGGGCTCCCTCGGGGGGAGGGTTAGGAGAGTCAGAAGGTCAGAAAAGGCAAGTTGCAGACTAGACCTGAGGGAAGATGAAAGGAGGTCCTGAGGGGACCTTGAGAGTGGGTACCTGACGCGTGAGTCTGGACCCGAGAGAGAAAGTGGGAACCCCAGTGCGGAGCGACCATTCTTCCAGGGAGCTTCCCCAGTCCTCCACGGAAAGCCGGATCCGAGAAAACGGCCGAGAGTCCACCTCCGTAGCCGTCAACCAGTTGCTGCGGCCTGTTTATCAGCCACAGCACCCTGCCACTCACGGAGCGGTCCACCCGGTTCCACAAGAGGTTGGGGTCCAAGCAACCGAGACAGAGAGGAGAGGAACTCCATTACTACCTCAGCGGGACTGGGAAGGGCTAAAAAGGACACGGGTTCGTTAACTAAGGCATACCATGAGTACCTCCAAACCGTCTTGCGTCCATTTACAGCCACCCGAAAGGTCACCTGTGAATTCCATCTTTACTGAACTGTGAACTATGTATTCGTTGGATGCTCGTTTTCAGTAAAGTACCCAGAAAGAGTGAACTTGCTTTCGTGTCTGTGTACCACGAACAGTGACTTTTATTTCAGCTATCGCTGCCCCGGAGGCCAAGCTTCACCTGTAGGAAGCTATACCACCCTTGCCGTAATACCATCGCCCTCCGGAGTACTGTGGGAGCGCTGGTGATCCCTCACCAGGTACTACAGGTGGCGTCATGAATTATCCTAATAGAAACTATATTTTTAAGAAGTCACCGACCCCAGGGCCACGAACTCGGGTGCAGCCACCCGTGATAGTGTCCCCCCCTGACACCGTGCCCGAGCTCTGAGTACCCCGGCCTGGGCAGGTCACATCCACACCAGTTGAGCCTAAGCACACAACACCTTTTCTGCCTCCAGGCCTGAAGGGGGAGTTCTAAACCTGGGAGCAGCTCCCCTATAAATTCCCCTATAAATGCTGGTCTGGGGCAGAGTTAGTTAGTTAAGTACGGAGCAGTAATGAGGAAGACATCCTGTGGACTTGAGCAGTGCTAAACTCGTCCCAGGCGGCTGGCGGCTGCCACTTCCCTGGCGACTGCTCCTGGGCTGTGGGCGAGTCAAATACCACACCCGTGGAATGGGTGCAGTACCCCTTATGACGACCAGACCGTTGGGGTGCCACAATAGTATGTATGTTTGCTATTAATAAAGTTTTAAGGTTGGTCTTCTTTATAACAAGTATGCCATACTAATTTTTTCTTACCTCCATTTTCTAAAAAAATATAAAAATCTGTAAATTAAGAAGAGTAGCAGAGAATATATAAGATAACATAGGAGAATATCTACGGTATATTCCTTTTCATTGTAGCTACAGTAGGTATGAAGTAGTGGTTGGAGATAGTAGATGGACTATCAACCCAGTGATTATTATTTGAGCATGAGGAAGCAATAATGAAAGTCGATATCAGGCGAATATATAAATGGTCGGCCTGTTTGTTTTTCCTATTTCACATGAATATGTTTCCTCACATTCGTCATTCAGCAGGAGAATACTGATGAAAGAGGCTTGGTCCTTACTCTGTGGTGAAATAACACATAGCGGATTTAAACATTGTGACAACATGCATACAATAGAGAACGAAACATCAAAATATGTCATAACAAGCAGTCAAAGCAATGATTTTAGTGTAAACTCAGATGGTATTATAGAGAAAGACGGAATATACATAAGGGGAGGTATATACACAGTATAATTTATAAGCAAATAACAAGTCTAGAGATTGTTTTACGCACTTATAGCTACTTTTATTGTACATTATCACCCATGATGACCAGACCTGGCAAAGTATGGGGTCATACTTATTCCATTTGTAAATGTGGCGCCCCTGCATCCAGGAGGCCACAAAGGGAACTGCAGCCAGGCAGGTAGGACGACAGTTGAACAACAACACCCTCACTGCCCACACAACCCACGTACAGTAGATGGCAGCATCCAGCCCCGAGATTGGAGACTCTAGGCAAGCGAGGGGTGGTGGATTTAGAAGAGTGGGTTGGGCACACATGTAGTCAGGTGACTTGACAGTAGAAATAGTGAAGGGGGAGGAGGAAGGAGTCAGTAGGCCCAGGGTGCCGAGCAGCAAAGACCAAGAATAGACACAGACCAGCAGCAGGCTGAGGAACACAGCACAGGCCAGAGAGACAGCAGAAGGTCGAGCTAAGCTGAGCAGAAGAAGGAATCACACGTCCTGGCAAAGTGGGGTGTAAGGAGCACAGAATCTGTACCGAGCCAGTGTGAGCCGGAGGAGAGAGAAAGCCTATCCGGAGCCAGTACCCCCAGGAGTGTGAGAGGACAGAGAGGGACGGTGATACCCAGGCCCTAGACTTTCAGCCGAGACGACAGACTGCAGGCGGAGTAGCCCTCCTATAATACTGAAAGACTCAGAGGGAGAGAGCCTGGCAGAGCCTCACACCAGAGGACTGCTGGGGGCTGGATGAGTAGAGTGTCGGCTCTAGAGGGGACCGTAGTTTTACCCGGGATCCCCAGACAACCGACGGGGGACCACAGCTACACGTTAGGGTCCCTACCCCAAAGGACAGGCAGCTCAGTGACGACCAGGAGGACCCACAGGGGCCCGAGTCACCGCCATACTGCCCGGAGACACCCAACCAGTAAATACAGAACGTTAACAGCCCAGAAAGGACGCAGAGACAGTGTGAGGGGTAACAGAGAATGGAGACCTGGCTGCAGAGAGTAAAAGGGAATCCGGAGAGGGAGAGTGTGCCCGTGTACTTGAATTAAGACTTGTAAGAACTGTAACTAACTTGTGAGCTGTATTGAAGAGCTTTGAGAGTAAACACGGAGACCCTGAACTTGCCTCCCTTATCTGCTTCTATCTGCTTGAATGCCATTCCCTCCATACAGGATTACAGCAAATCCCCCACCTGCAGAGCCACAGCCTGTCAGCTCCAGCGCAGAGGAAAGATTCCTGCAGCGTCTGCATAGTAAGTGTATTGCACACTCCACACTAGACTTTAACTCTTACTGCCCCGGGGAACACAGTTCTACCCACTGGAACTATCCCATCTATGCTGCTATTCCATCATTTCCGGAGGTTCTGCAGCAGCGGCGGCCCCATCACTGGCCGCACATAGTGGGTGGCGTCACGACTGACAATCCCCTGTAAATATCCCCCCAGGAACACGGTCCGGACCAGGACCACCCGTGACTTCCCCAGCAGCCGACCGGTCCAGTACCGAGTACCCCCGTCCCAGTGGGCCCGACATAAACATAAAATTTATATACCGTATTTTGTGGACTGTAAGATACATTTTTTCCCCAAAAAAATTGTAAGGAAAATGGTGGTGCATCTTATAGTGAATCAGTGCGTGCAGTGGTGTATCAGGGTCACAGGTGGCAGGGTTGCCACAGCAGGAATCTGGCTATATGAGTAATCTGTCGGTTTCCCCCTTTCCCGTTCCCCTATGTGTCGGACGATATACAGTAGCACAGGGGTCATATAATTTATATCACTAACAAAGTCGGGGCCTATTGTACTGTATTTTATATTTTAATTATCAACATGCTGGTTGCAGGTATCTGGTCTTTTGACTATCATCGGATGAGTGCTGTATTAACTATTCCCTTGGCTGTGGGTTTTCATTCATGCTGCCCAGTGCATATAGAGAAGCAAACACCTCCTCTTTTGTGATTGTGACAATGAGGACACGCGCATGCGCAGTCGTAACCTTGAGGGTTTCACACCTGTTCACTGCACATGCATGAAATTGTGAGCGGCACTTCCGAATTTGCTTGTGCAGCACCCGACAGCGTGTGGTTCATCAGTATATGTTACGGGGTGTTCAGCACAAACTAACAGCAGATACCAGGTGATACCTTGGAGAAAAATTTACTGCGCTACAATGAATGCTATTTTGGAGATTGCAACAATGTATTTGTGGCATTTGTGCACCCAAAGTAATGTCAGCCAATGAGGGAGTTGACGAGGGAATCAGGAACAGATATATGAGGGACTGTGATCATCAAAGGGTTCCCTACTACATCATCTGGTGTATCAGCAGATAATATGATGGAGCACGTTTTTACCAGCCCCCTGATGACTTAACGAGAAACGCATCAATTTGAGTATTCAAGTCTTGCATTTAGTGATAGGGACAAATTAGGTGACAGCGTATGGGATTGGGGGAGCCGTTTTGATGATCTAGGGCAGTGATGGCGAACCTTTCTGAGGCCGAGTGCCCAAACTGCAACCCAAAACAAAATTATTTATGGCGAAGTGCCAATATGATAATATAACCTAAATTACAGCAGTGATTATCACAAGCGCTGCACAGGGGGGAGAGCCAGCAGATGCTAACTCTCTTCCCTGTACAGGGCATGTAGTCCTGAAACACTGATGATCAATTCAATTATTTTAACAATTAATTGATTTTAAACTTACCTTTGCAGTCTTCTCTTCTCTTCAGCAGTGGTCAGACAGCTCATATGTACTGCACATTGAAGCTGAGCCGCTGCCACTGCCCTTTATAGAAACAGCAGGTGGATTGATCTGTATGGAAAAACGCAGAATAATAGACAGAGCAAGCAAATTTCATACTGAAATCCTGGTCCCTATCTTGTAGTAGTATCTCCATCCTGACCCTCTCCTTGTAGCTATGTGCTCCATCCTGACCCGCTCCTTGTAGCTATGTGCTCCATCCTGACCCTCTCCTTGTAGCTATATGCTCCATCCTGACCCTCTCCTTGTAGCTATGTGCTCCATCCTGACCCTCTCCTTGTAGCTATGTGCTCCATCCTGACCCTCTCCTTGTAGTAATGTGCTCCATCCTGACCCTCTCCTTGTAGTTAGGTGCTCCATCCTGACCCTCTCCTTGTAGTTATGTGCTCCATCCTGACCCTCTCATTGCAGTAATGTGCTCCATCCTGACCCTCTCCTTGCAGTAATGTGCTCCATCCTGACCCTCTCCTTACAGTAATGTGCTCCATCCTGACCCTCTCCTTACAGTAATGTGCTCCATCCTGACCCTCTCCTTATAGTAATGTGCTCAATCCTGACCCTCTCCTTGAAGTAATGTGCTCGATCCTAACATTCCCCTTGTAGTAATGCGCTCCATCCTGACCCTTTCCTTGTAGTTATGTGCTCCATCCTGACCCTCTCCATGTAGTTATGTGCTCCATACTGACCCTCTCCTTGTAGTTATTTGCTCCATCCCGACCCTCTCCTGGCAGTAATGTCCCTATCCTAACACCCTTCTTGTAGTAATTTCTCCAGCCTTATCCCCTTGTAGTATGCTCGATCCCTGTCCCCTTGTGGTAATGTCCCAATCCTGTCCCCATCATGTAGTAATGCCCCCATCCTGCAGTAATGCCCTATCCTGCAGTAATATGCCCCCTCCTTGTAATAAAGCCACCATCATCCCCCTTCTTGTAATAATGTAACCATCATGCCCCCTCCTAATGTCACCATCATGCCCCCTTCTAATGTCACCATCATGCCTACTCCTAATGTCACCATCATGCCCCTCTTGTCACCATCTTGGCCCTCTTGTCACCATCATGCCCCTGTTGTCACCATCATGCCCCTCTTGTCACCATCCTGTCCCTCTTGTCACCCTCATGTCCCTGTTGTCACCATCCTGCCCCTTGTCACCCTCATGCCCCTCATCATCATCCTGCTCCTTGTCACTCTCATGCCCCTCTTGTCACCATCCTGCCCCTTGTCACTCTCATGCCCCTCTTGCCACCATCCTGCCCCTTGTCACCATCCTTCCCCTTGTCTCCATCCTGCCCCTTGTCACACTCATGTCCCTCTTGTCTCTATCCTGCCCCCTGTCACACACATGTCCCTCTTGTCTCCATCCTGCCCCCTGTCACACACATGTCCCTCTTGTCTCCATCCTGCCTCGTCACACACATGTCCCTCTTGTCACCATCATGCCCCTGTTGTCACCATCATGCCCCTCTTGTCACCATCCTGTCCCTCTTGTCACCCTCATGTCCCTGTTGTCACCATCCTGCCCCTTGTCACCCTCATGCCCCTCATCATCATCCTGCTCCTTGTCACTCTCATGCCCCTCTTGTCACCATCCTGCCCCTTGTCACTCTCATGCCCCTCTTGCCACCATCCTGCCCCTTGTCACCATCCTTCCCTTGTCTCCATCCTGCCCCTTGTCACACTCATGTCCCTCTTGTCTCTATCCTGCCCCCTGTCACACACATGTCCCTCTTGTCTCCATCCTGCCCCCTGTCACACACATGTCCCTCTTGTCTCCATCCTGCCTCGTCACACACATGTCCCTCTTGTCTCCATCCTGCCCCCTGTCACACACATGTCCCTCTTGTCTCCATCCTGCCCCCTGTCACACACATGCCCCTCTTGTCTCCATCCTGCCCCCTCATTATACTGTGACTTGAAAAAAAACAAACTCATACTCACCTAGAACTCCCGCCTTCACAGCTCCTCTTCTCCTCGCGTCTTCCGTCCCAGCGTCACATGACCGCGGTCATGTGATGCCGGTGGGGCGGAGCTTGGAGAGAGTGTCAGAGATGCGGAGGAAGGAGAATCCTCCGATCCGACACAGCTTTGAACTGCCGGCGCCATCATGCCGGCAGTTCATAGCTGCAGTGAGAGGCGACGCCGCGTGCCAGGGAAAACGGCTCTGCGTGCCATCCCTGGCACGCATGCCATAGGTTCGCCATCACTGATCTAGGGCATCGACTTCCCTGGTAGGTAGGGTACATCTATCAGGGACCACTAGCCCGTATTTTAACCACTTGAGTGCACAGAGTTTGTTTGGCTGTCCCCATTGTTTATTATATACTGCCCTTTTTCATAATAGTGAGGGTGATTTCTGTTACTAACTTGCAGGGCCAGTGAGGGCTGTTGAAGGGACAGCCATCAGTGAGTGGGGGCACCGTATCGAAAATTAGGATGTCGATCTCCGCTGTAAGGCAGAGGATAGGAGTGAGTGTATTTGTAGGGCATACTTCTTCCTTCCTCACTTGCTTTGCACTTTAGCTTTTATCTAACGTCTTGTTGTGAGATTGAGGTTCTCATGAAAAGTTTGGTTTTAGAGTAAATTATGTTGAAACAGATAATCTTGGACCTTGGTGGTTATCAGATATAAAACAATTACAAGAAGCTGGTGACCGCTCAAATGAGGCAATGCTGCGGGCCCTGGGCTCGGAGAAGGGGGTCTCCCAGCTGTACAAGGCAGGAGCCATTGATCTCCCGGCGATCGGCTTCAGGGTAATGTTGGTGAAGTGCGGTAGTAGTCATTGATCTTCTGGCGGTGGCCTTCAGGGAAATGCTGCTAAAGGCTGCGCATGCACAGACTAGGATCTCGGCTCAATGGCCTTATTTTCCTGAAGCTCACTGCCGGCAGATCAATGGCTCCTACCTCGCACTGAAGGCAGTGGGCTAAAGGGAAATGGCATCGGACACAGGGCATGCCCAGGTTGAGATCTTGGCTCAGTGATGAGCTGAGATCTCAGACCGCCCATGCACCACCTCCGGCGTCATTTTCCTAAAGCTTACTGCCGGAATCATAACGGCTCCTACCTTGCACTACCAACATTTCTCTGAAGCCCACTGGCAGGAGATCAATGGCTGCTGCTTTGCATCGCTGGGACATCCACTCATCCCAACCTGCTCTACTGACACCTCCACCCTGCCATCAGTAAGCGAATTTTTCATACCTGTGTCTGGCTATTACTGACCATTGTTTACTGACCTCAAACAGTTGATTGACAGTTGTCTGCTTGCTTCCTGCACATTATATGATTTCCTGGTATTTGAACCCCAACCATTACCTGACCACATGTCAGTTGACTCCCTTATTTCATGTACCTTCCTGAAAACCAGACCCCAGACCATTACCTGATTACACCTCTGTAAACCCCTGGAATCCACAACATGTGCTCCTTGTCCCTGAACTCAGTTTGTCTAACTACTCTGCCTTCTGAATTACTCATAAGTAGAGACTAGTGTTATACAGCATAATTTATTCCCAACAGAATATAAAACACAGATCAGACGTGATAGCTCAGGGATAATTTATGGAGTGGTGGCATCAAAATAACTTAGGGTTGAAACCTCTGATGGCAGGCAGGAGTACTCTAATAGGGCTTATCAAGTATCAGTTGGGCTACCCCACTTATGCCATTAAACACTTGTATTATTGTGATATATTGATAGTGACAGAATTTTTGTATATGTGTTAGTGTTTGTATGTTTGTACTTGTTTAAAATTTGCTATAAAAATATATTTTATTTATCTGGGGCTTACATATTCTCAGCAACACATCTCAAAAAGTTGGCAAAGGATTAAAAGGCTGGAAAAGTAAGTGTTACTAATGAACAATAGCTGGAGGGTTACCGTAATTTTCAACTAAGTCACATGACTGTGTATAAAAGAGGCAGAGTCTCTCAGAAGCAAAGATGGTCAGAGGTCACCAATCTATAAAGAACTGTAGCTAAAATTATGTGACGATTTCAGAAAAATGTTCCTCTATATAAAATTGCAAAAGTGGCATTTTGTTAATTTGTAAAAACCAATTGTTAACTTAGTTGTGTTGAACAATTTCTTGATTCATTGCTTTTTTACAGCAGCAGAAATGTTGTATTTTTGATAATGAACCTAATTTACAATTTACAATGTGGGTTAAATAATTTTGATTGCATCTATACATAAAACATACAAGACTAGATAACGTGGGGTTGTGTGATACCATTGGAATCCCCCACAATTGACAAACTGGATGGACCCGCACCAGTATTATCACTGATAAGTCTCATGGATCATTGATAATATTGATGCGGGAGCTGAAGTTGCTTGGTTACTTTTTTGTTGAATCTGGTGGAAAACGAGATGCCCCCTAGTGGGTGTGTCACTTAAAACTTGATTCTGGGCATGATCATACCAAAAACCCAGATCTGGTGTCCGGTTCAATAGAGCCAACTTTCAATTTAACTCATAGTGTCCCAGATCTGGGTGTTCATGATTTTGTCACAGAGACCAAATCACTCCAAAATGCGTTTTTAGTCTGAGTACAAAAACAATAACTGGATGCACCCACAAGTTCCTGGGGCCCCATTAAAAGTAAATAAGGCCGAAAACAGATGTGGGTGCATCCAGTTTCAGCTGGATTCACATGGATACCGAAAAACGGTAGTGTGAAACAGCCTCACTTCAGATATATTAATTTAACACCTCAAGTCATGTTCAAGATGTTTGTGTGGCGCCCAACCACAGACCTACCTAAAAACATGGACGTATTTCCATAGTGGGTACCCCATACACATACAACACCTTAAACCCCAGATCTGTAGGGCGAGCCCCACTTGCCTTTAAGCAAGATCCCCTATAAATACCAATGCTGGGGGCGGAGTTAGTCAGAGTGTGCAGTCGCTAGGAGAGCTGTGAAGACGTCCTGGTGTGTCAGAGCCGTGCTAGGCCCGAGCCAGGTAACAACTGAACAGTTAGCAGCCTAACCAGTGCAGGGGCCTAAGCAGGGGCTTAACTACCGGCATAGCAGACGTAGCAGTCGCTTTGGGGCCCGGCCCTTGTGGGGGGCCCGGACCCAGCGCCGCTACGCCGCTATCCGGTCAGCTACAGGCCCCCCCCCAGTAGGTATATACAGGCCCCCCACTCCTCTGCTTCACACGTCACCTGTAAAGGAATACATCATACTTACTTATCTCTGCCGGCTGCTGCCGCCGCTCTGCACCGCGCTCCGTCTTCATCCAGCTTCTTCCTGGTTGTGACGTCATTGCCTGCACCCGGCGGTCACAACCAGGAAGAAGCTGGATGAAGACGGAGCGCGGTGCAGAGCAGCGACAGCGGCAGCCGGCAGAGATAAGTAAGTATGATGTATTCCTTTACAGGTGACGTGTGCAGCAGAGGAGGAGTGGGGGGGGGGGCCTGTATATACCTACTGGGGCCTGTATATACACACTGGGGGCCTGTATATTCCCACTGGGGCCTGTATATACACACTGGGGGCCTGTATATTCCCACTGGGGGCCTGTATATACCTACTGGGGCCTGTATATACACACTGGGGGCCTGTATATTCCCACTGGGGGCCTGTATATTCCCACTGGGGCCTGTATATTCCCACTGGGGGCTTGTATATTCCCACTGGGGGCTGTATATACCCACTGGGGCCTGTATATACCCACTGGGGGCCTGTATATACCCACTGGGGGCCTGTATATACCCACTGGGGGCCTGTATATACTCACTGGGGGCCTGTATATTCCCACTGGGGCCTGTATATACCCACTGGGGACCTGTATATACCCACTGGGGGCCTGTATATTCCCACTGGGGCCTGTATATTCCCACTGGGGCTTGTATATTCCCACTGGGGGCTGTATATACCCACTGGGGCCTGTATATACCCACTGGGGGCCTGTATATACCCACTGGGGGCCTGTATATACCCACTGGGGGCCTGTATATACCCACTGGGGGCCTGTATATACTCACTGGGGGCCTGTATATTCCCACTGGGGCCTGTATATATACCCACTGGGGACCTGTATATACCCACTGGGGGCCTGTATATACTCACTGGGGCCCTGTATATACCCACTGGGGACCTGTATATACCCACTGGGGGCCTGTATATACTCACTGGGGCCCTGTATATACCCACTGGGGAGGCTGCTGTATACCACTGGGGCTGCTGTATATACTGCTGGGGCCTGTATATACCACTGGGGAGGTTGCTGTATACCACTGGGGCTGCTGTATATACCACTGGGGAGGTTGCTGTATACCACTGGGGCTGCTGTATATACCACTGGGGAGGCTGCTGTATACCACTGGGGCTGCTGTATATACCACTGGGGAGGCTGCTGTATACCACTGGGGCTACTGTATATACTGCTGGGGCCTGTATATACCACTGGGGAGGCTGCTGTATACCACTGGGGCTACTGTATATACTGCTGGGGCCTGTATATACCACTGGGGAGGCTGCTGTATACTACCACTGGAGAGGCTGCTGTATACCACTGGGGCTGCTGTATATACCACTGGGGAGGCTGCTGTATACCACTGGGGCTACTGTATATACTGCTGGGGCCTGTATATACCACTGGGGAGGCTGCTGTATACCACTGGGGCTACTGTATATACTGCTGGGGCCTGTATATACCACTGGGGAGGCTGCTGTATACTACCACTGGAGAGGCTGCTGTATACCACTTTGCTGGGGGCTGTATACCTATGCTGGGGTCCACCCTCGGCTTATACACGAGTCAATAGGTTTTCCCAGGTTTTGGGGGCAAAAGTAGGGGTGTCGGCTTATACACGAGTATATACGGTAAACTGGGTGGCGTCAGCCTGTTAACACTGATTCGATAAGGGGGTGTGTCTTGAAGGGGGCGTGTCATTGGGGCGTGTCTTGGAGGGGGCCCCGTTCAAAAGTTTGCTATGGGGCCCTGCCAGTTCTAGTTACGCCCCTGGGCCTAAGAGTGAGGTCGAAGGCAAGGAGTGAAGTCTCAGAGAAACAGCAGACTGAGGGCAGAGGAGCCATACTGGTTCACCCCAGAAAGCCACCTGGACACCGGAATCTGATCCTGCAGGAGAGCATTTAGCCCAGTAGACATACCGGTTCACCGTGGACACTCTAGTCTACCGGGCATCTGTGTAGCTGCCAAGAAGGGAGCCAGGCACCACAGGAGAGAATACAGCGGTAGTCCACAGGTTTCCCACTATCACACACAGGTGACAGAAGAACAGAGGAGGCCAGGCCTAGTTACACACAGGTCAGGGGCTTTACAAAAGGAAAAGAGACTAGGAGGCCTTATACCCACTCACTGTGGAGATCAAGAAGTGTTTCCCGACTACCGGAGAGTACCCTGGACATTACCTGCAATTCCACCAGTAAAGGTACAGAAACAACTTACTGTGTGTGTGTCGATTCCGAAGTCCCTTACCCCGTCCACTACGGAGGCGGCCGCAGCTGCTGGGTAGCACAGCCAACTCCCTGCATCAATCCCTGTCACCTCATCACAGACCCAGGGACCCTGCTCCGCCTGTGGTGAGCTATACCACCCAGCTGCCCGACCATCATCCCCGGAGGCCCATAGCAGCGCTGGTGCATTCATCAGAAACCACAGGTGGAGTCACGACAAACTTTATTTTCTTTTTCTTTTATTCCCTTTCTACATTTCCCCAATTATTTGGCCCACCACCAGGGCTACGGGTCCGGGCGGGCCACCAGTGACATCCCTTCGACTCCCAAGTCCTGGTTCCGAGTTCCCATAGACCCCTGGATGAGTCATTTGCCATTACATATTGCTTTTTTCCCCTTGTCCCACCCCACTCTTCATCTTCTCATGCCCACGTCATTGACAGCCGAGTTAACATTAGTTTTTTTTTTTTTTATTTGAACACTTGGGCTGACTTACCAGAATTCTGGATCACAACAATTGTCTTACAAAACGTTCATCACATTCATTATGTGTCTTAGATATTAGTTTTATTATTAGTTTTAAATACCGTATATACTCGTGTATAAGCCGAGTTTTTCAGCCCAAAATTTGGGCTGAAAAGTCCCCCCCTCGGCTTATACACGGGTCTATACGGTATATAGGCTGCTGTGGTGGGGGCTGTGGAGGCTGGAGGAGGCGGGGGGAGGCTGCAGTATGAGCGGCCCCGTCACGTGGGGCCGCTCTTTATATATGCACTGCTTCCCCCTGTCAATCAGCGGCAGGGGGAAGCAGTGCATATATGCCCCCCAAAAGCTGGCACTGTCCCCCCTTGTAAGGGCCCCCCCCCCCCGCTGCTTATACATTACCATCCCGGTGTTCTGATCGGCGCCGCTCCTCGGTGCTTCTTCTTCATCCTCCCGTCCTCGCTGGCTGCATCCGGGACCTCCGGCTGTCGCAGCGATATGACGTCATCGCGCGACGGCCGGAGATCCCGGATGCAGCCAGCGAGGACGGGAGGATGAAGAAGAAGCACCGAGGAGCGGCGCCGATCAGAACACCGGGATGGTAATGTATAAGCAGCGGGGGGGGGCCCTTACAAGGGGGGACAGTGCCAGCTTTTGGGGGGCTGTTGGTACCCCCAGGGGGCTGCTGGGTACCCCCTGGGGGCTGCTGGGTACCCCCAGGGGGCTGTTGGTACCCCCAGGGGGCTGCTGGGTACCCCCTGGGGGCTGCTGGGTACCCCCAGGGGGTTGTTGGTACCCCCAGGGGGCTGTTGGTACCCCCAGGGGGCTGCTGGGTACCCCTGGGGGCTGCTATATGTACCCCTGGGGGCCTGCTGTATACCACTGGGGCTGCTGTATACTACCACTGGGGCTGCTGGGGCTCCTGTATACTACCACTGGGGCTGCTGGGGCTCCTGTATACTACCACTGGGGCTGCTGGGGCTCCTGTATACTACCACTGGGGCTGCTGGGGAATCTGTATACTACCACTGGGGCTGCTGGGGAATCTGTATACTACCACTGGGGCAGCTGGGGAATCTGTATACTACCACTGGGGCTGCTGTATACTACCACTGGGGGGCCTGTATACCACACTGCTGGGGGCTGAAATTCAGCCCTTACACTTGAAGGTACACAGTCCCATTTTGGTTCCTCCATATCCTTCCCCATATTCTGGTCTCTATCACTATTATTAATCTGCCTGCAGGAAATGAAAATTTACTACCAGACCAATATTACCAAAAATGTTATACAAGATATAATAATAATAATAATAATAATAATAATAATAATAATAATAATAATACTGAAAGAATAATATTGCTGTATAACAGACAAATACAACCAGACCAGACCAAATATCATCAGCATATACAATAGTGATATCACCGTCATACTGATCATTAACCCTTCACCCCCAGGCAATTTTCCATTTTCCGTTTTTGTTTTTCCTTCCCCGTCTTCCGTGAGCCATAACTTTTTTATTTTTCCATCAACATAGATATATGAGGGTTTGTTTTTTGTGGGATGAGTTGAACTTTTGAATTATTTAATTAATTTTACCATATAGTGTACAGGAGAGCGAGCTGGGGAAAAAAATTCCAAGTGCTGTGAAATTGCAAAAAGAGTGCAATTACACGCTTGTTTTTTGTGCTTTTTATTCATCATGTTCAGTATACAGTATGTTAAAACTTGATGTCTCTGAATGATACCTCAGGTCAGTACGAGTTCGTAGATACCAAACTTGTATACTTTTACTGTTATCTATGTGGTGAAATTAAATCTGAAATTTTTAAAGAAAAAGAATTGTGCTTTTTCGCCATTTTCTGCGAACTCGAGCATTCTCATTTTTTGAGGATCTGGGGATGTGTGATGGCTTATTTTTTGCGTCTTGAGCTGACATTTCTAATAATTTTTGAGTAGATGCAATGTTTTGGTCACCCATTATTACAGTTTATTGCAATGTTGTTTCAACCAAAAAAACGTAATTTTGCATTTGGACCTTTTTTCCGTTACACAGTTTACCGATCTGATTAATTCGTTTTTTATGTTGATAGATTGGACATTTCTGAACACGACAATACCAAATATGTGTACTTTTTTTAATTGCTTTTTTTTCAATGGATGATTCAAAGTTTTATGTTTTTTCCTTATTTTCATATTTAAAAAAAAAAAAAACATTTTAATCTGTTTCTTGTTTTACACTGCTCCCCAGGGGGCCTCACTAGTGCACAGTCTGATCGCATGTGTTATGCAGAGAGGTGCTTCAGCATGTCTATGCATAGCAGAAATCATCACTTTCTGCAGATGCCAGCCCTCGCAGTCATCTACAGGGAGTGATTGGAGAAAGCATCAGGGGTCATCACAGGGCCCCAGGCTGTTAAGGTAACCATCAGAGGTCCCGTGATCACATCACGGGACTTCCGATACCGGCGGGCAAAGGCACGTTCCCCAACGCAGTGCTTTCGATCATACTGTCAGTGATTAACAACGCAATTCAAAGGGATAACAGCCGATCCAATCGGTGCTGGTAGCTACACATGACAGCTGATCAGATCAGCTGACATGTGGCAGATGATGCAAGCTCGGTGCGTGAGCTTGCATCAGAGGAAGGGACACGGCCAAGGGCTTATATATAAGCCCTTGGTCAGGAAGGCGTTAACCAAAATCACTGTACTGGCACTGAAATTACCATCATACAGTGATCTTATAATGGCAATATCAGTTTTACACCAGTCGTTTGCACATTATATCTGTTTATTCTGTACAGATACTCACTAGTGATCTTCTCGATGATCATAGTCATTCAGTTTCCCTCTTCTGTTCCATTCTGCCCAGACCACCATGACCACTTCTATCCATAACGCTTCCCTGCAAAATGTAATAGATTTCTTCTTACTGTTTTTCCCACTCCCTCCTCACATTCCTGCACGTAAACTCAAACTAACATAGTGCTTATAGCTTGTGCCACAAACAGTAAATACAGGTCCATCTCAAAGAATTAGAATAACATCAAAATGTTAATTTATTTCAATAATTCAATACATAAAGTAAAACACATATATTATAATAGATGGTGGCCCGATTCTAATGCATCGGGTATTCTAGAATATGTGGGTGTGCGGCGGTGCGGGTGTGCGGCGGTGCGGGTTTGCGGCAGTGGCCCCCCTCAGTTCTCACCCACTGCAGGCTTCTGTCCAGCCGCCTCTCACCCTAGCATGTCTTCTTCTTCTTCCTCCAGCATAGATGTCAGCAATTCAAAGGCTTCGGGGGGCGAAGTTAACAGGGGGCATCATAATGGGCGTGTCCAAGCGCATAGCCCTGATGTGGTGGGCGTGCCCTTGTTCACGGCAATTATGACGCCCCCTTTGGTAGCTCCACCCCTACCACTGCGGCTTTTGAATTTCTGGAGTCTATGTCATGAAAAGAAGAAGAAGAATGGTGGGGTGAGCGGCGGGGAGATGGAGCGGCTGGCAGATGGAGCATGGAGCGGCAGCTGGGAGGGAGCGTGGAGTGGGTGAGCAGCAGGCAAGAGACCGAGCGGAGGGGGGCCAGGAGACTGGGCGGACTGTGCCTGTTTCGCTGTAATGAAAATCCCGCGTCGCTGATTGGTCACGCCCAGCCAGCCGCGAACAATCAGCGATGCGGGTTTTGCGTTACAAAGACAGTGTGACGTGAGTGCAAGATGAGTGTAGGGCTAAGTGTGAGGTGAGTACAAGGTGAGTGTGTCGTGAGTGCAGGGCTAAGTGTGATGTGAGTGCAGGACAGAGTGTAACGTGAGTGCAGGACAGAGTGTGACGTGAGTGCAGGGCAGAGTGTGATGTGAGTGCATGGTGAGTGTGATGTGAGTGCAAAATGAGTTTAATGTTAAGTGTGAGATGAGTGCAGAGTGAGTGTGAAGTGAGTGGAGGGTGAGTGTGAGGGGAGTGCAGGGTGAGTGTGATGTGAGTGCAGGGCGAGTGTGTCATGAGTGCAGGGCAAGTGTGACGTCAGTGCAGAGTGAGTGTGATGTGAGTGCAGAGTGAGTGTAATCTGAGTGCAGGGCGAGTGTGACGTGAGTGCAGGGCGCGTGTGATCTGAGTGCAGGGTGAGTATGATCTGAGTGCACGGTGAGTTTGACCTGAGTGCTGGGCTGAGTGTGACCTGAGTGCAGGGGTGAGTGCGACCTGAGTGCAGGGGTGAGTGTGATGTGAGTGCAGGGTGAGTGTGATCTGAGTGCAGGGCTGAGTGTGACACTGCATAAAAATACACAGCGCTTTTATGGGAGAAAACACTGCTGCTTAAAGAATTGACATGTTAATTCTTTATGCAGCAGCGCTTGCGTTTTCTCCCATAGGGGCCGGCGCTGGTGCATTTGATGTCACAGAAGGGAGGAAGAATCCTGTTCCTCCTCCCCTCTGTGCCATGTGTGACCGCCCCCATTTGATTCCGCAGTGTATTATTATACACTGCGAAATCAAAATTAAATAAAGGCAAATGTATGAAAAATAATAAAGAATGAATACTTACCCTCCAACGGGTGTTCGGGTGTCCGGGAGCTGGGAGCCTCCGCAGGAATTGACCTGCTAGGACCTGTCGTGATGTCAGAGTGGCTCAGAGTGACGTTCCAGGCACTGATTGGCCGCTCCAGGTCATGTGATATGTATCGCCCTCTGAGTCACTCTGACATCACGACAGGTCCTAGCAGGTCAATTTCGTGCGGCGGCTTCCAGCTCCCGGACACCCGAACACCCGTCGGAGGGTAAGTATTCATCCTTTATTATTTTTATAGAGCTGTAGAGCTGGCTAATCTGAAAGATCAGCTGATGCCAAAGCATCAGCTGTTCATTGCAAATAGTGGGACAGGAAAGCCGACAGTGAAGTCGGCTTTCCTGCACGCTATGTGAGTGTAGCGCTGTCACAGGCAATCCTGCATCGCTGATGCGCGTGGCTGTTTTGCATACGCTGCACTCATTGGTTGCCAATGAGCGCTGGAGAGCTGGCGCGTGATTTCCGTGACAGACACAATTAGGCAATTATATAGTAGATAGAGTCATTACAAACAGAGGGATCTGTTTCAAGTGTTTATTTCTATTAATGTTGATGATTATGGATTACAGCCAAAGAAAACACAGAGCCAGAGGTCATTATCTCAGAAAATTATAGTAGGGAGGATGAAGGGTCTGGGAGACCTAAATGACCTAAATAGGTATCAGAGGCTTCACCTTTTGTGGTTGTGAGAGTCACAACCACTATAAAAGCATATCATGGCTGCTGCAGTCCCCAGCGTGGTGCATAGAGAGTAGGGAGTACGAAGGGTTAAAAACCATGCTGCTATATTCCACGAGACATCAAAGAGTGAATATAATATTGATTTATTAGTCAACGAGTTTCAGGACTCCCTGGCCACTTCCTCAGGACAAATCAATGTAATATTGCCATGTTTCTGGCATGTCAGGGAGCCCTAAAACACGTTGACTAATAAATCAATATTATATTCACCCTTTGATGACTTGTGGAATACAGCAGCTCAGTTTTTAACCCTCTATCCTCCCTACTTTAATTTTCTGAGAAAACGACCTTTGAGTTATCATTGGTTGTCAGCCA
Source organism: Allobates femoralis (assembly GCA_033576535.1). Taxonomy (NCBI): domain Eukaryota; kingdom Metazoa; phylum Chordata; class Amphibia; order Anura; family Aromobatidae; genus Allobates; species Allobates femoralis. The sequence continues at coordinate 80,452,863 of JARQOC010000002.1, forward strand.
TAATTATCAACATTAACAGAAATAAACATTTGAAAAAGATCACTCTGTGTGTAATGACTCTATGTAATATATGCATTTCACTATTTGTATTGAATTACTGAAATAAAATAAGTTTTTGATGACAATTCTAATTCATTGAGATGTAGCTGTATGTGTCCTGTACAATTACTATATGGTGCACTCCTTTTGTGGCCCACACAATAGTGCCCCCCTTCTTTGCCCCTACACATTAATGATGTTCCCTCTGTACCGCTTCCTTATACTGTAGTTATACTACACCTTATGACTCACCGCGGCCGGCTGACTCCGGTTTAGACAGGCGATTCTTCTCCTTCCTTGTCACGGGTGGACCGCGCCTGCCGGTAGTGGGGCCCGGTGTAGTGCAGATCAAAAGTAAAGACGTCTTGCGGGAACAGATTAAAGGGGTTTTAATTTGTTTTCTTCGTGACGCCACCTATGAGTAGTTCGGTAAGGGCTACCGACGCTGCGGGACCCCCGGGGGATGGACAGCAGCAAGATGTTACGCTCCCCACAGGCTGAGCGGTGATCCCCGGGGGCTGGAGCTGCTCAAGATGTTGTGCGGCAGCTGCGGTTACCTTCTAGTTAATGACGGACAGTTCATAAGGAATCACGGACACAGACAGTCTCTATAACGGTCTTTACTGTAACCAGCAGGCAATACATGGTATACAGTGGTTGAGTAGTAGACCGGGTGGACTCAGCAGTGATGGTGTCCCTTAGAAATCCGTAGTGCTCCTCCATTCTAGCTAAGTGGTTACCAATGTCGCCCAGGAATACCAGATCGGGTACGGGGAGGCTGCTTCAATGCCGTATCCATGCTGTACGTTCTGGATGTTTTGGGGAGCCTTGGGTCCCTCAGTGGGTACACCGCTGGTTAGACGACTGGAAATTGGCTGTTGGTGGGGTGCTCCTGTAAAGCTAATCCTCCACTCTTCTGGTTCGCGTAGCAGAGGTGAACTGCTGCCAGCTTCGGTACCAGTGAACCGGCTGTGAGTTGTGGGCACGGGAGTCTTTTGAGAACCCGTGTAGATAATGCCCAATCCCGGTGGTTAAGGCCTCAGGTGCTGACACCCGACCGGTGACGGCCCAGGGGCCCGCACGGGGTGCGGAGCCCCCGCTCCTCTCCAAGCTCTAGTCTGCTCTCTTCAGGTTCTAGACTTCTTCTTTTACTATCTAGACTATTGTGTGTTCTCCTGCACTACCCTAGCACTCCGCCCACCAGGACCCAGGATTGGCCCTCTATTCTAGGTGATGTATGCTGGGTTGGATTTCTAAATTAACCAGGTCATTGCTGAGTCAGAGAATATTGCGGCTGCGCTTGTGGCTGCAATACCCTCCTGTGACGCACTCATTGCGGGGCGCCACACTCCCCCTTGGTTGAATACGCTTGTCCCCAAGCGTCTCACTACTCACATTACAGAGGTTTTTATATTTTATATTTTACAACAGGTAATACACTTTTATTAATGACAGGTCATATATGTATAAAAGTGAGGTAGATAAACAGGTTAACACATTGCGCGGACCCGGCGGGCGGTCGGCTGTCCTTAGAATAAAAGTTCAGGCTGTAGCCGCCAAGTCGCGGTGTTACGGTGCAAACAGGAAGAAGTCTCGTTTAATAGCAAAGTTCAAACAACAACAGTCACTTATGGAGGGCAGTGTTCCGGACCCGTATAGCGAACCACCCATCACGGCATATATGGCGCTCATAGGTTACAATGTCCCCTCTATACAAGTCTCGACTTGGATGGCCTCGCGGTAGGTGCGATTCCACATCACGGCGCCCCACAAACACTTCAGTACTCATACCCTCCTCCCTTACGAATCCCCACCCGGTGGACAAGTTAAATGTGCTTACCCACCCGGTTTTACGGAATTGTTCAGACAATGGAGATTGGCGGCGAGCCTCGGAGCGAGCCTGCATGTTGGCTTGCAGTCGAGTGTGCCACTCGTCTCTCCGGATACGACGTACCTCTTCGTCGGAGTGATGCGGCGTGTGGATAAAGTCACTACGGCGTGCTGGTTGTTGAACCGCTCGAGCTTGGTGGGCAGTCTGGAGTGGAGCCCGGTTCAACGGAACCGGAGAAGATACTGTTGCGGCGGCACCCGACCAGTGCACCCGAGCTGATCGCCCGGCAGAAGGGTTCCTTGTGTCTCCCCAGGCGAACCCGGTGTAGAGATCCTCAGGTGAACTGTAGGTCTCCTCGTCATCCTCCTCGACCTCCTCGATGACTACGTCGGGCTGCTCGGCTGGCGAAGATGATGGGATGGAATCCTCTGGATCGGTGGGTGGCTGTGCTGCAAAGTTCTCCTCGGGGTCGTTGTGCAGGACTTCCAGGCTGCCTGCCTCTTCTTCTGTAGCAGCGGGAAGTGGTGTTTCAATCCCGGTCACCAGGTAGGCCTCTGTATTTGCAGAGGAGGCCTCCGGTTCAAGGGAGAAACAGGCGACAGTCTCGGTAGTGTGGAAACTAGTCGCGGGTTCCGCAGGTGGAACCAGGTAGAGGTCGGCTTCTTCGTGGGAGCGTATTGGAAGCTCCGGCTCTGGAACGAGGTCGGCTGCGGTATCGTCCGCTGGAACGGGTCGAGTTGTGGTCCTCACAGGAATAACACAGTCTATGGGCTCCGGTGACGAAGCAGGACAGGTGGTGGGCGACGGTGAGGTGGTGGAAAAGCTGGCGATGTCGTCTGGGCTTAGAGAAGCTGTACCCGGTCGGCTCTGCTGCATCGCATGATGGAGTCTTCTGCCTAGGGTCGCGCTCCAGCTGCGAATCGTCCATTCCACTGTCTCTAGTAGTCGCACCCGGAGGTCTTGTAGAGCCTCTAGCCAGAAGTGGGGGCTGCCGTCTATGGTAAGGGCAGGATCCGGACCCGGTTGGCCTATGGCTGCTCTAGCCTCCGCCTCGACCTCCCGCATTAGGTCTTGGAGTCTCGTGCTGGCCATTCTCTTCTTGGAGGGAAACCACACCCGTTCAACCGGTAAGACGTTCTGGTAGAGCTGGTGAAGAAGGTCTTCTCTCTCTGTCGGTGTGTCTATCTATGACACTCCCATTTCCTCTGGGCTTTCATAGTCCAATCGTGGGAAAAGTCTTTGGGGTCCGCCCCCATGGTTGATTCGAGCAATCAGGGCGGACAAAGAGTTTGGCGCCTTTTGTCTTTAGCCCTCCCACTGTGAGGGGGGGGTTGACTCACTCCTGGGTTTCACGTGGCGGCTTCTTGTGGCGGGAACGCCATCTTGGGCGCCATCTTGACCCAATGGTGTAAAGGCGGAAAAGTTCTTTTAGGGACGAACAAAGTCCAATTGTAGACAATAAAGTCCATTTTAAGCACAATATACCCGTTGGGTAACGGGCCTGCTCGTATCCTGTTCGTGACGCCATTTTCTGACTCACCGCGGCCGGCTGACTCCGGTTTAGACAGGCGATTCTTCTCCTTCCTTGTCACGGGTGGACCGCGCCTGCCGGTAGTGGGGCCCGGTGTAGTGCAGATCAAAAGTAAAGACGTCTTGCGGGAACAGATTAAAGGGGTTTTAATTTGTTTTCTTCGTGACGCCACCTATGAGTAGTTCGGTAAGGGCTACCGACGCTGCGGGACCCCCGGGGGATGGACAGCAGCAAGATGTTACGCTCCCCACAGGCTGAGCGGTGATCCCCGGGGGCTGGAGCTGCTCAAGATGTTGTGCGGCAGCTGCGGTTACCTTCTAGTTAATGACGGACAGTTCATAAGGAATCACGGACACAGACAGTCTCTATAACGGTCTTTACTGTAACCAGCAGGCAATACATGGTATACAGTGGTTGAGCAGTAGACCGGGTGGACTCAGCAGTGATGGTGTCCCTTAGAAATCCGTAGTGCTCCTCCATTCTAGCTAAGTGGTTACCAATGTCGCCCAGGAATACCAGATCGGGTACGGGGAGGCTGCTTCAATGCCCTATCCATGCTGTACGTTCTGGATGTTTTGGGGAGCCTTGGGTCCCTCAGTGGGTACACCGCTGGTTAGACGACTGGAAATTGGCTGTTGGTGGGGTGCTCCTGTAAAGCTAATCCTCCACTCTTCTGGTTCGCGTAGCAGAGGTGAACTGCTGCCAGCTTCGGTACCAGTGAACCGGCTGTGAGTTGTGGGCACGGGAGTCTTTTGGGAACCCGTGTAGATAATGCCCAATCCCGGTGGTTAAGGCCTCAGGTGCTGACACCCGACCGGTGACGGCCCAGGGGCCCGCACGGGGTGCGGAGCCCCCGCTCCTCTCCAAGCTCTAGTCTGCTCTCTTCAGGTTCTAGACTTCTTCTTTTACTATCTAGACTATTGTGTGTTCTCCTGCACTACCCTAGCACTCCGCCCACCAGGACCTAGGATTGGCCCTCTATTCTAGGTGATGTATGCTGGGTTGGATTTCTAAATTAACCAGGTCATTGCTGAGTCAGAGAATATTGCGGCTGCGCTTGTGGCTGCAATACCCTCCTGTGACGCACTCGTTGCGGGGCGCCACACTTATACTGTAGAAATTATTGGTCTCTGTGCCTCCTTATATTAATAATTTTCCTTGATAATTTATAATAATGACTTTGAACATCCTTATAATAATACAAAGACTCCCAGTGCTTTCTAAATAATAATGAAAATAATAATAATAATAATAATAATAATACTACCTCCTGTGCTCTCCCCATAATAATAATGGTTCCCCAGTTTGCTAACTTGAAATAACACCCTACCACAAATATTATTGTGCATCCTCGTAATAATGACCCCCCAGTGTCTATTTATTGTAATAATGCCCCTGAGCAGGAGGATACATACAAATCACAGGATCCTATGGCAAAATCTCTATCATGGCACATAGAGTGCAGTCACTGAAGGTCATACCTCCCAACTTTTAAAGACATGGGGAGAGATATGTATTGTTGCACTTACACAGTTATATTACTTATACTGAAGTTAGTGTTCTCACCCACTATGATACCCCTTCCATACCCCCTATAAAGTATGATGGCTCAAAAATGCCCCCACACAGAATGATGTTCCCAGATTACACCACCTACACAGTATGATAGTTACCCCAGCATCCACACAGTATTATGGCCACCACTACTCCCAACACAGTATGATGGTCACCACTGCCCACCCATTCAGGATGATGGTCACCACTGAATCCCTCCACAGAATTATGGTCACCATTACCCCCCACACATTATGATAGTTATCACTGCCCCCCACACATTATGATGGTCACCACTGTCATCCTCACGGTATGATGTCTGCCACTGCCCACCACGCGCTAAAATGGTCAACACATAATATGCAGTATGCTTCTTTATTACCCCAATACATTATTATGGTTCCCCACAGTCCTCCATATAGAATGATAGTCCCCCATAGCACCTATACAGCATGATGGTCTACCAACATAGTATGATAGTCTCCCCACAGCCTTCCATATAGTGTGATGGTCCCTCCACACAGTATTATGGTCCTCCATAGCCCCAATACATAATGGTGCTTCCTTATAACTCCAATTCACCATTATTGAGACCCACAGACCTTCACATAGTATGATAGTTCCATATAGCACCTGTACAGTATGATGATCCCCCAAACAGTGTGGTAGACCCCTCACAGTCTCTCATATAGTATAATGGTCCCTCCACACAGTATCGTGGTCCCTTATAGCCCAAATATAGTATGATAGTCCCCCCACAGCAATCCATATAGTATGATGGTCCCCCCACACAGTATTATAATCCCCTGGAAGTGTCTTGTGACCTGCTGATGGATGTAAATGATGAAGCGCGGAGTCGGTGTCTGTGCTCAACTAAAGCTGTTAATAGTACTTGTGTCCTGGGAACTCTGATAATGCTAATTGTCACAGTTGATGTGTCCTACGGCCGGACAGACCCATCTAGCCTTTGCCATATTTTCCTGATGTCCAGTCTGGCCCTGAACAAGTAGATATGTATAAATATATATTCCATCTACTGGACAACATTCATTCAATTGTAAAGGGCTGAGGAAAATGTTGGTTCTATATAATTATATTATTATTATTATTATTATAGGACAGTATAAATCTTTACATATCTTGCAAGTAACACATGTAAAAAATAGTACATAAAGTGTATATCCCTTTATAATGTGTTCAATCACGTTACATGATGCTATGTGTATGTGTATGGCCATGATACAGATGTTATGGGGCTTCAATAGAGTTTGATGGCTCCTCTACTTTTCCTACAAATTCCTCCAATTTTAAATAGAGGTATAAATGTTTTTTTGCTGTTGGACTCTGTATGAAACATATGGTATGGTATGGTATGGCATCATATTGTCTAAGAGCTATTTTTCCTTAGAAGAGTTGCGTATATTTCCATATATGAGGAGGCAGGCAGTCTGTATATCCCTGTACTAAAGTACAGCTCTGTGCTGAAATGGGTGAGTCCTTAGGGCAGCTTCACACTGTGGCACGATTTGGTCCGGGGCTGTCCGGGATGACCCTGACAGCCGCGGACCGGATCAGCACACAGGACGGAGGGCTAAAATGCCCTACAGTCCAGTGTGCAGCGCACGCAGTTCCTGCTGCTGATAAGTCAGGACCGCGGGCGCTGTGGTCCTGACCTGTCAGCGGCTGCAGCTGTGTGCGCTGCACACTGGACTGTAGGGCATATTAGCCCTCCAGTCCTGTGTGCTGATCCGGTCTGCGGCTGTCAGGGTCATCCCGGACAGCCCCGGACCGAATCATGCCGCAGTGTGAAGCCGCCCTTACTGGAATACCACAAATCAATGTATAAATATTACAATAAATGCTGTAGATTATCTATAAAAATATACCTCATACTGTAGGTAAGATAAAGTTGGCAATAGAAAAACAATCTATATACTAGTATTTATTATAGATTAAACCACTATTTCAGAGTACGGTAAGCCTTCCAAATTAAAATGATGCGCAAAAAATCCAATAAAAATATCAAAAATACTTTATTAGGAAACAACAGAGGAATACACTTAAAAACAGACACACCATCACCAAGGGGTGGCGGTGGGTAAACACATCAAATGGTGGAAGACTTCAAAAGAATAATAAACCCCTACCACAATGTTTGACTAATTCACAGAAACTGTTACATACTAAATCCTCACTTTTAGATACATGGACCAAAAGCACTCACATTTGCAATGGAACAATAGTATACAATATATATAAATTCATACTAAGGACAGTGATTTAGAAAAAGCTATTTTGCATAGTCAATTTACACCAACACTCATATTTCCATTGTCTTATTACTAAGACCACTATGAACACTATGTTCCTTAATAATAATATTGCTATATACAGTACATCTGGTAGTCACTAGAGATGAGCGAGTACTAAAATGCTCGGGTGCTCGAAGCTCGGGCCGAGCATCCCAAGACACTTGTGTACTCGGCCCGAGCACCGAGCCCAATGTTATCCTATGGGAGACCCGAGTATTTTTCTGGCATGACCCCCGGCAGCATGGAAAAACCCTAAAAATGTCACAAAAGTATCAGAACAGTGCTCAAATGACATGGGAACAGCATGGGGAAGACCCCTGTAAGCATTTCAGACTCCAAGGTCAATGTTGTCAGACTATTACGCCACTTTTACGGACTGTCAAGAAAACGTTACAAAATGACACCAAAATGGATTTTCCTGGAGAAAATATTAAGGGCTCATACCCACTTGTGAGACAGAGTTGGTGTATGTTAGTTTTTTGGATTATATGAAAGATTATTTTTTTTTAGTAATTGTGTGGCACTCCCATGCCCCTTGGAAGAGACATAAATGAAGGCCTCTTTAAATAATGTGCCCATTTTAAGGAAGTGGGTCTTTTGTAGTATTGCCCTTTGGCATGGCAGCCAAAAATTGGGAGGCACCCCAATGCCCCTGGAAAGAAACATGGAGGAGAGCCTTTAAATATTGTTCCCATTACAAAGGAGCGGGTCTCCTGTACTTGTAATGCCCATTCTGTAAGCATGGACTTAAACATTTACCCCTGGGGGATATACATGAAACTACTTCCTAACTTTTGAACGGTTAGGGTCATCATCATCATAAATATGATGTAAATAAATTATGTTTTCGTGGCATCATGAACCACGGTCGCACTGATCATATGATGGTGGCAGATGAGGAGAAGGAGGAGCAGTACAGCAAGTAGCCAAAGTCTTGAAGTCTGTACCCATGCGTGGGTGTGCGGAGGTGCATGGCAAATCACCGACACAAAATTTAAATTCCGCTGTCATTTCGTGGTGGTGTGGTGAAGTCAGGCCCAATCCAACCCTTGTTTATCTTGATCAGAGTCAGCCTGTCAGCATTTTCAGTTAACAGGTGGGTGCGTTTATTAGTAATAATTCCACCTGTGGCACTAAAAACACGCTCTGACAAAACGCTAGCGGCAGGGCAGGCCAGGACTTTCAAGGAGTAGAGAGTCAATTCTTGCCACGTGTCCAGCTTGGATACCAAATAATTATAAATACAGAGGAATCTGGGAGCACTTTTGTACGATCGGCAAGGTACTCCCTCAGCATCTTCGCAAACTTTGCAGTCCTTGTGACACTACCCCGCACCTCAGGGCCTGTGCTACGGGAGGTACTGAGAAAACTGTCCCAGATCTTTGAGAGTGTTCCCCTACCTCTGCTGGATTGGACTTGTGCCTCTCTCGGCCGGACGCCTTGGTTGTCCACCGAATCGTGACCTCTGCCGCTAGCGTTTTCAGAAGGGAATTTTTGGACTAATTCCGCGACTATGGCCTTCTGGTACTGCAGCATTTTTGTAGACATCTCAACCTCGGGAATAAGAGAAATAAAGTTCTCCTTATAGCGTGGGTCTAAAAGTGTCACCAACCAGTAATGAGTGTCCGCCAAGATGTTGATAACTCGAGGGTCACGAGACAGGCAGCAAAACATGAGACAAAATGTGGTTCACAGCACCTAGGAACTCAGGGACCTTCTATACCTTCATATAGCATTGTATAGTCCCAATGGGCGCAAGTTTTAAACCAGGGATTCCAACCTGGATACTCACAATATCCTTAGAAGAAGAAAACAGCGCCAAAACCAAGTCAGCCATGTGCGCCAGACTGTTAACAAGCAAGACTTCAGGGTCCTCACCAACAGCATGACTGGCCATGCTGGCCTCATCATCCTCCTCCTCTCCCCTGTCCTCTGGCCATCCAAGCTGAACCGACGGTATGACGGTATGCATGTATTCCGCATGAAAGTAGCTCTATTTCTTCATCCTCCTCCTTCTCGTCATAGTCCTCCAATGCACGGTGGGATGAGATGAGGCTGGGCTGTGTGTAATCACCCAGTACGGTTTCTTGCTCCAACTCATCGTGCTCCGCCTGCAATGCATTGTCTTTGATTTTGAGCAGAGTAAGTTTTAGAAGACAGAGAAGCAGGATGGTGATGCTAATGATGGCGTCATCGTTGCTCACCATCTTGGTGGAGTCCTCAAAGTTTTGGAGGACGGTACATGTGGCGAACCGGCCACTGAACCTGGCAGTTCCACAGCGCCTCCTGTTAAACCCAGGTCAGCCAGAGAACTGCCTGAGGATAAAGAAGGGCTGCAGGTGCCCTATCTGTGCTGGTTTATTAAGGCACCTCTCAGTGAGTGTGGTATATGCCTTCTAGTCCGCAGTCAGAAGCACATATAATCTCCTCCACCCCGTCACTGCCAGAGGCCCTGAATAACCCCAAGCACAAATGCTGCCACCAGCTTCTCATTTAATATAAGTCCGGTCCGTGGTCGGGCTTATATTGGGTCAGAAACCAACCCAGGTAGCGTTAAATGAGCACACGGACGTGGGAATGCTTGATCAAGATAAAAAGAGCAACTCAAGATTAAATTTATATATTTAATCACCCTGATGGTACACTAGATATTAATATTTACAGTTATTATTAAGATGTTACAAATATTACAGTCAGTTATGCAAACACAAGGATAAATGGAATACACAGGATTACACACACATGTGATCAGTTACCTTAATGCTGATGACACCCCAAGGGCAGCGTGGCAACAATCTGTTCCTAGGGTATTCTCTGGCTTTGGTGGAATAATGCCTCTTCAGAAGAAATACAAATGGAGAAGGGGCAGCTGATTGTTATACATTATGGGTTGACCCCTATCTCCACCCATCTCACACTTCTGGGCTGTCTCACAATTCCCACCCCTCTGAGTGGAGATATAGACACCTGTGGCGCCCCTGCGTCCAGGAGGCCACAAAGGGAACTGCAGCCAGGCAGGTAGGACATTGTTAAACACTAACACCCTCACAGCCCACACAACCCACGTGTCAGAGAGGTTACATCCAGCCCTGAGATTAGAGACTATATGAGATCAGAGGGGTGGTGGATGAGAGGAGTGGGTTGGGCACACCAGAGGTCAGGTGACTGACAGTATATAGAGAGGGGGAGGAGTGAAGGAAGGCAGTAGGCCACAGTGTGCTGAGATGTAAAGACTGAAGGACATCATGCTCTCTGGAAGTGTAAGGCCGAGGAGTGCAGACCCGTACTGAGCCAGTGTGAGCCAGATGAGGGGGAAAGCCCGTCCGACGCTGAAACCACCAGGAGTGTGACAGAACAGGGAGGGACGGTGTACCCGTGCCCTAGACAGCAGCTGAAGCCACTCACTGCAGGTGGAGAAGCCCTCCTATAATACCAGAAGGAACAGAGAGAAGGAGCCTGGTAGGGCCTCGTGCTGAGGACTACTGGAGGCTGGGCTAAAGTAGAGTGTCGGCTCTAAAGGGGACCGTAGTGTACCCGGCATCCCCAGACAATACGACGAGGGGTCTGAGTTCCAGATTGAGATCCCTAACCCAAAGGACAGGCAGCTCAGTGACGTACTAGGACTCACAGAAGCCCAAATCACCGCCATACTGTCCAGTGTCACACAACGTAGAGAAAGAGAATGCAATAGCCCGGAAAGGGACATTAACAGACTGTGTGAGGGGTCACAGGAGAGAGAGGCCTGGCTGCAGAAGGGAGGAAGCACCCGAGTGTTGAGAGCTGTAACTGTGCTGTAAGAACTGCAAATGACTTGTAACCTGCTGAAAGCGAACAACTAAAAGTAAAGCTTTGGAAACCCTGAATTGCCTCTCGTGTCAGTCTCTGCCTGCAGACCATTGCTCCCCTCATACAGATCCAGCCTGTCGGCACCAGCCAGGAGGAGAGATCCCTGCAGCCTGCAAAGTAAGTGTGCTACAACTACACACACACAAGAGACTTTAACTCTTACTGCCCCGGGGGATACAGTTCTCCCCACTAGAACTATACCATCTCCGCTGCCATTCCATCACCCCCGGAGGTTCTGCAGCAGCGGCGGCTCCATCACTGGCCGCACCAAGTGGGTGGCGTCACCCGTGACAAATCCCCTTGTAAATAATTCCCCCTCTTTATTGTGAGGGCCCAGGGACACGGTCCGGACCAAGCCACCCGTGACTTCCCCACTACCGACCGGTCTGGTACCGAGTACCCCAGTCCCGCCTGGGGCTCCACAACCTGGCGTCACGAACAGGATCTACCCGGTCCAAAAGAATTGGACCTTGTGTGCCTAAATCCTGTGTTCTGGACTTTTCCCGCCAAATCTGACCTTAATGGCGGCCATAAGGGACTAGCGCCATGTGCAGAGGAGGCGTTCCTAAGACTCCCATCGTGGGCCGGTCCGGTCCAAGGCGCGAAAAGAAGGTCCCGCCCTGGCTCTCCTTAACTCCGGGAGAGCCAGCTGTCACTCTCAAAGAAGAGCTGCCGCCCCTAGACCCTCCTACCAAGAAGCTGGCGCGAACGAAGAAGGAAATCGTCATCAGGAGGGGGCGGAGCGAGCAACCGGAAGAGAAGCAGTCGCCATTCAGAGACACGAGGACGGAAGCGGAGGACGCCGAGACGAGAGCTGCAGACGAAAACCCAAGTGTGATCCCGGAGGGCCCACAGATTGCTTTAGTGGAGGAACCCGGCCAGGGAAAGACCATTTGCGAACCAGCAGAGATGGCTGAAGGCGGCGAAGAGCGTCCCTATGTCCTAGATACCCGGAGGGGTGTATTGCGGCTGCTGCCCCCGAAGATGACACGGGCCCAGGAAGAGAACCGGACCCGGATCCAGATCGATATAGACCACTGTCAGGGCTATGAGGCCCAGGTTAAGCGAGGATGCGCTGTTTAACTCCGGGAGAATGTGGCGCCCCTGCGTCCAGGAGGCCACAAAGGGAACTGCAGCCAGGCAGGTAGGACATTGTTAAACACTAACACCCTCACAGCCCACACAACCCACGTGTCAGAGAGGTTACATCCAGCCCTGAGATTAGAGACTATATGAGATCAGAGGGGTGGTGGATGAGAGGAGTGGGTTGGGCACACCAGAGGTCAGGTGACTGACAGTATATAGAGAGGGGGAGGAGTGAAGGAAGGCAGTAGGCCACAGTGTGCTGAGATGTAAAGACTGAAGGACATCACGCTCTCTGGAAGTGTAAGGCCGAGGAGTGCAGACCCGTACTGAGCCAGTGTGAGCCAGATGAGGGGGAAAGCCCGTCCGACGCTGAAACCACCAGGAGTGTGACAGAACAGGGAGGGACGGTGTACCCGTGCCCTAGACAGCAGCTGAAGCCACTCACTGCAGGTGGAGAAGCCCTCCTATAATACCAGAAGGAACAGAGAGAAGGAGCCTGGTAGGGCCTCGTGCTGAGGACTACTGGAGGCTGAGCTAAAGTAGAGTGTCGGCTCTAAAGGGGACCGTAGTTTACCCGACATCCCCAGACAATACGAAGAGGGGTCTGAGTTCCAGATTGAGATCCCTAACCCAAAGGACAGGCAGCTCAGTGACATACTAAGACTCACAGAAGCCCGAGTCACCGCCATACTGTCCAGTGTCACACAACGTAGAGAAAGAGAATGCAATAGCCCGGAAAGGGACACTAATAGACTGTGTGAGGGGTCACAGGAAAGAGAGGCCTGGCTGCAGAAGGGAGGAAGCACCCGAGTGTTGAGAGCTGTAACTGTGCTGTAAGAACTGCAAATGACTTGTAACCTGCTGAAAGCGAACAACTAAAAGTAAAGCTTTGGAAACCCTGAATTGCCTCTCGTGTCAGTCTCTGCCTGCAGACCATTGCTCCCCTCATACAGATCCAGCCTGTCGGCACCAGCCAGGAGGAGAGATCCCTGCAGCCTGCAAAGTAAGTGTGCTACAACTACACACACACAAGAGACTTTAACTCTTACTGCCCCGGGGGATACAGTTCTCCCCACTAGAACTATACCATCTCCGCTGCCATTCCATCACCCCCGGAGGTTCTGCAGCAGCGGCGGCCCCATCACTGGCCGCACCAAGTGGGTGGCGTCACCCGTGACAAATCCCCTTGTAAATAATTCCCCCTCTTTATTGTGAGGGCCCAGGGACACGGTCCGGACCAAGCCACCCGTGACTTCCCCACTACCGACCGGTCCGGTACCGAGTACCCCAGTCCCGCCTGGGGCTCCACACACCCAAACTCTATAATCTTCCCTAGCCTGGTCCGTGGGCATCACAGACGGAAGACAATGCTTTCATATTTTCAGTTATGATTTTATCTTCGTCTGGATATGAAACATGGCTATTTTGAGAGCATCCTATTAGCCCATATCACATTTAGATGGCTTACAGTCATCGCACACATATGTAAAACGATGTGCGGTGACCGTCTGAATGTCGCGATCACACATCTATGCTTGCCATGTTTATAGACAGCACGGCTCATGAGATATTAACATTATATTCACGACTCCGTCCCGTCTGTGTTGAAAAAAGGATTTCCTTTCCACTGGCATTACAGGGAAATTGGACTTGTCACCTTTCTGCAAATCCCAGCAGGGAGTCATCCTTTTCCCTAGCTGCCCTATTGTATGGCTTGTTGGATGGCATCTACATGCTAATTAATCTACCACTTGCCAGAGATGAATGGCCTCTGGCTACCAAGGGTGAGGGCTTATCTCTTTATGAGTGAGATGTGTCTTATCAAATTGCTTTCTGGGAGGAAATGGAATCTGGGGAATATGGCAATATTCCTTACCAATACTGCTTATTCATCACAGTACATATGTCGGACATCCATGTCCACTCCTGTCTCCATGTGTGGAGTTTGAACCGTATACCGACGGCCTAGTTGATGCTGGTACTCAACAACTGCCCTCTTCTGCTTACAAATCCTGACCAACATGTGTAGTGTGGAATTCCAACGAGTGGGGACATCACACACACCAGTCTGTGAGCCGGAAGCTGCAAACGCCGCTGAAAGCCGGCAAGGGTGGCAGAAGCAGTAGGTGACTTTCTAAAATGGGCACACAGGCGGCATACTTTGACGAGCAGATCCGACAGCTCCGGGTAGGATTTAAGAAACCGCTGAACCACGAGGTTGAGCACATGGGCCACGCATGGAACATATGTCAGCTCGCCTCACCTCAGAGCCACCACCAGGTTCCGGCCATTGTCACAAACGACCATGCCTGGCTGTAGGTTCAGCAGTGTGAGCCAGTGATCTGCCTGCTGTTTCAGAGCTGTCCACAACTCTTCAGCATTGTGGGGTTTGTCACCTACGCATATTAGCTTCAGCACAGCCCGTTGCCGCTTAGCCGAGGCAGTGCTGCAGTGCTTCCAGCTTGGGACTGGTGTGGAGGGTGAAGTAGAGGAGGAGGAGGAGGCTGAGGAGCATGACGTTCCAGAGCTATAAACTGTGGGTGAAACCCTTACTGAGTTAGGGCCTGCAATCCTTGGTGTCGGAAGAACATGTTCCGTCCCAAGCTCAGACTGGGTCCCGGCTTCCAAAATATTAACCCAGTGTGCCGTCAGCGAGATGTACTGGCCCTGCCCACAAGCACTTGTCCATGTGTCCGTGGTTAGGAGGACTTTGCCTGAAACTGCGTTGTTAAGGGCATGTCTGATGTTTTGTGACACGTGCTTATGTAATGCGGGGACGGCACACTGGGAGAAATAGTGGCGGCTGGGGACCGACTAATGTGGGACAGTCACTGCCATCAGGTTGCGGAATGCTTCCGTCTCCACTAGCCTAAAAAGCAACATTTCGCAGTCGCGAAATGTGTGCATTTAGAGCTGTGGCATGTGGGGCGTTGGCAGCATATTTGTGCCTGCGTTCCAAAGATTGGTGTATGGATAACTGAACGCTGCGCTGGGATAAGGATGTGGTTGATGATGGTGCTATTTCTGCTTGTGCAACTACAGGTGAAGGACAGGAGGCATCTTTGCATGCAGTATGGACAGGGGATTGTCTTGCACACACAACAGTGGAAGATGCAGCGGTGTCACATGCAGACACTGCTCCTGGACTCTGGTGTACATCCCACAAAGTCGGGTGCATTTCTGACATGTGCCTGATCATGCTGGTGGTGGTCAGGCTGCTAGTTTTGCTACCCCTGCTGATGATGGCATGGCAGGTGTTGCAAATGGCCTTTTTGGAATTATCTGCAGACACCTTAAAAAACAGCCAGACTCGGGAAGACCTACACTTGTACTGGCAACTTCTGTCGTGTTGTTGTTCCGGGGAACGGTTGCCTGCCTTCTGCCTGCGTCCACCACCCTGCTTCTTCTGGCCTGTTGTGATGCTACGCCTAACTCCCCCTGTGCACTGCGGTCCTCACTCTGCATGTCCTCCTGCCAGGTTGGGTCAGTTACAGGAATATCCACCACGTCGTCTTCCACTTCCGCACCCTAGTCCTCCTCCTGACTTTCTGGCAATTGTGTCTCATCATAGTCCACCTCTTGTTGAGACACGTTCCCACCGTGGCTGCTCAAATATTTGTGTATCGGTGCATACGATCTCCTCATGACCCACTTCAACTGGAGCTGGCGAGAGGCCAGAATCTAAGAATGGACAAGTGAACTGCTCTTCAGAGTGTCCAAGTGTGTGATCAGTTATGTCCGGGGCCGGGCACTTGGCATGGTGGGAGGAAGGAGGATCAGGGTGTGGAATATGCGGTCCGGTCTCACAGCTACTGACACTTGACCGTGTGGAAGACAGGGTATTTGTGGTGGGGCCAAACTGACTGTAAGCATTATCCGCTATCCAACTAACAACCTGTTGACACTGGTCTTGGTTTAATAGTGGTGTACTGCTGAGGTCCCGTAGAAATTGGAACAGGAAGGTCAAGAGAGATGATGTGGGCGTTTGTCGTGGCGCAATTCGAGCTTGCACATGGCCTCGGCCTCTGCCTGCACCACCATCACGTCAAGTTCCTTGTCCCTTGCCACCGGCCTTGCGCATTTTCAATGTTGTGCTGCCTGTATACAGCTAAATGAAGGCATCCAAAAGATGGTTTTTAGCTGCACACTGAGATTACAGATTATAGCGGTTTAATCCCAGCAGCTGGAACGGTCAGACACAAACGTTGACGCGTATACAGTGTTTTGACCTATACTACTTGGAGCTACAAGCCACTCCTGCAGCATTAAGATGGTAAATGAATGCAGACAAGAGTTGTTTTTTAGCTGCACACTGAAATTACAGATTAGAGCGGTTTAATCCCGGCAGCTGGAACGGTCAGACACAAACGCTGACGAGTATACAGTGTTTTGGCGTATACTAATTGGAGCTATTCCCTTACTACCTATAGAGAGCTAAATTAATCCTTAAAAAGACTGTTTTGGAGATTTCCAACCTGTACACCAGCCCCAGATGTGATGCAGGCTGGTATACTAGCACAAGAAGTTTGCTATATACCCTGCCTCCCTGCCTGCCTGTATACAGCTCTATTAGTCCTCAGAAGGACTGTTGTGGTATTAGATTAGCAGCCCTGCACCTACACTAGCTGAAAGGCCACAAATCTGTCCCTCAATCAGCAGCAGCTCTCCCTACACTGACTGTCTGTGGAGCAGAGTGACGAGCATAGCGCGGTCAGGTCTTATAAGACCTGATGACGCTGTGCGGCCAGCCAATCACTGTAAAGCCACAACCAACAGGGCTGTGGCTTTACAGTGGCTATTAGCCAATCCCTGCATGTAGGCTGGCTCTGTAAAGAGCGCCAACATGCAGGGAGGTGGACCCCAAGCATAGCAAGAGTATCGCTGAGCACCCCGAGTACCGAGATATTCGTGCGAGTACCGAGTAGTCGCAACATTTAGGGAATTTTTCGTTCTTGAGTTTTTTATGCCATAGACTTGTCTAGCCAGTCCCATGCATTTCTGCCATATGTTACAAATTAGATATTGTAAAAAACTCAAAGCATTTCCCATTTTCATTCTTGTCAAAAATGATTAAATTGTTGCTTATTTAAAACAGAACTTGGAAGTCAGGTGTGAAATTGTTCTGTTATACGTTTACTGAGAAATGTACAAACCTCAGCATTTACTTGGTGAATTCAGAGAGACCATTTCCTTCTCGGAATCATTTTTGCACAGTTTGTTTAGTTCATGAGCCCAGGTGCATACTGGCAGCCGTTAAGTCGCAGATGTCTACCTTCATAATGACAAGAACTAATAAAGGCTCCAGTGGAGTGAGGTGGAAAAAAGATTTGCGGATATTCAAGACCCATAATGAATTGCCTGGTGGATCTTACTTCTTAATACACCCCTCAATACACCCCTCCTTACTGGATAGGCAATAACACAGATGCTGAAAATAGCAATAGTCATAAAAAGAAGAAAACAACTAATAAAAAATACCTTTTAATACATATGCCATATATACCCATACTCTATAAACACTAAAAAGCACAATGTAATGGAAAAATAAGGTATTGTCACAAAGATCAAACGGATAATAGCCAGGGGCGCAACCAGGGCCGGACTGGGACTGAAATTCAGCGCTGGAACTCAAACCAAAGCAGCCCACATGCAAAATCGCTTTACAAAAAAATAACCATTTGTAATTATATTGGCATTGTAGTAAAATTAGTGCTGGAATACATACTTGTACATATGCAGTATCAGTACTGTAGCTGGAACTTGTCATCAAGATATGTGCAATTAACATAACAGAAAAGTCATGGTTTTAAATATTTTTTATTAAACTTATAGAATATATCAAACGCATCCTTCTCAAAATAAAACAATTAAATATGTGGAGCATGTCAGAAAGAAAAAAATTAACATAAAAAATGCTGCAATATACTTAAAAGGATTGTCCACAACTCAGACAACCCATTCTCAATTACTATATTACCCCCTATAATCGCCTCTGGTGCTGGCCCTGTTTCAGCAAATTTGGTACTGCTTGACCTAGCGTTTGAATGACAATATGTAGCATCAGCCCTGCAGCCAATAAGTGGTTGCTAATGGGCTGCTTGACACTCGCCATGGAAACTGATAACCAGAAGTGCCATGTTACATTAGCTTAAAGCTAGTAAGTGCAACTGAATTAAAGTGCAAATGAAAAAACGCAAACCATACAACTAAACAAACACTGATGTAACATACAAAACCCCGTAAGGACCATTATGCCAGCTAATCGGCACACCCCTTCAGAACAATATGAAATGACCCTCACACCCTAAATATAAACCTGTGGTAATGTACCTGTATAGTACATGCCATTCCTGAGTTAAAGTCAAAGTAAAGAAAAAGAGAACTTGCTACAACTATTGCACATTCTTTTTCTAATATAATCAAAAAGGAATGATGATATCAGATTACTTAAGGCATCAACAACCTTGACAATAGTTCACTTTTTTCAGTCAGTTTGTCAATGATATCATCTCCATCAAGTGTCATCAGTATGTCCTTTTCAGTAGCCAGTAACATGAAAGATTCTAGATGATTCTGATTAATGCTATTTCTTAATCTGTTTTTTATAAATTTCAATGTAGAGAAGCTTCGTTCACAAGCAACTTGTGTAATGGAGAGACTTAGAAGAAATTTGTATGCCTTTCCAATGATGTTGTAAGCATCAGTTAATAAATTGTAGCGCTGAAGTAATTGATAGACACAAAAAGAACAGTTCTTGCATGATGAGCAGGTTTTATTCACCAGTTCGGTGTCATCAGTGCTTTCTTCTTCTGGGCTGGTGTCTATTGCCACTCTAATACTATATTCTTCTAGTGGAGATTTCTTCAATTTCTCCCAGTGCAAAGCCAGGCTGTTCAGCTCACTGCGAAGATTCTCAGGTGTTGCCCTCTCATCAAATGTAATCAATCGTTTGCTTGTCTCTTCCAAAGCAGGGCTATTTAATCCATTTTCTCTTATGGTTTGAAAGTTTCTTGGATCAAGGCAGGCAAGGTCTGCATATATTGTCCCATTTGCTGAGAAACGTCGCTCCATGCTCTGTATGACAACGTCCAAGATGACATTATGGACTTCCACCTTGTATGCAGTTACTGCATTTGCATGCACCTCATCTTCCGCTACTTCACCTGCCATTCGCTTTCTCCTTCGAATTCTTTTCTCAGGCATAGAATTTTCAATTTGAATTGTAAATTCTCCATATTTTTCTTGAAGCTGGTCATCAGCCCATTTCACAAAATTATTTGCAGCTTCTTTGACATCATCAAATGATCTACCATAGCTTTTTAAAGTCTCCTGTATGTCCGTCACCATCCGATAAGCTGTTAAAATATCCATGCCCGATGTTTGTAGATACTTAGATAACGGAGTAGTAAGTTGAAATATGCGTAGAAAAATTTGGGCTGTAATGATCGTTTCATATCTAAGTAGGCTGTCACAAAATCCTTTCGCTTTTGCACGAGCATCAGCATTATTCTTGCTTGAAGTATGGAAAATAGTAAGCATGACAATGAGGTAGACATATAAAGCAGAATCTGGCTTGCCAAAGGATCCAAAAACCTTTTTCAAAGCAACATCTTTTGACCACCAACGTGTTTCAGCTATTGTTGAAAGCTTGCGATGAAGAGGGTCCTGGCTTACTGTCTCCCATAAATTCATTCTAATATATGAATCTTTAATGAACATTGCTACATCATTGAGCAGCAGAAATAATGATGCACTTTGCAAAGTTGTCTTAGTGGTGTCTGACAAAACTAGGTTTAGGATATGTGAATAACACCACACATGTATTTGGCCAGGAGACACAGTTGTTAACCAAGTGGAAAAGCCATTGTAAATCCCTTGCATATTAGCAGCTCCATCAGTGGAATTTCCAATGCATTTAGTCACATCTATGTTGCATAAAGTGAGAACTTTCATTAGAAGCTGGTGTATTGCTTCACCGGTGGTTAATCTGCAGTCAACTACTGCAAGCAGCCTTTCATGAATTTGGTTAGTGACATACCGAATTATAACGGTCATCTGATCTTTTGATGTTATATCTTGTGATGTGTCAATTTGGATGGAGAACATTCCAGCATTCCTAACTTCTTTTTGAATAGTACTCTGAATCAGTTGCTTGATGGCATCAAGGATTCCATTTACAGTGTTTTTTGACAGTAACGTTATTAAAGATCCTCTTCCCCTAGCACCTTTGGAATGCTGATGTTGGCTTTTTTCAATGCATTCATTTACATGTTCTTGCAAACAGACATCATACTTGCCTAACAGTAGAACCAGTTCCAAAAAATTGCCATGATCTAAACTCACATCCTTGAAGGTATAGGCTGCCTCTGCTTTATCCCCCTGTAGCTAAGTCCACATTTTCCAATCACCTTTATTATGTCTATCACCCTATGAAGTACTTGTCTTCTTTTTCGAACTTGCTCTCTGTGAATTGACATTTGATTTTGAAGAAGAAGGCTCCCTATATCAGCACTGCTTGCCTTTATAAAATATGCTTCAGCACAACTCCTGTGATTTTGACTTCTCTCATGTTCCTCTGTTCTTTGATGAATGTGCTTTCGATCTTTGAACCCATAAATGAATGGACCAGTTGAAGAAGATTTTGAAAATGACAGACAGACAGTACAAAAAAATAACTTGTTGTCAGTGTCATATGTCAGCCATCTTCGGTTTGTTCCATCTTTGCGAAAGAAAACTTTTTGTAAATTAGGATCTTGTGTATCTTGCTTAGGGTGATATTTAAAAAATAAAGACAACTGGACTTGCGAAGGACGTGCAAAATAGCAGAAGCTTTCTCCAGAGGTGGGTGCCACACTGAAAGAAGCACTATGTGATGGTGGATAGAGATTGGAAGATGGAGCAACAGATTGAGCAGTTGAAGCAACAGGTACAATACTGGATACCGGTGCAACTGGCTCAGATGCAATATGCGGTGGAGAGGGATCTCCAAGTACAGCCCTATTTAATATAACAACCTCAGGTTCAGCATCACTTGAAGATTCAATACCAGTTAGTGCTTGAGATGTTATTTCAGTTTCAGTCACTGTAAGGCGGCCGTCACACGCTGAGATATCGTGCAAGATATCGCTTGAAAGCGGCAGATTAAACATCGCGTAAGCGATGTCTGTGCGTGTGACGGCCAGATACGACGAGCGATATCTGATCAAATCTCTAAATCGTGATCTGAGGTTCGGTTCTCAGATCTGACGATATCGGCCAATTAAATACGCACAATCGACACGTGTAAATTCCCGACATCACACGAAACGTGTGATTTCAGCGATGGCAAAATCCATCACGTAGGCGTGTCAGGAGTTTCCTATTGCCTGACCTCCTCAGTGGTGATTCGTGCAACGAAATGGTTTCGGATTGGCTGCTTCACCACTAGCTCGCATTGGTGGAAGATGATGCGTTGCCATTGGCTGCCCTCACAGGGCGCCATTTTGAAAGCGCTGTCTTCAGCACCACACATAGGCGTCGGCTGCACAATATCTTTGTCTCCTTTGCGTTGTCATACATTTTACCCCCAATTCCCTAGATTAACACATGCGCTTTCTCACACACTAAATTAAACATCAGCCAGAGCACACAGCAAACACACATGCGTTTCACATGCGTTGGAAAATATCCACTCATGAGAACACACACAGCTCACTGTAGGCTGTTTACTTAACCGCATCTGTACACTACCTTAAAATTGAACAACGCATAAGCGAGCTAATTTTGCACAACGCAACACGGGAATTGCGTTCTGTACGTTTTGCCCATTGCAATTTAGTTATGTGCTACAGCACACATATACATTACGATCAATATCACAGGACATTGTGGGGATGAGGCCGCCATGTTTCAAAGGACATCTGACCCAATGAGGACGCAGTACTGAGCACCAATGGTGTAGTGAGGGGCGCAGCTTGGAGCCCATGTACCACGCCTATGGGCTCCAATAACGCCCACATTTGCTCCCACATCGTTTAGGAGATTTCTGTGTGACTTTAGCTGAACGATGTCCACTGCTGATAACTGCATCTCTCAGACGATCGCTGGATGGGTGGATCGGTGAATCGTCTGAGCGATGTCTGTGGGTGTAGCGTTGTGATGAGCGATTTTGCGCGTCGTTCGGACGATATGCAAATTTAACATCGTCTACGATATCTTTAGCGATATCTCAGCGTGTGACGGCCGCCTAAGAGGCAGATTAGAAGCTGTATGTTCTGTGGCTTGAACAGATGTGCCACGTGAGAACAAGTCTGTTAACTTTGCACATTTTGCAGCATCAGCTTCTAGACTCCTCTTCCTTTTTTCCCTGACCTTCTCTGCACCACCTATCCTTTTTTTGGAAGTGTTTGGATCCATTTCACAGCAGTAAAAGGTAGCTGTGATTGAAATAAGAAAATAGAATTACTTTGTGTAACCTAAGTAAGTTGTACATCTTCAAAACAAAGTATTCATGATTTCTTTAGGTTATTGTGCAGAATAATGGCGCTTAATAGTCAATAATAAATAAATGAATAATATTTGCTATACCGGTATTTATGTCATAACCTAACATCGCAAAATATAACACTGCTATGTTGACAGTGAACAGCTCTTATAAGGCTGCAAACATCTGAAGATAATTATATATACCGTATATACTCATGTATAAGCCGACCCGTGTATAAGCCGACCCCCCTACTTTTGCCCCCAAAACCTGGGAAAACCTATTGACTCGTGTATAAGCCGAGGGTGGACCCCAGCACAGGTATACAGTCCCCCAGTGGTATACAGCAGTCTCCCCAGTGGTAGTATACAGCAGCCACAGAGGTATATACAGCAGCTCCAGTAGTAGTATACAGCAGCCTCCCCAGTGGTAGTATACAGCAGTCTCCCCCTGTGGTAGTATACAGCAGCCTCCCCCTGTGATAGTATACAGCAGCCACAGAGGTATATACAGCAGCCCCAGTGGTAGTATACAGCAGCCTCCCCAGTGGTAGTATACTGCAGCCACAGAGGTATATACAGCAGCTCCAGTAGTAGTATACAGCAGCCTCCCCAGTGGTAGTATACAGCAGCCTCCCCCTGTGATAGTATACAGCAGCCACAGAGGTATATACAGCAGCTCCAGTAGTAGTATACAGCAGCCTCCCCAGTGGTAGTATACAGCAGTCTCCCCCTGTGGTAGTATACAGCAGCCTCCCCCTGTGATAGTATACAGCAGCCACAGAGGTATATACAGCAGCCCCTCCCCTGTGGTAGTATACAGCAGCCCCCCTGTGGGTATACAGCAGTGCCTTCCCCTGTGGTATATACAGCAGCCCCTCCCCTGTGGTAGTATACAGCAGTCCCCCGCTGTGGTAGTATACAGCAGCCCCCCCTGTGGGTATACAGCAGTGCCCCCCCTGTGGTATATACAGCCCCCCCCCGTTGCTGCCGCACACCTGTAAAAAGAAGATCTTTCATACTTATCCTCCTGCTGTCACCGCGCGCATTCTCCGCTCTCCTTGCTTGCACCCGGGCCCCGGCGTCCATCCATATGACCGCGCACAAATAATGACGTCATTATTTGTGCGCGGTCACGTGGATGGACGCCGGGTGCAAGCAAGAAGGAGAGCGGAGGATGCGCGCGGTGACAGCAGGAGGATAAGTATGAAAGATCTTCTTTTTAAAGGTGTGCGGCAGCAACGGGGGGGGGGGGCTGTATATACCACAGGGGGGGGCACTGCTGTATACTACCACAGGGGGGCGGAGGAGCGCTGACAGTGCAATGTAATATGCACGGCTCCCCCTGCCGCTGATGGACAGAGGGATACAGTGGATATTGCATTGCACTAATGAGCGGCCCCACGTGACCGGCCGCTCACTATACAGCCTCCCCCACCTCCTCCAGCCCCCGGACACCGGCCCCACACACTCAGCCATATAGTGACTCGTGTATAAGCCGAGGGGGGCACTTTTCAGCACAATTTTTGTGCTGAAAAACTCGGCTTATACACGAGTATATACGGTAATCTATAAGTAAAATGTCTCTCTTAGCAAGGGTTAGACCTGCGTCTGCATTACGTTCAGGGGCTTCTGTTTGAAGCGTAGCATATTTCAGCATTACAGCAGTGTTACCAGAAAGGTAGCACTGCATTAACGCTGGCTATTTATCCCTATGGCATACGGAAGCCGAACGCATTGCAAACGCTGGCTTCACACTGCCGGAGTTTCAAATCTCACGCTTTTTCCAAGCGCATCAAATGACATGGGGCCCCTGTTTGGCCTGTTTGCATTGTATTTTTGTGCAGTGCATTCAAGGTTCTGTCTGAATCTCCCAAAAAATGTGACTCAGTCACGGAGCTCCTGTATATGGGACAACAGGCAATGATAGCTGTTGGCAGAACGATCGGTCAAACTATTGTTCTGACAACAACCATCCAATGTGTATGACAACTCTAGCTGAAGAAATCTGAAGAAAGCATGGCACTACTGTCAAGTAGGGGGGTGCACAGGTAAGCTTCCACACCATATAATCAGTATAAATAAACAAGGCACTCCTGTATTACGTGAAAAGTTGATAGAATTTGTGAGCGTACATAAACGTTTCAGTCTAGAGGTAGACCTTTAGCAGTAATTGCTAAACAATGGATAGGATTAAGTATGTGTCAGCTGAATGTGTTCAATGTTGTGGCACCAGATTTCTTGGGCAGTTGCTGTGGCATATTTGGTAGCACCGCCATTCTGGGTGCCTTCCAGCTGACACATACTTAATCTCATCTAGTGTTTAGCAATTACTGACAAAGATCTACCTCTACACTAAAACGTTTATGTATGCCCACTGAATAAAAAAATTCTATTAACTTTTCATCTAATACAGTAGTGCCTTCTTCATTTATACCAGGGGTCCCTAACTCCAGGCCTCAAGGGCCACCAACAGTGCAGGTTTTCAGGATCTCCTTAAGGCCACTTTACACACAGCAACTTATCTGTCCAACTTCTGACCAACTTACTGGTTGCAGTGAAATCATGGATACATTGCTCCATTTTGTGGCTGTGTACAAATGGAACAATGTGTCCATGATTTCACTGCAAAAAGTAAGAAACCAGTAAGTTGTTCAGAAGTTGGACAGATAAGTTGGTGTGTGTAAAGTGGCCCTTAGTATAGCACATGAGTTGGAATCATCAACTGTGCACCTGTGCAGATGATCACATTAATACCTGTGCAATACTAAGGAGATCCTGAAAACAGGCACTGTTGGGGAGTTGGGGACCTCTGCTTTATATTTACTACCAAAAGAGACTATTTAAGCATGTGCCACAAACCTATCAGAAGAAAACAACTTACTTTTGAGGTCTTGAATTCACATATAGGAATCACTGAGCATGCAGAAATGTTGGACACGTGATGATTTGTCAGTCGTCACCTTATCTTTTGTGTAAAAAATTAACATGAAAAATTTTTTTAAAAAGATAAACAATTTTACATAATGCTGTTAAAAGATACCGTAAAAATAGCTAAAATCAAAGGATCTAATACAATAGAAAAAATACTACTCATTTTTATTCTTACAGAGTGCCTGCACTGACAATTAGGTGGTTGCATTGATCTCTTTCAGTACTGTAGATATCACAGTCCAAATGCAGATATTTAGATATACTTGGAGAGTAGTCAGCACTGATGGCAAAATAGAGGGTAAGGCTAGGGTCAGACTTCTGTCTGCCCCTAGCCTGGCAGATGCACTGAGTGTATAGCATTACCAGCATGTAACGCTATGCGCTGCCTGTGTATTGATCCCTATGGCAACCAGCAGCCTCACGCACTCGGCAGCTCCCACACAAATCTCCCGGATGTGCGCTTTTGTAGAGTGCACAGGAAATTGCTGCAAACAGCATTTCCTATGCGCTATGAAAACGCGCATATCCGGGAGATGTCTGTGGAGCCGGTGGCTGCGGTAAGCTTCCAGTTGCTATAGAGAAAGGTAACCTGGCGGCGCATAGTGTCACCTGCTACGTTTCTGACGGATTGGCTAGACTAGGGTCGGATATGCAAGTCTGACCCTAGCCTAAGTGACATTTGAGAACAGTTAACAATTCCAGAATTTATGTGCAAACAGATGGTATGTCATAGGAGCAGCACAGTGGCTCTGTGATTAGCACAGTATCGCAGCTCTGAAAAAAAGCACTGTACAGTGCCTTAATGGTCAGCAGTGTATGGTGGCTAAGTGGTTAGCACTGCAGTCTTGCAGCGGTCAGGTCCTGAACCTGGAGTCAAATCCTGGCAAAGACGATATCTGCAAGGAGTTTGTTTGTTCTCCATATTCATGGTCTTGTGGGTTTCCTCCGGGTCCTCCACTTTCCTACCACAATCCAAACTTTCAAAGATACACTGATAAGCAATTTTTGTGTAAAGCGCTGTAGAAATACTGGTGCTGTGTAAGTGATCAAAGGGAACTGCTCAGATCATTTTTAACCCCTAATCTATCACTAAGGGTACCTTTACACACGGCTACATTTGTAGCTTGTCACCAGGTAACTTACTGGTTGCAGTGAAATCATGGATACATGGTTCTATCTTGTTGCTGTGTACAAATGGAATCATGTATCCATGATTTCACTGCAACCAGTAAGTTACCTGTAGCCACCCAAGAAATGTAGCCGCGTGTAAAGGTACCCTAAAGGTACCTTTACACGCCGCTACAACAAGGTGGAAACAACCGGGTGCTTCACGTGCACGAGCACGCACCAACGGTTACAAACGGTACCCGATACCGCCTTTACACGCCGCTACCTCGGGTTGATTTGACGGTGCAAGATACATTTGTCTCATAAACCAGGTTGTTTCCACCTTGTTGTAGCGGTGTCTAAAGGTACCTTTAATGTCTCAGCACCATGTAGTATATTCCATTTACACAGCCAGCCTCAGCATAAGCAGTAGGTCCATATAGTATATGCCATACACAGTCACCCCAGCGTAGGCAGTAAGGTAGGCCCACACAGTCAGCCCCAGCATAGGCAGTAGTAGGTCCATATATGCCATATATACACAACCAACCTCTGAATAGCCAGTAGTAGGTCCATAAATTAATTGCCATACAAAGCCAGCCCCAGTGTAGCCAGTAGGGTAGGCCTATATATATATATATACACACATCTAGCCACAGCCCCTATGTATGCCAATAGTAGGCCTGCCCCATAGAGTATATGCCATTTACACAACCAGCCTCAGCCTAGGCTGTATTAGGTCCATATAGTATATGGAACTACCACAGCCTAGGCTTGGGCTGGCTGTGTATATGCCATATTCTATATGGGCCTACTATAGGGACCGGTGGTGGCCCATATAATATATGCTAATCAAATATCGAAGAAAAAGCCGCACTCACCGGTCTTGAAGAACGTGTCTGGATTTATTCCAATTCAAGGGTCATTGTGCAGGGAGGGTGGGGGTGCAGAGGAGGACGACGGTACACCGTTTCGTGCTGGAGGCGCTTCTGCAGGTCCTGTACAGAAGCGCCTCCAGCGCGAAACGGTGTACCGTCGTCCTCCTCTGCACCCCCCCACCCTCCCTGCACAATGACCCTTGAATTGGAATAAATCCAGACACGTTCTTCAAGACCGGTGAGTGCGGCTTTTTCTTCGATATTTGATTACTACATGTTTGCTGAAAAGCGCGCACCGCCGGTATACGCCGTTTGCCTGTAACTGTATGGCATCCTGGAGTCCTATGACGAGAGTTAGTTGCCCGGTTTTTCTTTCTTTTGGACTGTAATATATGCTAATACACATTAAAACCAGCCCCAACCCCAGCATATGCACTGGGAGTATATAGGCCCATAGTATATGATAATGTTTCATGCTGTGCCAGCTACATACACAGCAGCCCAGCAGCAGTGAAACTGCCTCATATGATAGTGAAAGTGCCTCAGATGATAGAGAAAATGCCTATGACTGACAGTGAAAGTGCCTCAGAATTTGAGGCACATTCACTCACTATCATCTAAGGCATTTGCACTATCATCTGAGGCTTAGATGATAGAGAAAGTGCCTCAGATGATAGTGAATGTGCCTCATATGATAGTGAATGTGCCTCAGATGATAGTGTATGTGCCTCATATGATAGTGAATGTGCCTCAGATGATAGAGAAATTGTCTCAAATGATAAAGTGCCTCAGGTGATAGAGAAAGGGCCTCAGAATCTGAGGCACATTCACCATCACCTGAAGCACTTACACTATCATCTGAGGCTTAGATGATAGTGAAAGTGCCTCAAATGATAGTGAATGTGCCTCAGATGATAGAGAAAGTGCCTATCACTATCATATGAGGCACATTCTCTATCATCTAAGGCACTTTTACTATCATATGAGGCACTTTCACTGTCATCTGAGGCACATTCACTATCATCTGAAGCATTTGCACTATCATCTGAGGCTTAGATGATGATAGTGAAAGTGCCTCAGATGATAGAGAAAGTGCCTCAGATGATAGAGAAAGTGCCTCAGATGATAGAGAAAGTGCCTATCAGTCTCATATGAGGCAAATTCTCTATCATCTAAGGCACTTTTACTATCATATGAGGCACTTTCTCTATCATCAGAGGCACATTCTCTATCATATGAGGCACTTGTACTATCATATGAGGCACTTTCTCTATCATCTGAGGCACATTCACTATCATATGAGGCACATTCACTATCATATGAGGCACATTCTCTATCATCTGAGGCACTTTCTCTATCATCAGAGGCACATTCTCTATCATATGAGGGACTTGTACTATCATATGAGGCACTTTCTCTATCATCTGAGGCACATTCACTATCATATGAGGCACATTCACTATCATATGAGGCACATTCTCTATCATCTGAGGCACTTTTATTATCATATGAGGCACTTTCACTGTCATCTGAGGCACTTTTAGTATCATATGAGGCACTTTCACTGTCATCTGAGGCACATTCACTATCATATGAGGCACTTTATCATCTGAGGCACATTCACTATCATCTGAAGCATTTGCACTATCATCTGAAGCTTAGATGATGATAGTGCCTCAGATGATAAAGTGCCTCAGATGATAGAGAAAGTGCCTCAGATGATAGAGAAAGTGCCTCAAATGATAGAGAAAGTGTCTCAAATGATAGAGAAAGTGCCTCAGATGATAGTGAATGTGCCTCAGATGATAGAGAAAGTGCCTATCACTATCATATGAGGCACATTCTCTATCATCTAAGGCACTTTTACTATCATATGAGGCACTTTCTCTATCATCTGAGGCACATTCACTATCATCTGAAGCATTTGCACGATCATCTGAGGCTTAGATGATGATAGTGAAAGTGCCTCAGATGATAGAGAAAGTGCCTCAGATGATAGAGAAAGTGCCTCAGATGATAGTGAATGTGCCTCAGATGATAGAGAAAGTGCCTATCACTATCATATGAGGCACATTCTCTATCATCTAAGGCACTTTTACTATCATATGAGGCACTTTCTCTATCATCTGAGGCACATTCACTATCATCTGAAGCATTTGCACGATCATCTGAGGCTTAGATGATGATAGTGAAAGTGCCTCAGATGATAGAGAAAGTGCCTCAGATGATAGAGAAAGTGCCTCAGATGATAGTGAATGTGCCTCAGATGATAGAGAAAGTGCCTATCACTATCATATGAGGCACATTCTCTATCATCTAAGGCACTTTTACTATCATATGAGGCACTTTCTCTATCATCTGAGGCACATTCACTATCATCTGAAGCATTTGCACGATCATCTGAGGCTTAGATGATGATAGTGAAAGTGCCTCAGATGATAGAGAAAGTGCCTCAGATGATAGAGAAAGTGCCTCAGATGATAGTGAATGTGCCTCAGATGATAGAGAAAGTGCCTATCACTATCATATGAGGCACATTCTCTATCATCTAAGGCACTTTTACTATCATATGAGGCACTTTCTCTATCATCTGAGGCACATTCACTATCATCTGAAGCATTTGCACGATCATCTGAGGCTTAGATGATGATAGTGAAAGTGCCTCAGATGATAGAGAAAGTGCCTCAGATGATAGAGAAAGTGCCTCAGATGATAGAGAAACATTCACTATCACCTGAAGCACTTGCACTATCATCTGAGGCTTAGATGATAGTGAAAGTGCCAGTGAAATGCCTTACCTTGTGCCTCCCTCGGCTTGCTGTCCCACACAGGAGGTAGCTGACAGGTCACAGGAGCCTAGGAGGAGACTGTCCGCTGCCGGCCCGGCCACCCACCACTGCCATGTTCAGGTGCAGGTCAGAGATTCCAGCTTCTAATGGCCTGGCGGCTGGCCAGCACATCCACCACCACCCACAAAGAACGTGCTGTGCTGTCGCTGTCTTGATGTCGTCACTCGTCACACAGCACAGCACTGCCGTATATTGCGTCCGCCCCTCAGCCGCTGATTGGTGTCTGTGCTGTGTGTGCCACAGCGTGACAGGCGCGCTTCAGTGTGCGACACTGTCTGCGGCTGCCGACGAGTGAGACTCACTCTCCTGACTGAGTGTCTCCTCATGACGTATGTCGCATAATAATACAGGCGGCGGGGCCACGGGCGGCGGTACTGTCGGCAACTTGGCGGCCGGCTCCGCTCCCCGGACCCCGCTATAACCGGCGGGCGGCGGCGGCCGCAAAATCAATTATAAATAGGCAGACCAGCTGCGGCGGGAGGAGCGGGCGGCCCCCGCACCCCGCCACCGGCCGGCCCATAGGGAGAAGTCCCGGTTCTCCCGCCTGCCAGTCCGGGCCTGGGTGCAACTACAATAGGTGCAATTGCACCCCTAGACAAATGCTATTAAAGACTTGCAATAATTGGGAGCCCCCCTGGAGCTTTTCCATAGGAGCCCATGAGCTTCAAGTGATGCCACTGACAATAGCCTATTCCCAATAGAATACAAATCCTCCTTTGGTAATATAGTCATGAATTAAATATTATACTGCTCTCAGATTAGATTACATACAGGAGAAAAAGAAAATAAGCATTTATTTGCAAGTTTAAGGATTTTATTTTTCCCTTCCACAGAAGGCACACAACAAGAGGCAGTTAAAGTGCATGGGATATAGTATAAAGGCGTAGGGTACAAGTAGTTTTTACAGTAGTATATACAATCCATCTTCCTCTTGCTATACATACAAATACCCATATTATTTTCTCTTGTAATTAAAGTGCATACAGTCACCAGGGGTTCATACAGTTCATGCAGTATTTCCAATATAAACACTGTTTTCATTATACATCCCCATAATTATGAAGTGCTACAACAAGAGAAATAGCAGGCATACAAATCACATAGGTGCACCTATGAATACAGATGGTCATTGGATTCACATAAATCGGGCTCACAGAGGGAGAGAGATCCCAGTGCTCTCAGATTAGAGATGTAAACAGGATAGTCTCTTTTTAAGATGATACAGTCTCCATACAGTTAGGGCCAGAAATATTTGGACAGTGACACAATTTTCGCGAGTTGGGCTCTGCATGCCACCACATTGGATTTGAAATGAAACCTCTACAACAGAATTCAAGTGCAGATTGTAACGTTTAATTTGAAGGGTTGAACAAAAATATCTGATAGAAAATGTAGGAATTGTACACATTTCTTTACAAACACTCCACATTTTAGGAGGTCAAAAGTAATCGGACAAATAAACATAACCCAAACAAAATATTTTTATTTTCAATATTTTGTTGTGAATCCTTTGGAGGCAATCACTGCCTTATGTCTGGAACCCATGGACATCACCAAACGCTGGGTTTCCTCCTTCTTAATGCTTTGCCAGGCCTTTACAGCCGCAGCCTTCAGGTCTTGCTTGTTTGTGGGTCTTTCCGTCTTAAGTCTGGATTTGAGCAAGTGAAATGCATGCTCAATTGGGTTAAGATCTGGTGATTGACTTGGCCATTGCAGAATGTTCCACTTTTTTGCACTCATGAACTCCTGTGTAGCTTTGGCTGTATGCTTGGGGTCATTGTCCATCTGTACTATGAAGCGCCGTCCAATCAACTTTGCAGCATTTGGCTGAATCTGGGCTGAAAGTATATCCCGGTACACTTCAGAATTCATCCGGCTACTTTTGTCTGCTGTTATGTCATCAATAAACACAAGTGACCCAGTGCCATTGAAAGCCATGCATGCCCATGCCATCACGTTGCCTCCACCATGTTTTACAGAGGATGTGGTGTGCCTTGGATCATGTGCCATTCCCTTTCTTCTCCAAACTTTTTTCTTCCCATCATTCTGGTACAGATTGATCTTTGTCTCATCTGTCCATAGAATACTTTTCCAGAACTGAGCTGGCTTCTTGAGGTGTTCTTCAGCAAATTTAACTCTGGCCTGTCTATTTTTGGAATTGATGAATGGTTTGCATCTAGATGTGAACCGTTTGTATTTACTGTCATGGAGTCTTCTCTTTACTGTTGACTTAGAGACAGATACACCTACTTCACTGAGAGTGTTCTGGACTTCAGTTGATGTTGTGAACGGGTTCTTCTTCACCAAATAAAGTATGCGGCGATCAACCACCACTGTTGTCATCCGTTGTACGCCCAGGCCTTTTACAGTTCCCAAGCTCACCAGTCAATTCCTTTTTTCTCAGAATGTACCCAACTGTTGATTTTGCTACTCCAAGCATGTCTGCTATCTCTCTGATGGATTTTTTCTTTTTTTTCAGCCTCAGGATGTTCTGCTTCACCTCAATTGAGAGTTCCTTTGACTGCATGTTGTCTGGTCACAGCAACAGCTTCCAAATGCAAAACCACACACCTGGAATCCACCCCTGACCTTTTAACTACTTCATTGATTACAGGTTAACGAGGGAGACGCCTTCAGAGTTAATTGCAGCCCTTAGAGTCCATTGTCCAATTACTTTTGGTCCCTTGAAAAAGAGGAGGCTATGCATTACAGAGCTATAATTCCTAAACCCTTTCTCCGATTTGGATGTGGAAACTCTCATATTGCAGCTGGGAGTGTGCACTTTCAGCCCATATTATATATATAATTGTATTTCTGAACATGTTTTTGTAAACAGCTAAAATAACAAAACTTGTGTCACTGTCCAAATATTTCTGGCCCTAACTGTATATGACTCATAAACACTCATATTATAAAAAGAGGAAGAAAGTGGTCCCCAAATTGGTGGATCATACAAATATGTCAAAGTGAAAACAGAACAATCTCACCCACATAATGAAGATCCCTGTGTCCCTGCTATCAATATGAACCTTCCTTCTTGGATATGTCTCAGTATCCGCCACCAGTATATACAGGACTAATCCAGGACTTCAATATAGTCCTCTCCTGACAGATTTCCTTGTAATATGTAATTCATCAGGGGAGTCTCATTAAAGAAAACCACCTAAGCATGCCGAAAGTGTCCTGGACCGAAGCTCAATCACTAATGGCATATCTAGACCACGGGATGCTGAAGATAAAACAAAGAACAACTTTCATTACAATCAAGTACTCCTACATTACAGCAAAAGGAAAGATCATGACACTGCGTGAGCACAGTGAACTGACAAAAGCTGTGCAGCCGCGCAGTCGCGCAGAGCCATTTAAAAAGATCCTGCCAGCTACAGCATCACGCATCATATCCGGCTTCCCCACTTTTGGGTAATGGACCACGCTATGACGCGCAGGCCGTGTCATATCTGGTGACATCAACGTATTATGGAGGCCAGATAGGGAACCCTGAAGCCGCTCCACCTGTCTCTTGCCCCGACAACCATCTGGAGTCCAGTATCCACAGAGGTCCACAGACTATTGCCAAGTGTATTACATTTAACCCTGTATACCTTTCAAGCACTGTCTAACTAGGCTCAGTATATATCACTGGGCATAAACAAGCACAGTATAATAATCTTAGAAATTGGTCATGTGGGTAACAATCCCACCCACACAATCCCCAGACATATAAATGTGGCACCCCAGAGTTTGGTTGCCACAATGGCATTGTCCCCCTCAGGTGGTAATGTCGTGCTTGTGTCGAGCCCCAGGCCCTGGGGTACTCGGGTATCAGGCTCGGTGGGTGTCTTCACGGGGATGTCACGGGAAGCAGCTCCCGAGCCTGTGGCCGGGGTGACACTTCAATAAGGGGTACAGGGGATTAGAGTTTGTCATATGATGCCACCTGTATTACCTGGTGATGGGTCACCAGCGCCACCACAGTCCTCCAGAGGGCGATAGTACTGCGGCTGAGAAAAATAAAGCTCCCTACAGGTGGGACTGGTACTCTGGGGCAGTGTTCCTGTAAGCAAACAGGTTGATAAAGATAATGACACAAAGGCAAAGTCACTTTCTCCCGGGTACTTTACTGTAAATGTTCCGCAGCAAAATAGACAGTCCACAGTTCAGTATGATGTTATTCAAACAGGTAGCCCTATGGGTGGCTGCAAGTGGATGCCAGGTGGTATGGTGGAACCCATGGTAAACCATAATTGATGAACCCATGTCCTTTCTTCCCCACCTAGGATGAGACTATACCCGATGGCTCGGTGTATGTGGACTTGGGGCTCTCCTCCCTCATGGTGAGGAAGCAGGCAGACCGCTCCGTCTGGCAGGGTGCTGCAGCCGGTAAACAAACCACAGCAGCCGGTTGATGACTTTCAGAGATGGACTCTGGCCGTTTCCTCGGGTCCGGAGTTCCCGTGGTGGACTGGGGAATTCCCTGGAGTATGGACGCTCCATGCTGGGGTTCCCCCTTTCTCTCTAGGCTCCAGACTCCCTTGTCAGGCACCTTCTCTCAGGATCCCCTTAAGATCCTCTCTCATCTTCCCTCCGGATCAGCGTAGAGCTGCCCGGGTTAACCTTCCGCCTCGCTCCACACTCCAACTCCTCCGACTACTCCGACCTAACTCCCTCTTTTTCTGATCATCATAATGGGAGACCCAGACAATGGGGTTTAGGGCGCTGCCCTCCGGAGGTCACACTAGGTACTACAAATTTGTAGCACCGCCTCCTCCGCTTATAAACCCCCACCGTAGGAGACTTCCTCAGTTTTAAACTTAGTGTGCTCGGAGGATCACGCTTTGCTTGCACTTCACTGCATTCTCACAGCTTACGTGATGGCGTATGAAGACAAGGTAAAATGGTCCCATTCGGGATCCTCGACAGCCTCCCCGCTCACCCTTGTGGAACACGCTGGTGGAGGTACCGGAGGGCTTTTAGCCTAGACACTTTAGTGTTCTCCCGGTACGCTGTCGCGCTCCCTTCCTTTCCATCCCTCCATGGAGGCTCTGGATAGGGGGAGCCTGGAGCCTTGCACAGCTCCGCTCCGTCCGAGGCCTCCCTAAATGGTGCTTACAGACCGGACGGAGCCAGCCCAGTCCGAGGCCTCCCTAAATGGTGCTTACACTCCGGACTGGTGCTGTACCCCCGTCCGAGGCCTCCCTAAAGGTGCTTACAGACCGGACCGGCACTGAGGCACCGGGTGTGTCTCCTGTGTGCCTGGGGGTAGTGTCTGTCACTGTGGTGTCATGACACTCAGACCGCGCGGTTACCCTCGGGTCCGCGGTTCTGGCGGTGACCCTGTGCTGGGGTCACCCTGGCTGACCGCCCTGTGTTTCACAGGGGCTGAGGCTGTAGACTGCGGGTGTTTTTATGTGTACATGCAGTCTGAGAGTGTGTGTGGTGATATTCACTCTCGTTTCCCGCGCTGCGGGCTCCGGCACCTCCATTGCTGAGGCAGTCTGGAGGAGGAGGAGGCAGCCCTTATGGTGACATCACCGCTGGGCGTGTTGTGTGTTCTTCCCGCGTGTTCCTGGCTCCGCCCACATCTTCACTGTCGGCGGCCATCTTCTCCCTCACTTCCCGGCTGGGATCTGAACGGCAGCGCGTGGCTGCACTGGCAAGGGAGACCGGAACTCGCGGAGGTCACACACACACACCGCTTCCTCCTACCGCTTTACTGCGGTCGGTAAGCCACCGGGATTCCCGGTTTGTTTGTGAACTTTGGCTTATATTCCCCTCACTGTGGAGATGTCCTCAGCTGGGAAGCATGCTGCTAAGGCGGCTGTGGCCACCATTGTCTGTACTACATGCAACGGGACACTGGTGGAGGGGTCCTGCAATAACTGCGGACGCCCAGAGGCCCGATCTGCTACTATTGAGTCTGCAAATCCGGGATTATACCCTGAGGTTCAGGTGATCCCAGGGCCATGGGAAACGCAGAATAAGATCAATGAATCTCTGCTGTCCCAGATGTCCTCCATGTCGCAAACCCTGGAGGCACTGCATAGGAGACTGGAGAACCCAGCTACTCCTCCTAGTTACCCCCGGGTGTCTCTTACTTCTGCTGTAAGACCCCCTAAGCGAGCCCGTGAGGCTTCTCCTGAGCTCCAGACTCTCTCTGAGGAGGAGCGTTCCTCTGATGGTGAGGAAGATGATGGGGGTTCTACTCCTGGGTCTATGTCTGAACCTCCAGATGGGGTGGAGGATCTGGTGTCCTCCATCAATGAGACATTGCGTCTTGTCACTCCTCCTGAGGAGGTGACTGTACACCCCAAGGAGATCTATCAATGGCTGCGGCCAGAGGCTAGACCAAGTGGCTCCTTCATGGACCACACTAATTTCGGAAGGGTGATTAAAGCTCCCAGGTTGCATCCTGGGCGGCGTTATGTCCGTAAAACTAAGGACAATCGCTTTCCCTTTCCCCAGGAGGCGCTCCAGGAATGGTCGCAGTCTCCCAAGGTGGATGCTTCCATGACTAGGATTGCTGCGCGCTCCTTGTTTTCTGCCTCTGATAGCTCCTCGTTGAAGGATGCTACTGATAGACAGGTCGAGCAACTCGCCAAGTCTTCCTATGAGGCTGTGGGGTCTTCATTTGCCCCTAATTTTGCCGCAGTCTGGACCCTCCAAGCGATCACTATCTGTTTGGATGGTATCACTGATCTAGCTAGGTCCAGCCCAGAGGTCCTGGCTCTCACTGAGAGAGCAAGGGCCTATGCGGACTATGCCAGGACGGCATCTTTGGAAACTGCCACTCGCTCTGCTGTGGCCTCGGCCAATGCAATTGCGATCCGCAGGCTATTGTGGCTGCGTCTCTGGGACTCAGATGCCACATCTAAGAAGATTTTGCAAAATCTTCCGTTCGCTGGTGACAGGCTTTTTGGCACCGAACTGGATAAA
Source organism: Allobates femoralis (assembly GCA_033576535.1). Lineage (NCBI taxonomy): Eukaryota > Metazoa > Chordata > Amphibia > Anura > Aromobatidae > Allobates > Allobates femoralis. Next base: position 80,490,224 of record JARQOC010000002.1, read on the forward strand.
TTGATAAAGGATTCTGCTGAGTCTAAGATACCGCAGAATAAGCCTAAGCCACGGTACACCGTGAAAAGGAACCCTAAGCAGTGGTCCTTTCGCTCCGGTTCACAGTCATCAACGGCGTCCACTCGCTCAGACCGAGGGGGCAAGCCTGCTACTCAGTGGCGTTCCAAGAGTCGTCAGAAGAAGCCGGCGGGGGCAGCGGCTGCCACCCCCAAGCCCGCTTCGACATGACTCGCTATCTCATCCTGCCTCCCCACAGGTGGGGGGCCGCCTGTCCCGCTTTCAGGACACGTGGCTTCTTCACATTCAAGATCAGTGGGTTCGAGACGTAGTCTCAAGAGGTTACAGGATAGAGCTGACGTCACAACCAATACACCGATTCCATCGGTCGGTTCCATCTCCAGAAAAGGCTCAGGCTTTTTACCTGGTGTTGGAGGGACTCCGCAGAGACGGAGTGGTGGTCCCTGTGCCCACGGAAGAGAGGTTCAGGGGTTTTTACTCCAACCTCTTTATTGTCCCAAAAAAGGACGGCTCTTTTCGCCCGGTTTTGGACCTCAAGTTGTTCAACCGTCACGTGTTGGTTCGGAAGTTCCGCATGGAATCCCTGCGCTCAGTGATCGCGGCTGTGTCACAGGGAGACTTCCTAGCGTCCATCGATATCAGGGACGCTTACCTTCACGTCCCCATTGCACCAGCTCATCAGCGCTGGTTGAGATTCGCAGTGGGGGAAGAGCACTTCCAATTTGTGGCACTGCCATTCGGGCTAGCCTCAGCACCACGGGTGTTCACAAAGGTGATGGCCTCCATGATGGCTCTCCTGCATGCGCAGGGACACGCCGTCATACCCTATTTGGACGACCTGTTGGTCAGGGCGCCATCGGAAGACCTTTGTCGGGTAAGCCTGGAGGTGACCATGAAGTCCCTGGAACGGTTCGGGTGGCTTATCAACATTCAGAAGTCGACCCTGGTTCCGACCCAGTCATTGACATATCTGGGCATGGACTTCCACACGGACTCGGCCCTGGTGTCCCTACCTCAAGCCAAGCAGCTTGCGATCCAATCAGGAGTGCAGAATATCCTCCTGTCTCCACAGTCATCCCTACGGGTATTGATGAGACTGGTGGGTCGCATGGTAGCGGCGATAGAGGCGGTGCCGTTCGCACAGTTTCGCCTCCGTCCTCTCCAGCTGGAGATTCTTCACAGATGGGACAAGAGGACGATCTCTCTGAATCGGCTGGTGACACTGTCACAACCAACCAGGGACTCTCTACAGTGGTGGCTCCTGCCACTTCACCTGTCACGGGGCCGGTCCTTCCTAAAACCGTCATGGTTAGTGGTGACCACCGACGCCAGTCTGAAGGGCTGGGGGGCGGTGTTCTTGCACCACAGGGCTCAAGGCCTCTGGACTCGGTCGGAGTCGGCGTTGCAGATCAACGTGCTGGAGATCAAGGCGGTCTATCTGGCGCTACTGGCGTTTCAGAAATTCCTGGCAGGACAGCCCATTCGGGTACAGTCCGACAATGCGACGGCCGTCGCCTACATAAATCATCAGGGAGGGACCAGAAGTGCTCAGGCCCTCGCCGAAGTCCACCGCATTCTACTCTGGGTGGAGGAAAACGGCTGCCTGATCTCCGCAGTTCACATCCCAGGGGTCGAGAACTGGGAGGCCGACTATCTGAGCCGACAGGGGATGGACGCCGGAGAGTGGTCTCTACATCCAGACGTCTTCCGGGACATCTGCGGCAGGTGGGGCACTCCGGACGTGGATCTGATGGCCTCACGGCTGAATCATCAGGTGCCCCAATACATGGCAAGGTCTTGGGATCCCCAGTCTCTGGGGGCGGACGCCCTGATTCTGGGCTGGTCCAGATTCCAGCTGCCATATGTGTTTCCGCCTCTGGCTCTGATTCCCAGGGTCCTGTGGAAGATCAGGACGGAATGCAGAGTGGCCATTCTAGTGGCTCCAGATTGGCCCAGGAGGTCTTGGTACCCGGACCTGTGGCAACTGTCAGGCGGACACGGGTGGGCCCTTCCAGAACGCGCAGATCTACTCGCGCAAGGGCCATTCTTCCACCTCAATTCCAGGGCTCTCAGATTGACTGCATGGCTCTTGAGGCCTGGCTGCTGACATCCAGAGGTTTCTCTCCTACAGTGGTTGCCACTATGAATCGGGCAAGGAAACCTGTTTCCAGGAAGATATACCACAGAACGTGGAAAATCTTTTTTACCTGGTGTGCCTCTGGTGGCCGCTCACCGTGGCCTTTGTCTATCCCGACATTGCTGGCCTTCCTACAGTCGGGGTTGGAGTTGGGATTATCCCTTGGCTCTCTGAAAGGTCAAGTATCAGCACTTTCAGTGTTGTTTGACAGGCGCTTGGCGCTCCTCCCGAAGGTACGTCAATTTCTGCAGGGGGTGTCGCGGGTGGTCCCGCCCTATAGGCGACCTCTGGACCCTTGGGACCTAAACATGGTCCTGACGACACTGCAGAAACCGCCGTTTGAGCCACTGAGAGACATCTCTCTCTCTCGTCTGTCCCAGAAGGTGGTCTTTCTGGTGGCGATTACGTCTCTGAGAAGGGTCTCAGAATTGGCTGCACTCTCGTGCAAGTCACCCTTTCTGGTGGTTCACCAGGACAAGGTGGTGTTGCGCCCACGGCCTGAATTTTTGCCAAAGGTGGTTTCAACATTCCACTTGAACCAGGAGATTGTTCTCCCATCATTTTGCCCCGCTCCCGTTCATCAGGTTGAGCGCGACCTCCATACTCTGGACCTCGTGAGAGCTGTACGCATTTATGTGTCCAGGACCGCCTCCTTTAGGAGTTCGGATTCCTTATTTGTCCTCACGATGGGTCGCTGTAAGGGGTCCGCGGCTTCCAAGTCGACCTTGGCCAGATGGATCAAGGCTCCCATTCAGGAGGCTTACCGGTCTTCTGGTTTGTCTCTCCCGGTGGGTTTGAAGGCACACTCTACTAGAGCTGTAGGTGCCTCTTGGGCCTTGCGACATCGAGCTTCTGCTCTACAGGTGTGTCAGGCGGCCACTTGGTCCAGCCTGCACACTTTCTCTAAGCACTATATGGTGCATGCCCATGCCTCTGCGGATGCGAGTTTGGGCAGGCGGGTTCTCCAGGCGGCGGTTGCCCACCTTTAAAAGGGAACCATGTGTTATCCGTCTTGTTGAGGAACTCTTCCCGCCCTGGGGTATTGCTTTAGGACATCCCCATTGTCTGGGTCTCCCATTATGATGATCAGAAAAAAGAGAATTTTGTTTACGTACCGTAAATTCTTTTTTCTTGAATCATCAATGGGAGACCCAGCACCCACCCAGTTGTTCCGTTGCATGTTTGCATTTGATCTGTTCTCTGTTGAGACAGTGTTTCCGGGTTGTTACACCGTCTGGGCACGGCATTCTTCCCGATGTTTCGGGTGTGGTTTATTTCTCCTCGCAGCTTATGGACTAAACTGAGGAAGTCTCCTACGGTGGGGGTTTATAAGCGGAGGAGGCGGTGCTACAAATTTGTAGTACCTAGTGTGACCTCCGGAGGGCAGCGCCCTAAACCCCATTGTCTGGGTCTCCCATTGATGATTCAAGAAAAAAGAATTTACGGTACGTAAACAAAATTCTCTTTGTTCCCCCTAGAGGTGAATATATCTCCCTCCCGGGTAACCTCCCACTCCTATTCTAATGTGGGAGTGCAGGATTGGGTCCCACCAGCCAACCCAGTATCCACTTGCAGCTGGGGAAAATTACACCACTTTTACGGGTGCAGTACCCCACTGTGACGCCTGACCATGTGGGGCGCCACACTTGAAACTAAGAGGGAGCATCCACACCAGGTAAGCCCACTGCACACAACATCTTTCCTGACTCCAGACCAGAGGGATCTAACCAAGGTTCAGGGGAGCTCCCCTATAAATTCTTGCCTGGAGGCGGGGTTAGTGAGTTCAGTTCCTAGGAGGACTGTGAAGAGGTCTCGTGGACTGAAGCAGAGTAAGGCTCGTCCTGAGAAAGAGACAAGCAAGCATGAGGGAACCATAGGAGAGGGTCTGAGGAAAGAGAAGAGACAGCCTGGGGAGTAGAGCCAGTGAGTGGGTTCAACCCAGTGCAGAGCGCCAGAAGCGGACACCGGGGTCCAAGGTTATGAGGGTATTCCATGCCCAGCAGCCAAAACCGGAGGGTGGGAGATTCAAAGTCTCCTGGCCACAGCACAGCCCAGGAGGCAAAGCGGCATCAGAGAGCTCAGGGACAGTAACCAGAGGAGAGGTGCCTGGGAAGGGCTTGAGCTGCCTGCCATACAGGTAAGATACTTAATGCAGGAAGAGAGCTACAGACATCTCTTGTGGACGGTACCCTGGACTAGCCCTGCTACTTCTGCCAGTAATGGTAACGGAGATTACGTACTGTGCGTCTGTCTTATTTTGCGCTCTCAGTCCTGCACCCCCAATGGTCTACCACTGCCATAGACTTCACTGGCTGCCCTGGGGGAACCGCTCCACCCGTGGGGAGTGAAACCACCACAGCTGCACTCCCATCATCCCAAGAGGTCCCACACCGCTGCATCGGCCACTAATAACTGAATACCACGGGTGGCATAACAACAACCATCCCTAATTTACCCCCCCCAGAACTGAAATATTGATCATTTAATGAACACGGAATGGTCAGATTTTGGCAAGACAAAAGTTTTGTCTCCTTGTCATATAGTGCACCCAATCCCAGTTTACATCCTCACCTGTGCTCAGTAAATGATCAGTTAATTAGTGGGTGTGTATAAAAGAAAACCAGCACCCCAGACCTTCACTTGAACTGCAACTTGAGCCCTGACAGCATGCCAAAAATCCACCCTGCCACCAAAGCCTTGATTGTCAAGAGGCTAAAGACCAGATCCACTGCAGAGGTGGCTGGCACCTTTAATATGTCTCAGCGTCAAGTACAAATTAAATTAAAAAAAAGATTTGAAGAGACTGGAGATGTGTTTGACAAGCCCAGGTCCAGCAGACCCCGCAAGACAACTGCTCAAGAGGAACGTTTGTTGGTTACAAAATCCAAAGCAAACACCTCTTCCACTGCAGCAGAGCTCCAACAGGCCTGGTCACCTCAAGTCCCTGTGTCAACTAGAATAGTTTGTAGGATTCTGTTTCGAAATGGCCTCCATGGTTGAATCAGTGCCCAGAAGCCAGCACTAAACAAAAGGCAAATAAAAAACCATGTGGCATTTGCAAAGTCCTACAGCCTGCTAAACAGATGGACGCTGGAAAAGTGACAGAAGGTTGATTTTTCTGATGAATCTTCAGAAGAATTACACCACAGCCACTGCAATTACTGCAGGAGACCTACTGGAGCTCGTATGGATCCAAATTTGGTGGTGGAAAAATCATGGTGTGGGGTTACATCCAGTATGGGGGTGTGTGAAACATTTGCAAGGTGGAAGGCAATATCAATAGCCTAAAATATCAAGAAGTATTAGCTACCTCTTACATTCCAAATTATAAAAGGGGTCAAATTCTGCAGCAGGATGGTGCTCCATCTCATACATCCATCTCTACAACAAAGTTCCTCCAGGCAAAAAAGATCAAGGTGCCCAGTCACCAGACATGAACATCATTGAGCATGTTTGGGGTAGGGTGAAAGAGGAAGCTTGGAAGACAAGAATCTAGATGAACTCTGGTAGGCATGTAAGACTGCATTCTTTGCTATTCCTGATGACTTCATTGATAAATTGCATGAATCATTGTTGAACTGCATGGATGCAGTCCTTCGAGCTCATGGAAGTCACACAAAATATTAAATATGACTCTAATAGCACCACAACTTCATTCACCAATGTTATGCAACATATATTTGTATTTTAAGTTAATTATTTGTTTGAATATCACATTACTTTCTGTGGGCGACAAAACGTTTGTCTTGCCAAAATCTGACCATTCTGTGCTCATTAAATGATCAATATTTCAGCATTGATGCCAATTTATTTTTTTAACCTAAACCACATTTCTGAGGGTTTCAGCTTTCAAAAGAGTAATTTATACAACCAATGGATGAATTTAATGTCAGGTTATAAGCTTTGATTTACATAACATGGATAAGCGACATAACTTTTATCAGGGACTGTATAGGAAGAGAATGAGAGGATGAAGCGCAAGAAATAATTGCTATCCAGCCAAAAGTATTAGTGTGGTTACCTACATGTTTAGGTATATTGCGAATAGTCCTGAAGATGCATGAATGTTAAACTATCACAGCAGCCCTCCACCATTCTGCCTTTATGGCAGATTGATAGTTGACTTTGTGGAACTTTCACCCATCTCCCTACTGCATCTCTGGAACTCAGCCACAGTGATTTGGGGGTTCTTCTTTACCTCTCTCACCAGGGCTCTTCTCCCAAAATTGCTCAGTTTGGTTGGACGGCCAGGTCTAGGAAGACTTCTGGTGGTCCCAAACTTCTTCCATTTAAGGAGGCCATTGTGCTCTTAGGAACCTTGAGTACTGCAGAAATTATTTTGTAACCTTGGCCATATCTGTGCCTTGCCACAATTCTTTCTCTGAGCTCCTTGGGCAGTTCCTTTGACCTCATGATTCTAATTTGGTCTGACATGCACTGTGAGCTGTGAGGTCTTATATAGACAGGTGTGTGACTTTCCAAATCAAGTCCTATGAGTTTAAGTAAACATAGCTGGACTCCAATGAATGAGTAGAAACATCTAAAGGAGGATCACAAGGAAATGGACAGCATGCGACTTAAATATGAGTGTCTGAGCAAAGGGTCTGAATACTTATGACCATGTGAGATTTCAGTTTTTCTTTTTTAATAAATTTGCAAAAATGTCTACATTTCTGTTTTTTTTCAGCCAAAATGGGGTGCAGAGTGTATATTAATGAGAAAAAAATTTAACTTTTTTGAATAAGGTTTGCAAGTTTTCTATGTGAGGTGAGGGAGCGGTTGAAGTTGTCAGAGGGTAGACCGGGATTAGGAAAGCTATCCCTAAAAGTAGCAGCAGTAAAAAGAGCAAATAGTTTTTGGCTTTGTGACATGGTTTATTATGATGCAATACCCTGGAATATGATAGATTAAGATTATTCATCAAGGTTAATAGAGCATGTGTGCTGTACATAGAAGAGAACAGGAGAGAGGGCTGATGTGGAAAAGGGGTGATGGAGGGAGGAGGATGGGGCAGTGAAAGTGGATGACAAAAGTACATAAGAAACAGACATTGAAATACAGGAGATAGTTAAAAAAGAGAGTGAAAGAGTGTGGGTTACCTTTCTGCTGTCCTGACTAAATGCCATTGGAGTAACTGCAAGACATTTAATGACGATGACATTTTGTGTAAGTGGACACGTGCTACACCCCACACATTAAATTGCACCCCTAATGATAACTCTAAGTTTATACTGATGACTATAGCATTAAGTAAGGGGGGAAGTCAAATGTTTTAGGTAATTAACAGCTGGTCAACACAGCAATGAAAAAATAGCTGATCAAAGACATTCATACAGATCTAACATTATGCCTAACTCCAGTTCCACAATATCACTCATTTCCCCATCAGATAAAGTTTACAATGAGGGAAATAGACAGTCATATATCGGTGAGTATTGAATAAAATGCAACAGATGACATAGCAGAGTTTACAACAAGCAGAATTATGTACTATGAAAGTGTTTGAATCAGGATAGGAATCTAGCAGATAACATTAGTAACAGCAACACAGTTTTTCCTGGATGCACTATTTATATACAATCAGCATGGTCCAAGAAGTGGGCCTGACATTATAACAGGCCACTCATTTTTTGCAGGATTTTTTCAAGGATCCTGTCTCAGCTCTTGCAGATCAGTTACAGACCTTGTCCTTACACCTGACAAATCTGTGGCCAGATTTTTTACATTTGCAACAGCAGTCCTCAGACCAGGCAACTAGAGATGAGTGGACCCATGGAAGATCAAGTTCTGCGGGTTCAGCCTGACTTTGGATAAATTTCTGTTATGGATCTGAACTTGACCCGAATCTCATTGGAAATCTCTGGTTAGACAGTTCGGGTCTCCGCCCACATACCGTCAGCCATAAACAAAACACTTCCAGGAGAGGGAGGTCAGGATTCTGTCATTTATTTTTTGTACACACAACCTCTCAAAATGAAGATTTTATGCCCAGTGTGAGACATTAAAACACTGCAAGCGACTCGCACTGGGTCAAGTGTGGCACCCCATGGGTTAATGTGCCACAATAACAGCACATGGGTTCTCTCCCCCACTACACACTGACAAACACTACCACCCCTGGGCAATAGGGGGAGCACCACCTGCTCCCTTATATACTCTTGCCCACGAGGAAGAGCTCAGACCGTACAGCACGGTGTAGTGCTGTGAAGAGCTCACTGAGGACAGAGTTAGCTCAGTGCAGACCTAGCAAGGGTCAGAGAAACAAGGATAACGAAATACAGAGGAACACATCTGGGAGCTCGAGTGACACCATCACTTGCCCCAGAAGTACGCACAGAGACGGACACCGGATCCGGTACTGTGTCTGGCACCCACAGCACAGTGAATCCAGGAACAGTGGGATCTCTAGATGCCCCCCTAGTACCAGAGTGAAGCAACACGGAGGGGTCAGCACAGCATAGAGGACCCAAGTTGCCTAGCCAAGTGGTACCAGCAGAATACAGAGAGACGTGAGGAATCCCAGCAGCTTAGCTAGAAGCAGCAGCCCAGGACACACACACAGTGCAGCACAAGGAAGCCAACGACCCGGACAGGGTGTGGGGAGAGAGCTCAGCCCCATTACAGACTCCGTGGACTATAATCTGCAATAATATCAGCAGTAAAGCCTTGGAAAACAGCTTTGGAGTCTGTGTATTGATTGCGACCTTTGCTCCAGATTCAGCACAGAGACAATTCCTCCCTACAGATCCAGCCTGTCAGCTCTGCAGCATCAGGACAAGAAGTGCACCAGTATCAACTAAACGTGAGTGTGTGTCCTCCAACCCCTCTTCCACCATCTATAACCCCAATAGACTTTACCCTTTACTGCCCCGGGGGATACAGTTCCCCCCACTGGAACTATACCACCTCCGCTGCCATTCCATCACCCCCGGAGGTTCTGCAGCAGCGGCGGCCCCCATTACTGGCCGCACCAAGTGGGTGGCGTCACCCGTGACAATCCCCTTGTAAATAAATTCCCCCCTTTTATTGTGAGGGCCCAGGGACACGGTCCGGACCAAGCCACCCGTGACATCCCCAGCAACCGTCCGGTCCGGTACCGAGTACCCCAGTCCCGCCTGGGGCTCCATACAAGCACCAAGCGTACCCTATCATAGTGATGCTCGCTCAAATGGTTTTAATATGTAAAGGGCACAAATCCTGGACCCAAACACTAGTTTTATTGTAAAGTCTATGTTCGGCGAGAGCACAGAACTTTAAAGCTCCATTCATTTCTACAGACAGGCATTTATGCTGAACCTGAACCTGAGGTAGTGCCGCTGAACAGATTTTCTGGAGGATGCAACAAATTTGTGGGAAGCTTGTAAACTATACCTTAAGCTCAGCCCTCACTCATCTAGGAGTCAGAAACAATGGGTATGGATTATTGTCTCCCTCTTGCAAGATGACCAACAGTGCTGGGTGTTTTCACCACCAAATGACTCTCAGTTACTCTGGATGGTTGAGAGTTTTTAGTTTTTCTTGCAGTTTATGATGACCCTGTCCACGTCTTATTTGCTGAATCTAAGCTCAATTAGCTCCAGCAGGGGACCGGCCAGCAAAGAGGTTTGTTCAGAGTGCCGTAGGTGGGCTACTGATGCCAGGTAGAAAGACCCTGCTCTCAGAAGCCATTTTTGTCTGGGTCTGATTGAAAGATGCACTGGTACTTTATGAAATTCCTGAATCATTAGAGAGTGCTATGGCCCTTGCCATAATGATTGATAGATGCCTCAGGGATAGGCGATGACCCTGTCTCCCATTGTTCTCCTAAGAGCAGAAGTTCCTCCTGATGAGCCCTTGAAGATAAGGGGGGCCTCTCTTTAGTCAGAGTCTCATGCAGTCCACCGCAAAATAGAGGGGGTGTTTATTCTTTGGTCATGGGGGTCATTATAGTGTGGTCTGTACTGCCGTACATAAACTACAAAGACTGTTGGAATGATTATATATGGCTGTCTACTAGGAATATTAAGATGAAAATTCCTTTTTGGTCTATATAAGGTGGTTGCTGTTATTAAACTGGTGGCTTTCTTTCTTGAGCTACCTCAAGCACTTCATTGGCGATCAAAATTAGAAAACAATGTGTGGCACCCTGGCACCTGTTGGGCACCACAGAAATCCTTAGAGCACAAATGGAGTAAGTAACAGCACAGCAAAACCCACAACACAAACAACACTTAGAACACCTGGTTTCACCCCGAGCCTCTAGGGGAGCTCCACTGGTGACTTTGAGCCAGTTCCCCCTATAAAAAGAGTCTTGGAGGGAGAAACTCCAGAGTGTGGTAGACGCTACAAGAGCTGCCAGCCTGTGTGAAACCTCCACCCTATGAGGGACACACTAGGCCCAACCAGCCTGTTAGCCAGTGGAGATCCCTGCAATTGGGATAATAGGAAGAAGGAGATCACCTCTCAGGAAAACAGAGTTAACCAGACTCTTTCCAAATTAACCGGTTACTGGAACCGAAGCTGTGAGAGCTGCCCAGCCACCACAGAGAACCAGCACCATCAACAGGAGGTTTAGCCACCTGTTACACCTGATGCACCCATCCACGAGAGCCCAGGGAAGAGTACTGATCCTGCTCAGACCCTTTTACAGTGCCCTCAGTGCTGTTAACGAGGTGAAGCAAGTTCCATTGAATACACTGCCCGGTCCGGCTGGATTCCACATCCACCCGACCTTAGCACCAGAACTAGAGAAAGGAAGCCTAACACTGCTTGCTGTGAAACTCCAGAAGTGCCAACTTCACTATCCCGGTCCGAGTGTACCTGACTACCATCCAGTAAAGGTACCTAAAAGAAACTTTGTGTGGTTGTACATTACTCCTGGATTCAGCGCGCAGCATCCCGCAGCTGCCTCACAACATCTTGCGCAGCTCCCGGCTCCGGGGACTCCCGCTCATCCTGTGGGGAGCATTCCATCTCGCTGTATAACATCCCCCGGAGACCCGTACAGCGCTGGTAAAGTTACCAGAACACCCGCAGGTGGCGTCACGAAGACAAATCACCCCAACTGTTCCGCCATTCCCCATTGATCTGGACCACCGGGCCTACACCACCGCAGGCGCGGTTCTGTGACTGGAGGAGAAACAACGCCCGCTACGTGTACCCCCCGGCTACGGTGAGTCAGAATTTGGCGTCTCGAACAGGATACGAGCAGGCCCGTTATCACGGGTATTGTGTGCTATTTATTGACTGTAAATATCGAACTGTACATTTGGTCCGCCATTGCTGCGCGAAAAGGCGGGAAAAGAAGGGGCGTGACTGTGCAGAGGGCGCGAAGATTGGCCCCGCCCCCACGCTCTGACGACTTCCTCCGTACGCAGCAGGAACCGGAAACTCCCGTGGTGCCTCACTCCTCACCGCGAGGCCGACACTTCCGTTTGAAACCGAGGGAAAGGCTACGCGTAACTAAGGGGGAGCGACCATGAGTAACCCGGCTCCCGGTCACGCGGTGCCCCCGCTAGACCAAGCGGCACCTCAAAATATACCTTTTGATGGACAGCAACCAGTCGGCGGTATGCCACCGCAACCCGCTCCGATTATGCCGGTGTCTCTACCCTACGTTCCTAGTGCGACCTGGTTACCCAAATACAGCGGTGTACCCAGTACCTTGGAGAACTTCCAGAGGAAGATATGCCAAGCGCTGGACATGTACCCGATGACCGGTAAGCAAAGAGCTTCAGTTATTATGGGACAGTTAACCGGTGCAGCCGAACTGCAGAGCCACAGCTGGCCTGTAGAAGTTCAGGAATCTGTGGAGCAGATATTCGCTAGATTAACCCGGGTCTTTGAGCGCCATACCGAAGCTGAACTAAGACTGTCATTCTATCGTTGTAACCAAGGGGCACAAGAAAGTGTCCTTGATTATTCACTGCGCTTGCAAGAAGCATACAGACTGTTAAAACAAGTTGATCCTGATGGTGTTCGTGATGAGAACAAAGCGTTAATTGGACAATTTATTGTGGGCCTTAAACTGTCTGAGGATAGAAAGCAAGCAAGCTGGTGGTCCATACAAAATCCAGGCGCAGAGTTTGACACCCTGAGAGACTTAACAGTTTGGGGACAAAGACTCGCTGAAGTACCTGATCCCGCTTCACAGCAGCAGCAGTACACTGACACCCCCTCCGTGCCGGCAGCAGCATCTCCAATCCCTGCGATTCAGTCGAGTGCACAGACTGTAACACCTGACCGGTTTGATCAACTGTGTGCTAATGTCGAGCAGCTGATGAAAGACGTGGCCAAGCTACAAGCTGGGAGAAGACCCAAGACAGATGCAAGGCCATCGGACAAGATTCAACTCGCCGACAGTCCAGACGACGTCCCGTGGATGAGGAGAAAGACACAGCTGTCGCGAGGAAAACCTGCAGACCGTCGCAGTCCTGACAGACGCCGCAACAGTCAGCAGAACGACTTAGGAGGACGCAATCTGCAATCCCGTCCTTTAAACGAGCGACCCCTGGGCGAGAAGGGCCAACCCCAGGAGTAGACTGTCCAGGCCCTACGTCCAGCTGGGAACACAAGTATGTGGGAGACTGTCCATACTTACCAATCGTCATCGATGGCATCGCTATCTCCGCTTTGATAGACACTGGATCCCAGGTGACATCCATCCCCAGTACCCTTTACAAGCAGTTCTGGCCAGAAGTTAAGCTAGAACCCCCTAATCCCGAGATGAACCTTGAAGCCACTAATGGTATACCGGTTACCATAGAGGGACAGTGGGAAGCTACAGTAAAGGTGGGGAGGGTGCAGTTGAAAAACCAGGGTATCTTAGTGGTCCAGGATAAGCCTAACCACAAGGATCCATATGTCATATTGGGTACTAATGTCATGATCAAATGCCTCGATGAAGTGTTGTTTTTACTCCAACAGAGTGCTGAAGCCGGTAAACCCAGAGAAAAGAGGGCTATCCAAAAGTAGATCAGAGCTCTGGTGTATCAACAACAGGTAACATTGTCAAATGGTGAGATTGGCAGAGTAAGGGTCACAGATCCCATTCCAATTGTGGTACCACCCAGAAGTGAAATGATGATCTGGTGTCGAGCAGCCATAGGCCTCAGAGGGCAGGACTACCAAGCTGTAGTAGAACCTGTAATGTCCGATAGTAGTCCTACGCTCTTGACAGCCAGAGGGTTAGTCGACGTAAGAAAGGGGAGAGTCCCCGTACGCATATTAAACTATGGTGATGACGAAGTCAGACTGCCAAGATATGCAACTGTCGCAAAATTGTACCAAGTAAAAGATGATGCTGTGATTGATGTAAAATCCTCAAACCAAACAGTCACTGATGAACCCCCTCACTCCAAAGATCAGTTAGAGAAATGGTGTCAAGACCTCAGTGTAGGAACTGACAATACACCCTCTCACCAGAAAAATGGAGTATACCGGGTAGTTCGGGAGTATGAGCAAGTGTTCAGCAAACACCCACTTGACTTTGGGAGGATTAAAGGGGTACAACATCATATTCCCACAAACAACCATGCACCTATCAAAGAAAGGTACAGGCCTATACCACCCACTCACTACCAGAAAACAAAGGAAATGCTTCAGGACATGAAAAATGCAGGAGTCATTAGGGATAGCTGTAGTCCCTGGGCCGCACCACTAGTCCTGGTTAAAAAGAAAGATGGTAGTATGAGGATGTGCGTAGACTATAGGCAAATCAATAAAGTCACACACAAGGATGCATACCCGTTACCACGCATAGAAGAGTCACTAGCTGCACTCAAATCTGCCAATTACTTCTCCACATTAGATCTGACTAGTGGGTACTGGCAGGTTGCCGTTGCAGAGGAGGATCGTGAGAAGACAGCCTTCACTACTCCTATGGGCTTATGCGAGTTCAACAGTATGCCCTTCGGTTTGTGCAATGCCCCAGGAACATTTCAGAGACTTATGGAGTGTTGTTTGGGCCACAAGAACTTTGAGACTGTCTTGTTATACCTTGATGATGTCATTGTCTACTCTCAGACCTATGAAGATCACCTCCAACACCTGAGTGAAGTGTTCGAGTCACTGTCCAAGTACGGGATGAAACTGAAACCGTCCAAGTGCCACCTGCTGAAACCCAAGGTCCAATACCTAGGACATGTGGTCAGCGCCGAAGGCGTAGCACCGGATCCGGATAAGGTCACCGTCATCAAGGGCTGGCCAGCACCCATCAACCACAAAGAGGTACGTCAATTTCTAGGACTGGTCGGGTACTACCGACGCTTCATCAAAGGCTATACCAAGATAGCCGCCCCCATGCAAGATCTCTTAGTGGGTCAATCCAAAAACGGCAAGATCAGGGGACCCCCGTTCCACTGGGGCCCAGAGCAGGAGAAATCCTTCAAAACGCTGAAAGATGCTTTAACCGGAGAAGAAATCCTGGCCTACCCTGACTACAATCTACCGTTTTTACTGTACACAGACGCAAGTAATGAAGGTTTAGGAGCAGTCCTATCTCAACGTCAGCAGGGCAAAGAGAAGGTGATAGCCTACGCCAGCAGAAAGCTCCGTCCCACCGAAAGGAACCCGGAAAACTACAGCTCCTTCAAGCTGGAGTTCCTGGCCCTGATCTGGGCGATCACAGAGCGTTTCAAACATTACCTGGCGTCCGCCCCGTTCACAGCTTTCACAGATAACAATCCTCTAACACACTTAGAGACTGCAAAGCTGGGAGCCCTTGAACAGCGTTGGGTAGCAAGACTCGCTAACTACGACTTCACTGTAAAGTACCGGGCAGGTCACAAGAACGGCAATGCTGATGCCCTGTCCCGAATGCCTCAACTTCCTGAAGAGGGAGAAGACATAGATGACCTGGAAGAGATTGAACTACCTGCTTTCCACCGTTCAGGTACAGCAACATGTCATCAGAGAAACCAAACACGTGTAGAGAGGACCGTGAACCCGTTACCTCACCATGACTGGAAGGAGGCTCAAGCCAATGACCCAGATGTCAGCCTGGTAAGGGATCTCATCACTCAAGAACACGCCAACATGGACTCTGATGCCTCATCAAACGCTAAACGCCTGTGGAAGGAGAAAGGAAGGTTGTTCGTCTACCAAGGTAAACTATGCAGGAGATACCTCAATCCACGAACCCATGAACTCATCTGGCAGATTGTAGTTCCCAAGACTGAAGTCCAAATGATCCTTGAAGCATACCATGACGATGCCGGACACTTTGGATGGAAGAAGTTGGAGAGACTCCTGAAGGATCGGTTCTACTGGGTTGGTATGAGAGGCTCCATTGACAAATGGTGTAAAAACTGTGGACCATGTCACCTTCGAAGAAAGGACCATCTAACTCAGAAAGCTCCGTTGCAACCAATTGTTACCACCAAACCTCTTGAAATAGTTGCTCTCGACCACGTGAAGCTTACCCCAAGTCGAACCGGGTACACTTACGCTCTCACCATCGTCGATCACTACTCAAGATTCCTGGTAGTCGTTCCAGTTAAGGATTTAACTGCTGAGGTAGCAGCAAAAGCGTTCCAGAGTTACTTCTGTCGCCCCCATGGGTATCCAGACCAAGACTTAACTTACCAAGGACCAGCCTTCGAATCAGCTCTGTTCCAAGAATTCTTAGGGCTGTATGGGTGTAAGAAAATCCGCACAACACCTTATCATCCTCAGACGAACGGTTTATGTGAGAAGATGAACCACATAGTCATTGACATGCTCAAGACCTTACCAGTAGAAGAGAGAAATCAATGGTCAGAGAAACTTCCAGATCTCGTGGACATCTACAATCACATACCTGTCAGTTCGACAAATTACACACCTGCCTACCTGATGAGAGCAAG
This sequence comes from Allobates femoralis, assembly GCA_033576535.1. Taxonomy (NCBI): domain Eukaryota; kingdom Metazoa; phylum Chordata; class Amphibia; order Anura; family Aromobatidae; genus Allobates; species Allobates femoralis. Next base: position 80,506,202 of record JARQOC010000002.1, read on the forward strand.
ACCAGGTAAACTGCCTATTGATTTGCAGATGGGAACCCTCGAACCCACAGAAGATTCTTCTGATGAAGACTGGGTCAGCCAACGCCAAGAAAAGTACAGAAAAGTACAAGAGATTGTTGAGAGAAACCTAGAAATCAGTAGAACCAAACAAGAAAAAGACTTTAACAAGCACGCCTCAGCTGAACCGCTAGCTATAGGTGATGTAGTGCTGAAAAGAAAGCGAAAAACTAACAAATTGGATAACAGTTGGGAATCCATACCCTACACCGTTATGCCGTCACATTATGATAACTCAAAAACTTGTGTTATTAGCAAAGATAATGGGAATACTATTGCGACTGTTTCAAGGGATCATGTAAAAAAATGTCCGCCACAGTTAATCCCACAAGCAACCAGTTACCCTACTGTAACTAAAGATGAAGAAACAAAAGAAAATCTAGTCCTTACAGAAATTGGATACTTACCAGCTGATTGGCCACAAATAGGTGAAGCATTCCTTATTCCAGTTATGCATTTCTACCAACCTGTTGAAGATCAGCAACCTAATCCAATCCAACAAGAAGAAGTCCAAGTGCAAGAATTGCAGCCTGTTATCATGGAACCTGAGATTCCTGTAATCGGTCAGCCTGCTAGTCCCACAGTAAGAGAAGCCATTCCTAATCAACTATCTACAGAGGTCAGTCCAGTTGATAGACTCCGCACTTACTATGGTCTTACACAAAGCAGAAGTAGAGAACCAATAACCTCTTCGTACACTACACCAACAGCTTTGGAAACACCCACACTACGCAGATCCACACGTAGTACATTAGGCCAACCCCCACACAAACTTGAATGGGTTTAAAATGTAGTGGAAAATGTAACCTGTAAGTGTTGTATATAGTAACCAGTTTTCAAAACCTGTAAAAAGTAGTGTACTGAAGGGTGGAGGAACTGGGCTCTGTCCCAAGTATACTAAGTTGGGGACAGAAAGCGCCTGGTAAGGTATAGAAGGTTAGTACCGGCCTCCCAAGCAGAGACACCCGTAGGGAATGTATAAAGTTTACCGTGTATCCCTGGACTTTGCCTTTTTCCCTTTTTCATAAACTTTGGACAATTGTCACAGGACTTGTGTGACCACTAACTTTACCTTTTTCCAGCCTGCGGCAGATGGACTAGTGCCGTACGGACTGCTTTCCACCTTTTCCACATTTTTCACTCCTTTTCAGTGATTTTTGTGTTTTATTTAAGACTTTGTAAATTGAATGTTATAAAATGCTTAGTGGTAAGTTGTAAAAATAACCTTTTGCTCAGCCGGGAGAACTGAGGTTAACTAAGGGGGAATGTGTCACCCTGGCACCTGTTGGGCACCACAGAAATCCTTAGAGCACAAATGGAGTAAGTAACAGCACAGCAAAACCCACAACACAAACAACACTTAGAACACCTGGTTTCACCCCGAGCCTCTAGGGGGAGCTCCACTGGTGACTTTGAGCCAGTTCCCCCTATAAAAAGAGTCTTGGAGGGAGAAACTCCAGAGTGTGGTAGACGCTACAAGAGCTGCCAGCCTGTGTGAAACCTCCACCCTATGAGGGACACACTAGGCCCAACCAGCCTGTTAGCCAGTGGAGATCCCTGCAATTGGGATAATAGGAAGAAGGAGATCACCTCTCAGGAAAACAGAGTTAACCAGACTCTTTCCAAATTAACCGGTTACTGGAACCGAAGCTGTGAGAGCTGCCCAGCCACCACAGAGAACCAGCACCATCAACAGGAGGTTTAGCCACCTGTTACACCTGATGCACCCATCCACGAGAGCCCAGGGAAGAGTACTGATCCTGCTCAGACCCTTTTACAGTGCCCTCGCTGTATAACATCCCCCGGAGACCTGTACAGCGCTGGTAAAGTTACCAGAAGACCCGCAGGTGGCGTCACGAAGACAAATCACCCCAACTGTTCCGCCATTCCCCATTGATCTGGACCACCGGGCCTACACCACCACAGGCGCGGTTCCGTGACTGGAGGAGAAACAACGCCCGCTACGTGTACCCCCCGGCTACGGTGAGTCAAATGTCTGATCACTTCATTTTTTCAGGCAGAATATAATCTATAATGATTACCATTTAAAGGTTTTTATGTAAGGGGTACACCACGACACTAGAACAGTGTTTTCCAAAACAACCAAAGTTTATCAACTTAAAACCTTTATTTTACACAAAAGGTGATGATCATAATTAGAGAACATCAATGACTGTAGACAGAGAAAGATTAAAACTAAATGTTGTGAAGGCTACAAGTCACCAATCAGTAGGGAGTGTATAGGCCTTTTCTTTGTACAGGCCTTTGCTATGAATGACTTCAGCACATCTACAGCCACAGGACATCACTAGTCTCTCACACTGCTCTGGTTGGATTTTGCCCCACTCTTCTTCCAGTCTCTTCCACTGTTCTGTGATTGTTGTAGGTTTCTTGATCATAACTTTCTATATGCATACTCTTGGCTCCAATTCAGAGTCGGTTATATTCTGTATACTTACCACTTTGAATGATTTATTTGAGGGATTTGTTGCTGTAGCTGCAGCATTGCTTCTGTTGGAGCAGCTGAAGATTGTTGATTGCTGTGTCTATTCCCACCTGTTTGTCTTGCTTCCCTTGTGTTGTTTTATTTTAGTAGCAAGACTAGTGTCTTCCTGGCCTGCATACTAGCCAGGGTGAGTTCAGGGCCAGTGAGGCCATAGGCACGTGATTGCAATGGGGTAAGGACCCTTCACTCTCTCTTCCTAACGCTAGAGTCTTCCATTATCATCTTCCCTGGTGTTCCAATTAATATTGTACCACACGCTGGGTGTTCCCTTGCCTGGGGGGGTCACAAGTTGGGAACATAATTACTGGAGGCGCCTATTAAGTGACATTATATATAATATAATATAATATAATATAATATAATATAATATAATATATTTTACTTTTGAGGATACTGTTTTCAATGGGGGGGAAGAGAGGTCCTGTTACTGTGCAGTGTGGCACTATGTCCCTTTTTTCATCTGGTAAAGTAAAGAATTCTGTGGAAAATTAAGGAATGTGTTCTAGAAATTATATTTTTTAGGGTGGTTTCACACTGGCGTTTGTGTCTGCATATGTATGGCATGCAGACGCAAATGCAGTGCAAACGCAGCCCATACTGATGTGAACGCTGCGGAGAATCTCCGCATGCGTTCACATTAGTATACACCCCATCCAGCCAATCAGCTGTCTCGGGGGCGGCCGGGAGGAGGAGATCAGCGGCAGAGATCTCCTCCCGGCCACAGCTGATCTCCCGGCGGTGTCAGCGCGAGAGATTTGAAGAAACAGCTGATCTGACAGCTGTTTAAATCTCCCGCGCCGACACCAAAGAAGTGAAGTCAGCGCGGGAGATGTAAACAGCTGTCAGATCAGCTGTTTCTCCCCGCCGACACCGGCGGGAGATCAGTGGTGGCTCTAGTTGATTTCCCGGGAGAGATTTCAATGTGATCCGCAGCGTTCTTCTGCGCTGTCATGCGGAGGACACGGCGGATCCATTGACTTCAATGCGTGGTTTGTGCACTTGCGGGCACTTGCAGATAAATCAAGCGCCCGTGACCGCAAAAAAATACAACATGCTGGTCCAGAGTGCGCCCGGAGGGTGCACAAATTTTTCGCATCCAAACGCAAACGCAGCCAAACGCAGGCACATGCGTTCCCATGTTAAACATAGGAACGCAGTGCGCAAGCGTTTGGCTGCGTTCGGTGCACTGCATTTGCAAACGCCAGTGTGAAACCGGCCTTAGATGTCTGTGTGTTATTTTCTGCAGAGACAAGTCATTGCAGGAAAATGTATAGCATTTTACACAAGATGAAGAGGACAAGCAAACATGAATGACTGCACTTAGAGATGTCACTGGTAAGTCAATGTATTACCTGTACAATTACACTATACACTATTTAGTATACACAGTGCTCTTCTGTATAATGCCACTATGCAGCATTGTATTATTTGTATATTAAAAACCATATACAGAGCTCCTGTGTATTTTGTCCCCGGTAATCGATGTATTACCTGTACAGTTACATTATGAACTATATTCAAAGCTCCTGTATATAATGTCAGTGGTGATTGCTATATTACCTGTACCCTATATGCTTTATAAAGAGCTCCTGTGCACTGTTACTAATATAAGAATTATTAGTGTTGTGGTTTTTATTACCGTATATACTCGCGTATAAGCTGAGTTTTTCAGCCCAAAAATTGGGCTGAAAAGTCCCCCCCTCGGCTTATACACGAGTCATCAGTATACACAGCCCCACCCATCGGTATACAGCCCCCCCCATCGGTATACAGCCCCCCCCCTTGGTGCCGCAAACCTGTAAAGGAATAATCATTATACTTATCCCTGTCCTCGCCGCCGCCACCGCCGCCGCCATCGCGCTCCTAGGGCTTCATCCGGCTTCTTCCGGCTCCGGTGGGCGCAGACAATGACGTCATTGTCTGTGCGCCGGAGGTAGCCGGAAGAAGTCGGATGAAGCCTGAGGAGCGCGGTGCAGAGCAGCGGCGGCGGCGAGGACAGGGATAAGTATAATGATTATTCCTTTACAGGTTTGCGGCACCAAGGGGGGGGCTGTATACCGACTGGGGCCTGTATATACCACCACTGGGGCCTGTATACCGATGGGGGGGCTGTATACCGACTGGGGCCTGTATATACCACCACTGGGGCCTGTATACCGATGGGGGGGGCTGTATACCGACTGGGGCCTGTATATACCACCACTGGGGCCTGTATACCGATGGGGGGGTTGTATACCGACTGGGGCCTGTATATACCACCACTGGGGCCTGTATATACCACCACTGGGGCCTGTATATACCACTACTGGGGCCTGTATATATCACCACTGGGGCCTGTATATACCACTGATGCTGCTGTATATACTGCTGGGGCCTGTATATACCACTGGGGAGGCTGCTGTATACTACCACTGGGGAGGCTGCTGTATACTACCACTGGGGAGGCTGCTGTATACTACTACTGGGGAGGCTGCTGTATACTCCCACTGGGGAGGCTGCTGTATACTACCACTGGGGAGGCTGCTGTATACTACCACTGGAGAGGCCTGTATACCACTGGGTGGGCCTGTATACCACACTGCTGGGGGCTGTATACCTGTGCTGGGGTCCACCCTCGGCTTATACACGAGTCAATAGGTTTTCCCAGGTTTTGGGGCAAAAATAGGGGGGTCGACTTATACACGGGTCGGCTTATACACAAGTATATACGGTAATCATCAGTATTACAGTATTCAGTTACTATGTAATGTTATTATGTTGTCTGGTCATGTTGTGTCAGTATTTGGTACTATTCGGTCACTGTGTGATGTTAATATGTGCTCTGATCACGGAGTGGCAGCATGTTCTATTTATGTGGTATTATTCACTATGTCGTGGTAATTTGTGGTCTGGTCATGGTGTGGTGGTATTTGTCCCTTGTATGAGGTACTATTCAGTCACTGTATGATGGTATTATGTGGTCTGGTCATGATGTGGTGTTTTTACCCTTGTATGTGTTACAATTTGGTCACTATGTGGTGGTAATATGTGGTACGGTCATGGTGTGGTTGTATTTATCCCTTGTGTGTGTTATTATTCAAACACTGTGTGGAGGTCATATATTGTCAAGTCATGGGGTGATGATATATCAGATTTTTTAGCCTGTGCCTCCTAGGACTAGAGATTAGCTGCAGCAGACAGTTGAGGTGACAGAAGGACAGGAGGTTGTCTTGTCCAATTTAAACAGGGTTCATTTAGTACTAAATTTTAAATTTGTAGAAAATCTCTTTAATACTATTCACCATACTAAGAAGTAACTGACAGTGAATGGAATAATATGGACAGGACAGGGGCCAATAAGACTGTATATGAAGGTAGGGCAAGAAGGGTCTAGCGCATTTACTTTTAGTTACTGTTACTTATATTTTTTTGGCTAAGGAAAGTGCATGAAAATGGGTGTAGCATTTATCTAGGCATGATTTTTTTAAATGGTTGCGGCAGGAAACCTGTTGATGGTAAATTGAATCCCATCTCTGTGTATATGTGAATGTATTGTAATGTGTTTACATACTCACCTACCGGTGCCTTCTTCCAGGTCCAGCACTGTTCTGCTACCCTTCTCAGTGAAGTCATCAATTTTCAGATTCTCCATAGGTTCACATTGTAAGATACTTATGGCTCGGTCATAGAGCAGTTAATGAGCCAGAGAATATGAAGAGCGGAGACATGACTGAGAAGATTAATTGTAAAGCACTGCGGAATATGTTGGCGCTATATAAAATAAGATTATTATTATTGTTATTAGAAGATGAGCAGAATGGCGCTGGATCCCAGAGGGGGTAGGGGAGTAGATTAATACTTTACACTGAACAGTGATTGAACCAGCTAAGTGTCATAGTTAGCAGCAGCTGTAACAGCTCCGCCAGCACTCTTTGACAGGTGGCCATACAAAGGTACAGCAGGACCCTGAGGTAGCCGATAAGTGCCATATTACTGCTCCATATACCAGGGAGGTTGGACATGGTCAAGTTGATGCAATAAAGATTCACTGCAACAAAGGATGTGATCTCTGGGGGAGGCAGGGAGAAACAGGACATTCCTCTCACACAGTCCACCATGGAAGCCCTTTAGAAAAGACTTAGGAGGGATCTCCAGCATGACATTAAGGACATGATATGATGAAAGAGCTGAGGGGGGAAGTTGAGGAACTGGGCTTTAGAACGGCACATTTGGAGCAAAAGCTTGAGGAACTCACTAAATCACATAATGATCTTATAGATGCCCATGAGGCCCTGGAGCTGAAAATATCCTAGACTTATGATAAGATCCTGGACCTGGCGGATAAATCAAGGTGAAATAATATTAGACTGAGGGCGTAGCTGAGTCCATTCCAGACTATGAGCTCCCCGGGCTGCTGCACAAATTTATAAAAGAAGTACTCCCTCAGGCTGATGAGAAAGACTTAATAATAGACAGAATACATAGAGTCCCGAAACCTAAAGGGCTAGATCCTAAACTTCCCAGGGACATTATTAATCAAGGAAGTCAAGGACTATCAAGGAAGCTTTAATGATGGCCCTATGAAAAAAGCCCAAGCTGTCGGATGACCTGTCACAACTACTGCTATTTCCTGATCTACAGGCAGGTTAGCTAAACGCCGGGAGCTTAACCCTTATACAAAGCCTTTGAGAGATTTGGACATTAAATATCACTGGAGGTTTCCTGCAAAGCTCAAAATCCTAAAAGGGGGCAAGGTGCATGTATGTTGTTCTCCAAACAAGGCAAAGTGCCTGCTGCTTTTAGTGGGGCATACAGCCTAATCATCAGAAAAAGAAGCTGCCTCCAGACAGGTTTAAAAAATGACTTTCAAACGGAGCTTCACTGTTTCCTGTTAACCAAGTATCGCTGCAGACTCTTTAGGCTGTGTTCACACTGGGCGTTTTTGGGCTGTTTTTGCTCATCAGTTTTTGTAGCCAAAACCAGGAGTAGAGCAATCAGAGGAAAAGTCTAATAGAAACACGTCACCACTTCTGGATTTAATCACCCACTGCTGGTTTTGGCTACAAAAACTGTTGAGCAAAAACAGCCCAAAAACGCCCAGTGTGAACACAGCCTTATAGAGTTACTCTCCCAGCAATTAGCCAATTCAGAGTGTACTTTTTCCTTTCCATTGCACTCCTCAATTGCGTATGCCTTGCTTAATGGCAATCCAGCTCACAATGAGTTTGCTTTCGTCTGTCTCCCCCTGTTTGTTCTTGCCTTGTATGTGTCAAGCCCCGGGCCTGGGTAACACTTCAAAGAGGGGTTATGTACAAGGAAAAGAGTTATTGTCTCGTGACGCCACCTGTAGTACCTGGTGATGGGTCACCAGCGCCGCCACGCCTCCACAGTCCCCTGCTGGGCGATGGTATTGCGGAAAGGATGGCAAATCTCCCTACAGGTGGAGCTGGGCCTCCGGGGCAGCGTTGCTGTAAGCAAAAAGGTTGATGATGTCAGCATAAAGACACAGAGGCACAGTCACTCTCTCCCGGGTACTTTACTGTAAACAGTCAGTAGCAGAATACAATGTTCACAGTTCAGCAAGATGTTACACAAATAGGTAGCCCTACAGGTGGCTGCAAGTGGATGCCAGGTGGTATGGAGGTACCCGTGGTGTGCCTTAGTTGACAAACCCGTGTCCTTTCTTACCCGCCTAGGATTAGTCCAGACCCATATAGTCCTTGAAGGTACTTTAGGGGCTCCCCTCCCTTGCAGTGAGGAAGCAGGTGGACCGCTCCGTGTGGCAGAGTGCTGCAGCCGGTGAACAGACCGCAGCAGCCGGTTGACGACCTTAGAGCTGGACTCTGGCCGTGTCCTCAGTTCCGGCGTCCCTGTGGTGGACTGGGGAAGCTCCCTGGAGTATGGTCGCTCCACACTGGGGTTCCCCCTTTCTCTCTCGGGCCCAGACTCACGTGTCAGGCACCCTCTCTCAAGTTCCCCTCAGGATCCCCTTTCATCTTTCCTCAGGATCAGCCTGGAGCTGTCTAGTTAGACCTCCCGACTCGCTCCACATTCCTTCTTAACTCTGACTCCGACCGACTCTCACTCTAATGCCGACTGACTTTCTATTCCTCCTAGCGGTGACTATATCCCTCCCAGGAGTAACCTCCCACCACTACTCTAGTGTGGGAGTGCAGGAATGGGTCCCACCCACCAGCCCAGCATCCACTTGCAGTTGGGGAAAATTACACTGTTTTTATGAGTGTAATACCCCGGTGTGACGCCTGACCATCCGGGGCGCCACATATGTCTTCCCCCAGATCATCCTCGGCCTGGGTCCTTTGGTTAGTTGAAAAGTTCAGTTTTTTTGTATAAATATGACTATTAAGTTTTCGTCTATTAATGCTAATGGTTTAAATTCTCCATCTAAACGTTCTATATTTTGGAGAAATATTTGTAAGGAAAATTCTGATGTGATATGCGTCCAAGAGCCGCACCTATTATTGAATGATAATTTTCGCTTGTTTAATATACACTACCCACATTGTTTCTTTGCAAATTGCAAATTCAAAAAAGTTGGGATAGCAATATTTGTAAAGCAGACGATAAGGTTTGAGTTATATGAAACTCTTGTAGTCCCTGAAAGTCGCTATGTTTTACTAAATTGTTCCATGAATTCCACCCTATATACTATAGCTTCTGTATATGCTCCCAATGTATCCCAGATATCCTTTACAGGGATCCTGTCACCCCCAAAACACCTCTAAAGCTATTAAAAGCTGTCCCTAGAGCATATTCACACTTACCCTACACTCCTTTTAGCTCCTAAGTGCACCAAGTGAAGCGCCTCCCCGCTCTGTGCTGTCTCGGCCGGCCTGTAGTGGGGCTGGGTGACGCGAATCCCATCATTTCCGGCGCCGGGTGACGTAGTACACCCGCGCCGCTTTGTTAGCTTCAAAACGCGCACTGCGCAGTGCGGGTCTTGAAGCTAGCAGCGGCGCGGGTGTACATACGTCACCCGGCGCCGGAAATGACGCGATTCGCGTCACCCAGCCGCACACTGCAGCGGTCCGGCTGCCATAGGAGAGCGGGGAGGTGCGCATTTTAATCTGATTAGAAGATCACGCCTATGGAGGCGTGATATCATGAAGTGGGAGAGCCTGCCAGGGTGACTATGAATAGCATAGTCACTCATTATCATCCCTAATGAGGACTGCTCTCAAAAAACGTTGTCGAGAAAGAAAATGGGTGGGGTAGTTTTACAGCATTCTCTATATGATATTTGCAGGTACCAGCACTGCCCCGAGAGAGACTATACTTTTTGCTCCCTTGCATTTGATACTTACAGCAGGCTGGATTACATTTTGATAAACACTACATTACTTAAAGTGGCCCAAGGATCAGAAATTGGAGTAATTTCCTGGTCTAATCATGCCATTATATCTTTACGGATCACGGAGAGAGACTCTTTTCTTCCTTCTGGAAGATAGCGTGTGAATGAGTGGTTATTGTCTGACAGGGATAATAGTAGCCTTCTGGAATCTAAATTGGGAGAATTCTTGCTTAGTGAAGTGCAAATTTGCATATATGCATATTAAAATTAATGATAATTATTCTACTTCTAAAGAAGTGCTGTGGATGGCTCATAAGGCCTTTATGTGAGGAACCCCTATTAAGATGGTATCTATTGAAAAGATAAAACAGAGAGAAGATAGTAATGGACCTTACAACCCAACTCAACAATTTAGAGCAAATCAATAAAAGGTATCCCAATCCGCAACTTTCTACAACGGTCACAAAACTTAGGACTGAACTTCGCTCTCTATTTTTATTGCAATATGAGAAGGTCTTTATAAAATCCAGAGCAAATTACAATGCCATGGGTGATAAAGCCGGGAAAGTGTTAATTAGACGGATAAGAGAAAAGGAGCTTAAAAATAAGATTACCTATATTTGTAAATCTGTTGGTTCTAAAACTTACAACCCATCTGAAATTGCAGAAGAATTTTGTCCGTACTATCACTTTCTGTATAAATTAAAGGCAGACCCCCTTACGGTTCAGCTGACCGGGCAAAATATTAAAAATTTTCTTAAAAAACTTAAACTGCCTAAGCTCTTGATAGCACAGCTAAATGAACTCAACTCTCCCTTTACGGTTGTGGAAGTCAAACAAACTATTAACGCGACCAAAAAAGGCTCAGCTCCAGGCCCTGATGGGTTCTGAGATGGCTATTATCGTTGCTTCCCTAAACTTTTAGCTCCTTATCCCCTTTAATAAATAACCTTTAATAAATGGAAACATGCAGCGAGTATACAAAAAGAAAATCTAGAAGCTGTCATCTCAACTATACCTAAACCAGGGAAAACCCCTGTTGTCCTGAGTAACTTTAGGCCCATTTCTTTACTAAATTGTGATGTAAAACTCTTTTCAAAATTGGTGGCGACGAGAATATTGAGAACCCTACCGGTCCTGATATCCCGGACCAGGTTGGGTTTGGTCCCAGAAGGCAGCCGAAAGATGGAACTAGATGAGTGATAAATATTTTGGAATTAATGGAATCCAGTAAGATCCCGGGTGTGTTCCTGTCCTTGGATGCTGAAAAAGCATTCGACAGGGTGCATTGGGGATATATGGAACAAGTTCTGGATAAGTTTGGCTTCTTGGGAGACATTAAAAGAGCAATTTTGGCACTGTACTCGAATCTAAATGCCATGGTGAACGTTTCGGGTCTATACTCAGAACCCTTTGAAATCACTAATGAAACCTGTCAGGGTTGCCCGTTGTCACCTGTCATCTTTGCCATTGTGATGGAGCCGCTTGCAGAAGCGTTCAGACTCAACGTGGAGATTAAGGGGATTAGGGTCGGAGATCAGAGTCACGTTGTTGGATTATACGCTGACGACGTGATAATCTCATGTACTGATATTTTTTCTTCCTTAGAAGCAGTTCTACACACATTAACAGTGTTTCTGAAGGTTTCATACTATAAATTAAATGCTACAAAATCAATAGCTTTCCCAATAAATGTTTCTTCGGCGGAAAAGTCTACTTTAATTAATAAGTTTCCGTTTTCTTGGGAAACGTCTCATTTTACTTATTTAGGAATCAAGATTTCTAAAATGTCCACCTTAGTAAAGATTAATTTCGAGGCCCATAGTTGAGAAATTCGTCAGGACTTAAATAGACCAACTCTACTCCCCTTATCTTGGATCGCAAGTATCCATACCGTTAAAATGATTCTGCTACCTAAAATAACATACCTTTTTCGTTGCCTCCCTTTAAAAACCCCCTCTCAATGGATAGCATGCTTACAATCTACCCTGGGGGATTTCATCTGGAAAAATAATAGACCCAGGGTCGCCATGAAAACCTTACACTTCCAGTATACGCATGGTGGAAAGGGGGTCCCAAACTTACTTTTATACCACAGAGCAGCCATACTTGAAGCTGCAAAAAGACTGGTGGGCTAATAATAGTAATCTTAGGTGGGTTCAACTAGAATCGAACTTTGCCCCCCAAAACTCTACCAGGCGTTTGCTGAAAATTGTTCTTTCGAAACCCTCAAAAAAAATGTTTCCATTAAAATTAAATGTCATCTTTACTTTGGCACTGGAATAAGATAGATAGAGATCTATTATGTTCTTTATGTAGATATATAATATATCAATTTCAGCTATTGAAGCACATATCCTAGGTTTGATGTTAGACAGGTGGGTTAGAGCGGGAGTTGCATTTCTGGCGGATCTGTTTGATGGTCATGTATTTCTGTCTTTTGCGGACCTTACCCAGAGATTTCAAATCCATAAATCCTGTTTTTTTCAGTACTTGCAAATCCACCATTTTATTCAATCTCGCAGTTTCCCAGAGTAGTGGTTGCTGAGCCCGTTTGATCCACTACAGAATTATTTTAAAATAGAATATCCGAATAATGATGGAATATCCATGTTTTATAGAACATTGAACTCCCCTGAATCATCTAGTAAATCACCCTACATGACACGATGGGAGAATAGTCTCTCTTTCACCTCTTCCCCTGAGGACTGGTGGTTAGCGGCTAGGGTGACCAAAAAATTCTCCTCGTGTATCAACCACTTGGAGCAGTTGAAGAAGATTCATATGCATTGGTGTTTAACACCGGATACTTTCTAAATTTGATGTTTCTTCCTCGGGGCTGTGTTGGAAAGGTTTTGGTATGTTGGGCGACATGGTTCATGTCTGGTGGGTGTGTCCTAAAGTGCAGGGTTTTTGGTCACAGGTTGGAGATCTTATTAGGAAGATATCTGGAGTGAACATCATTCTGGATGGCCCATTGGCAGTGTTGAACATTGGATTTGACTCTATCCTTCAAGGGCTATCCCCGATGCTGTCACATGTTCTAACTGCAGCCCGGCAATGCCTGGCAAGGTGCTGGAGATCAGATTCACTGCCTACTCAACAGGAGCTAATTGGTCGACTTAATTCGCATTATCAGCATGAATGGTTTCTGTTGTCCTCTCTCAAGAAAAAAGAACGTATTGGCTACAAATGGGATCTATAGGCCTTTTCTGAATTTGCACGTTAATATCTTAAGTCTCTGTTTTATTGTTTATCGCATGTTATGACTATTTTATAGACACTCCCAAGGTTCCCTTCTTTCCCACTCTTGTATCTTGTGTCCTCCCCTGCCTCCCCCTCCCCTGCAATGATCCATCTGATATTTTCATGTGTGCTCCTCTTGTGTCCTACCACGTGTTAAAATTGCATTACTTTTGAATTGTTTGCATCTTTATTACATCTGAAGTTTTCAATAAAAATTGAATGGTTAAAGATTCAGTGCAATCAACTTTTTATCCCTAACTGCTGACTTGACAAGAACTGTAAAGCATCTAATCACACATACGTCTTGTTCTGGGGTGGACGGGATTTACATCAGATTCAATTCGCTTTTCAATCAGAATTCAATTCAGCTTTGTTACATATGGATTCATTCTAATGAGTGATGTCATCAGCTTACATACAGTAAATACATAATTGTCCTAGAAAACTCTTTAGCAGGTAAGTGCAGGTTGTGTGCTCATAAAGCCATCCAATATCACATTCATTGCTCTGTTCACAATGCTATAATGTATTGGTTGTACTAGCATGGCGTTGCCTGACAGGCTGTATATAAACCAGAACATCCGAACAGGCCAAGCATCACAGCAATGGTTCAGAGACTGACTTTCTCTTAGTAAATATACTGCTTGTTTCATATCTACAAATGGATCTTTTTACCAGAACAGATTCCAGTACAAACTAACACAAAATTTACTGAAAAAAGAGCAACTCTTTCCAGCATGTGTTCTGAGAAATGAGAAGCTTCATCAGAGCCTATTTCTTGGCTTTGATTCCCTTCCATTGTTACTATAAATGCATGTTTGAATTATTACTCAACATTAGACCATGTTCACACTGCAGTATTTTGGTCAGTTTTTCACATCAGTATTAATAAGGCAAAACGAGGAGTTTTAGAAACGTACTAAAGTGAGGCTTCATGTCTCCACAGAAGTCACACAGGGCATACCCTGTGCATGTTTTTCGCCGCCTCCGCCGCTTGTATTCACGCCCCGGTGGGCGTGAAAATGCTTTGTAATCATTCTCTCTCTCCTCCATAGGCATATTAGCCGGTATGACGCTAATCACGTCATTTCTGGCTCAGTGACGTCGATACACCCTTTGAGCTTATCACAGATGCTGCCATAAAGCAAGCCTCGCGCATGCGCAATGCGCAGCTTGAGGTTCGTCGATACACCCATAGGGTAAGCCGAATATGACGCGATTATTATAATTGACAGGGACTTTGATAAACTGCCCTCTCCCTCCATCAACTGCTTCCCCCCCATAACTGAAGACCAGCTCTTCTCCCTCCTGTCGAAATTGTAGCTCACTACCAGCGCCCACGACCCGCTCCCAACCTACCTCATTCCCAACCTCACCTTCGTTTTCATCCCAACCCTAATTCATCTATTCAACTTAAAACTTACTATCAGCGCCTTCCTCTCAGCCTTCAAACACGCCTTGATCACACCCATCCTCAAAAACCCTCCTTCGATCCAATATGGGTATCTAACTATCGCCCCATATCTCTTCTCCCTTTCGCCTCTAAACTACTTGAACAGCACGTCCATTCTGAACTGTCCTCTCACCTCTCCTCCTGCTCCCTCTTCGACCGCCTGCAATCTGGTTTCTGACCCCACCACTCCACTGAAACAGCCCTAAGCAAAGTCACCAACGACCTATTGATCGCCAAAAGTAAGTGTCAACACTCCATCCTTCTCCTCCTCAACCTATCTGCCGTTTTGACACTGTTGACCATTCCCTTCTACTTCGAATCCTGGAATCGCTTGGTATCACTGACCTAGCCCTCTCCTGGATCTCCTCTTACCTAACAGATCGGACCTTCAGCGTCAACCACTCCCACTCCTCCTCTTCGCCCTACCCCCTATGTATGGGTGTCCCCCAAGGCTCGGTCCTGGGACCGTTACTCATCTCCATTTACACTCTCGGCCTAGGGCAACTCATTGAGTCCCATGGCCTTCAGTACCACCTCAACGCCGATGATACCCAAATCTACCTGTCTGGACTCGACATCACCTCCCTACTATCCAAAATTCGACAATGCCTTTCCGCCATCTCATCCTTCTTCTCTGCCCACTTCCTTAAACTGAACATGGACAAAACTGAGTTCATCGCCCCCAAGCAACTCTTCCTCACTACTCAACCTTTCTATTCTTGTTAATGACTGCTCACTCTCCCCAGTCCCCCAAGCCAAGTGCCTCGGAGTAATCCTTGACTCTTCCCTTTCCTTCAAGCCCCAAATTGAGGCCCTCGCCATCTCCTACCGACTCTAGCTTAAAAACATTTCACGGATTCACACTTTCCTTGACCATGACACCACCAAAACACTTATTCACGCTTTCATCATCTCACGACTCGACTACTGAAACCTCCTGCTCATCGGCCTGCCTGCTTCCTCCCTTGCACCTCACAAATCTATCCTAAACGCTGCTGCCTATCTAATTCATCTGTCCCGCTACTCCTCTGTCTTCCCCTTCTGTCAAGCCGTTCATTGGCTCCCCACCTCCCAGATATCCTGGTTTAAAACACTAACCATGACATACAAGGCCATCCACAACCTGTCCCCTCCCTACATCTCCGACATGGCCTCCTGTTACTGTCCCTCACGCAACCTGTGATCCTCCAAAGAACTCCTCCTCTACTCCTCCCTCATCTCCTCTTCTCATAACCGCATACAAGATTTCTCCTGTGCATCTGCTATTCTCTGTTCTTTTTCTCTGATTTTTCTAAATGGTTGGCGCAAATGACAGTCAGTGTAATAAGTCATCGCCCGTTAGAGTATACATCAAACTTTATTGAAGAAATCTCCCTATGATAACAGTATAATTTTCAAAATTAAAAAAACTCTAAAAGCACTGTTCCAAATTATTAGGCACAGTAGAGTTTGTAAACATTTGATATGTTTGAAAGAATTGAAAATGCTCATTTGTTGAATTTGCAGCATTAACAGGTCTCATTCACTGAAATAAAAAGCTATTTAACTCCGAAACATTCTAACAGGCCAAGTTACATGTTAACATAGGAACCCTTCTTTGATGTCACCTTCACAATTCTAACATCCATTGATATTGTGAGTTTCTGGAGATCCAAGATGGCCGCGGATGAAGGAGGCTGCATTCCACAGCTCTCCTAACAATCTGACCACATCCGCGCCATCCGAACACCGGAGGGACCCCCGACCATCTAGAGGAGTCGGCGACCAGCTCCCCTTCACCCTGAGGCTAGTATCGGCCTGCTTGAGCTGCGAGACCCCCGCTTTCTGAGCCTCGAGGCCGGTCACGAGGGGGCCGCACGATCCGCGGCGGCGGCGGGCCGGACGGACGGAGCTTTGTGGCGAGTGCTTCCAACCCTGCTACTGCCCTGGTGGCTGCGATCGCACCTCGGCTGAGCCTGAGCCGCGGTGCGGAGGTGATTTCCTGCACAGACGCCATCAGACGAGAGGAGGCGCCCGGAGCTAAGCAGCGAAGGAGGCCTAGGAGCAGGTGCCGTGGACCGGAGGCAGCCCTGCAGCGCGGGCACTCGGCGCAAGAAGCGGGGAGCCGCGGGACACGGGAGAACCGGGGACATCGGAGGCACAGAGCTTGCAGGTGAGAGGGACACGTGGGAATGCACATACAGGCAACCTTTGGTCTCAGCAAGAGAGACCCAGCGCCATAAGGCCAAGGGACACAACATATTGGTGCCCCTGAAGCACATCCATTAGATCAGAGGCAACATAGAGGACTTTGTATTTATAATATCCTCTACCCAGACACACAGCAGCAAGATCCACTTATTCACAGGCAGGCAGCACCAGCTGCAGTGATAAACCCTACTACACCTACTAAGACTCTGCACACTGCTATTTGAAATCCTGCTATCCAATAAGGCTAAAAAGATCTTATAAGACTGGCATATTCTACCACCTACTTCTACCTGTGTAACAGAAACCTTGCTGTGATCAGAGAGCAATAGACGGATTTTCATCAAATCCTCCCACCCTGCTGCATTGACCCTTCGCCTCAGCTGATTTCCACCCTGTGTGCTCCCCTCCCCAACTCGTGCACTGCTATTATACTCCAAATGTACACCTCCTTAACTGGTGTCTAAAACCGAAACCCAGTATGATCTCCAAAGACATTTGTTCCATATACTTAACAACAAGTCTCTCAACGATTTGTGACATGTAAACCTCAGTGTGATCCAGAACACTCATCTTTTTTTTGTTTCCCATTTTTCTTTTTTCTACTTGCAATATCTAATTCTCTGAAACATGGGGAAGTCAACCATAAAAACCCCCAAATTAGCGGCAAAGACATCAAAATCCATAACCCAAGCAGACGTAGACCACTTCTTGAGGAAGCAGACCGACTCCTCAGACTCTCTTAACCCATTCAAACACTCTGCTCTCCAACCTGATGACGATTCGGACTCAGACATGGAGGGTGAGTCAGATACTAGCATTAAAAAGAAGGACTCTATGGTGACGAGATCTTTTTTGAAACGTATACTGACAAAAGCCTTAGAACCCATAGGATGCGACCTAGCAGACATCAAACAGGATCTCGCCCAACAAGGCCATAGACTCGAGGCGTTGGAAACAACACAAGGCACGATACTACGCCAGACGAATTCACAACTAGAGTGTCTAATGTCACATGAACAGCAACTGCACCAAATCCACGCCACCCTCGAAGATCACGAAAACAGGGAGCGCCGCAACAATATCCGCATTAAGGGCCTCCCTGAAACAGTGGCATTTGAAGCCCTAGGAAAAACGGTCTTAGAAATGTTTGCGGCATTGCTGAGAGACAGAGATCCGCAAAACATCAAATTAATCCGGGTTCACCGTGCCCTCCGCCCTAAACCAGCCCCTGGGGAAACCCCCCGAGATGTCTTGTGCAGGTTTCTGGACTACCGAGCAAAAGAATTAATACTGCGCAGAGCCAGGGATGCAAAGGAGGTCACCTATGGGGACTCCAAAATACTTCTATTTCAGGATCTTTCGGCTATAACATTGAAAAAAACGACGCTTGCTGAAACCGTTCACGGGAGCGGTCCTCGAGAAGGGCTTTAAGTTCCGCTGGCTATTCCCTTTTGGGATATCCGTTACAGCCGGGGAAAGAATCATCACCGCCAGGACCTCTGCTGACATAAAAAAGGCATGCATATCCCTGGACATAGTGCTCGATCATTACCCGGACCTGGAGTCCTTCCACTCAGCCTCTCTCTACCATCCGCTACCAACCCCGACGCCTTGGCAACAGATGCTAACACCAAAAACCCAGCGAGCAAAAAAGAAACTATCTAAATCTCCATCGCTGAAGAGCCCAGATGACGTTACCTGAGGAGCGAACACACGGAATCTTTCTTTTTTTTTTTTTTCTCCTTCTCTTTTTTTTTTGCTCTAAATCGCCTTACGATCGGCACTATTGAACCTGCTGATCAGGCCTACCCTTTATGGGCAAGACCTTCCTAACTCTGAAGAAGGGCCATAATGACGCCCTCATGTACATAATATAAGCTCGTTACACTTGTTAAGAATATTAATGTATAGTTGAAATTGTTGTACTCTATTCACTGAACCTTACTATTAGTACCCTTCTCCCCGTATACCCATGTCCTAACACCCCCTCCTCCCCCCCCACACCCCCCCTGTACCCCTCTCCACTCCTTCCATTCCTACACCCCCCCCCACTCCACCCCCCAACCTCATCCCTCCACCTCTCTCCCACTTCACCCCTATCTTCCCCTCTCTTCATCCCCCCCCTCCCCCTCTTCCCTTATCCCTTCCCCCTCCCTCTACCTCCCCCACCTTCCCCCTCCCTCTTCACCTTACCCCTCCCCCCCCCTTTATTACTCCCACCCTCTTCACCTCCCGCTACCCGTAACCTCCCAGCTCACCACCCAATGAGGTAGTGACCGATACGATGTAGCCTGATATTATGCCCCCTCTCTAACCCGACCACGAGGTTCATTGCTACCAAAGAACCAATCTTCCGTATCCCGACTAATGTTACTGGATCTGTTTCATAAATAATATATCTAGAAAGCGCCCACATACTGCTGTGCAGCAGTAGACATGTTCACATTGATGAAAATTACGCATTTTTCTTGTGACTTGTATTTTCAAATGCTAATGTTTTTTCTTTTCCTCTCTAACTCTATCACCTCTCACTATCTATCCCCTCTCCTGCTCACTCCTTTTCCCCCTGAGTCTCCACCCAACCTCACCTCTCCTAACAGGCACAGCCGAACCCCTCTTCGACGCATCCATTGGAGACCACATACCCTAGAAGATCATGGCTGAGGGTAACGTATTCACTTATGCTTCACTTAATGCACATGGTTTGAATTCACCGAGCACTAGACACCCGACATTACATGCACTTAAGAAACAAGGTACTGACGTCCTCTTCCTCCAAGAAACCCATTTTAAACCAAATAAAATCCCTAATTTTGAAAAATCGGCATTTGACCAATGGTATCACTCCACCTCCAACCAAACTGGAGCCAGAGGCGTGTCAATAGCATTTAGAAAACATGTCCACTTCCAACACAGAGAGTCTTGGATAGACCCACAAGGCAGATTCATACTGATCAAAGGCCTATTGAATGGCACCCTAGTGACGCTCGGTAGCCTCTATGCCCCGAATAAAAAGCTACTAAAATGGATATTAGCCACCATGAATAAAATAGAGAGATTTAGGGAGGGGCTGGTGGTCATTGGCTGTGACCTTAATGTGGCACTCGAACCCCTTTTGGACACGACCAAACAAAAAAGCTCCATTTCCCACCGCGAACTATCAAGAATTCGCTCACGCTTACAAACCATGCAATTAATTGACTCATGGCATTATGTCAACCCTTCGACCCGTGACTACACATATTTCTCACATCCCCATAAATCCTACCACAGACTAGATTATGTCTTAATTTCCAAGCGCTTGCTGCCATCAACACGCACCTCTGTAATAACCCCTAGCATTTTCTCAGACCACTCGGCAGTCCTAACGTCCATTTCCACTTCTGCGCATCGCTCATCATGCAGATCCTGGCAGATAAATGAAACCCTGTTAACCTCCCAAGATACAAAAAAAACGCCTAACGGAACGCCTCCAACAATATTTCCAGAACAACCAAAATGAAGATACCTCTATCCAAACCCTGTGGGAAGCACATAAGGCCGTGATTAGGGGAGAACTGATTTCCATGGCGGCATATGCCAATAAGAGACGGCATACCGAAACACAGCAGCTGTATGATGAGATCGCAGAACTGGAACTATGTCACAAGAAATCCCAACGCCCGGAGGTTCTCAAAGTCTTGACATCCAAGCGCCAACGCTTGAAAGATTTAATTAACATAACATCGGCGAGACAATATAAAAAATGGAAAACCAAACTATATGCCCATGGTGATAAAGCATCCAAGTTCATGCTCTCCCTATTACGCAAAAAACAAGCCCGTACGCAAATACACACGATAAAGAACACAAAGGGAGTGGACTCTCAAGACCAATCCCACATAGAACAGGCTTTTCTAGATTATTACTCACGCTTGTACAACCTGAGGTCTGGGGATTCGGAAGATCTCACGAAACATAGAACCCAAGAAATTGAAAACTTCCTGAGTGACGTACACCTCCCAACTTTAACTAACGCTGACCAACAAATGCTCCTTCGTCCCTTTACTCTTGGTGAACTCCAATCCACCCTGTCCCGCTGCCCTAAAGGGAAAGCGCCTGGTCCTGATGGTTTCTCGGCCTTGTATTATAAGACCTTCCCATCCCTACTCTTACCGCACCTACTAGCATTGTGCAATGCCACACTTGCTGGCCAAGCACTACCTACTCAAATGCTTGAAGCAAAGATCTCGCTGATACATAAGGAGGGGAAAGACCCAACTCTATGTAGCAACTACCGGCCTATATCTTTACTAAACGTTGACCTGAAGCTTTTGGCCGGCATGATTGCCCACAGACTGGCGGCGTTCCTATCACAATTGATCTCAGCGAATCAAACAGGCTTTGTGAGAGGCAGGGAGGGGAGGGACAATGCACACAAAGTTTTACACCTAATTCAATATGTAAAAGCACACAAATTACCATTAGTTCTCCTGGGCACAGACGCGGAGAAAGCGTTCGACAGGGTGGATTGGACTTTCTTGAGACTGACATTACTTAGATTTAATCTCCCGGCAACACTTGTTACGTCTATTATGACGATGTATCAACGACCCTCAGCACGCATCAAAATCAATGACTCGCTGACTACACCCTTTACAATTGGGAATGGAACCAGACAAGGGTGCCCGCTCTCCCCGTTACTATTTGTGTTGACAATGGAGCCCCTCCTAATGGCGATACAGGGAAAACAGGAAATAGAGGGCGTCAAAATAGCAGGAGTTCACTATAAAACAGCAGCTTTTGCAGACGACCTCTTAATATTTCTAACAAAACCCATGAGCGGACTCCCAGCTCTCATGAATGTGATGGAGAGATATGGAGACCTGTCGGGCTTCAAAATAAACATGTCAAAATCGGAAGCTTTGGGAATACAGATCAAACCGAACACCCTTAAAAAATTACAAACATTATACCTATTTTCTTGGCCCACGCACTACATTACATACCTGGGAGTGAAACTGAACGGAAACTACCGGGATCTATTTAAATTGAATGTTCTTCCTCTCTTGACATCCACGACATCTACTATGCGGACCTGGAGAGATACCTTTCTTTCGTGGATGGGGAGGAAGAATATGTTAAAAAGCTTAATTTTACCTAAATTTAATTATTTATTCCGAATGCTACCCATAGCGATCCCATTGAGCTTTCTCTCTAAAATTAATACACTCTTCACTAACTACATGTGGCAAAGCAAGAAACCCCGAATATCATTACGCACTTTGACCCTCCCTAAACACCTAGGCGGGATGGGAGCCCCTGACATTAAGTTATATTATAAAGCAGCGCAAATCACCCGCCTTGTTGACATCCTGAGACGAAACAAAGAGAAACACTGGGTTAATATTGAGGAATCGTTGGCACCTTGCAGCCTTAGGTCTCTATTCCTTATACACTCCAACTTGAAACAACACTCACCTCTCCCAAACCTGCATACCAGAGCTACATTACAGATATGGCGTACCCATACGAAATACTTATCACCACCCCTCTCGCCCCTAATTGATCTCAATGACATCTTGGCCCACCTAAAGACAACACACACAACCGTCCCGGGACCAAGTCGGAACCTCTATGCCTATTCCATTGAAAAAACTTACCATCCATGCCAAAGACATGCTGCTTTTTTCTAGTAGCTATTCCATTGACCAACTATTACAAGACGGCACTATTCTACCATATACAGACCTAACAACACTACCTGGACTTTCCAACTTGAATCACTTACACTACAAAGTAATACACAGTGTACTCCGCCCACTACTGAGATACTCGGATCTTTCTAGGGAGTTAACTAGCTTTGAACACCTTTGTGCCGCGGTGAAAAAGCCGAAACAAATTTTTTCTAATATCTACCAGGCTTTACTGGAGACAGAAACTAGCCCCAAAAGAGCGTATATTGCGCTTTGGGAGAAGGACTTGGGATACAAATTTACGGCTACACAAGTGAAACATATTTATAGGCACTCACACGGCCCTACTCAATGTGTGAAAGCTCAGGAAACTGCCTATAAAATCATAACGAGGTGGTATCATACACCAGACCATATCCAGCTATGGGACGCCCATCATTCTACTACATGTTGGAGATGTGATGCACCCGATGCTGACTACTTCCACATATGGTGGAAATGTCCGACTATTGCTCAGTTCTGGAAGCGAGTGGAACGACTCATACAGGCCATCACGACCAAACCCTTCCGACTTAGCCCTGAAATGGCCTTGCTACACTTCCCGACATGGCCTGACTGTGCCAATATCTCACTACTCGCTCAACATATACTAACAGCGGCTAAACTGTTAATTCCTCTGTTTTGGAAATCCTCAGACTTGCCTTCTCATTCCCAACTGGAAGAGAAGATACACTCTTTATACCATGTGGCTGAAGTAGTAGCCGCAGTAAATAACACGACCCCGAAATTCCTCACCATCTGGACCCCCTGGCTCATGTACGTTCATTCATGCAGACAGGGTGATACTCTCAAACACTAATCGACAACTAATAACACCTAGGGACTGGCTGTGCCTGCCGCCTTCCCCCCACCCCCCCCTCTACTCTCACATCTCTCTATACTTTCTCCCCCCCCCACAGAACTGCCGTTATATTCTATTCTACCCTCATTTCTAATCTTCCTTTTCTTTCCTCTCCACTCTACTACTACTTAAAACGCAAGTTTTATCTTGTTGATATGTTTAATATTTTGAAGAAATGAGTCAATGCTCCAAGGGTATGTAAAGCCTACTAGATGGGAACCCAATCCAACTGACTTGACTCTGACCTACCTACGAGGGAGCCACTGCTATTCTTACATCAAGTCTGACAAGGAGAACTTTATTAACAATCTCATTGTTCTGACGTACGCACAATCCTTTGAGTTTTTGGAAGCTCCTCTATCCCTGATTGGATATTAGTCCGCCAAGGGCGGCAAGGAACATTATACATACAGTTGGTTGTATTGGACTTTGTTATTGTGAGATTACCTTGCAAAAATACTCTGTTACTGTTCCATTTTCACAAAATAATTCAATAAAAAGAATTTTGAAAAGAAAAGATATTGTGAGTTTCTGGAGAGTTTCTGCTTGTATTTCTCTGGATGATGTCAGAATAGCCTCCCAGAGCTGCTGTTTTGATGTGAACTGCCTTCCACCCTCATAGATGTTTTGCTTGATTATACTCCAAAGGTTCTCCATAGGGTTGAGGTCAGGGTGGCCACACCATGAGTTTATCTCCTTTTATGCCCATAGCAGCCAATGGCACAGAGGTATTCTTTGTTACATGAGATGGTGCATTATCATGCACGAGGATGATTTTGCTCCTAAAGGCATGTTTTTGCTTTTTGTGCCATGGAAGAAAGTTCTCAGTTGGAAACTCTATACACGTTGCAGAGGTAATTTTCACACCTTCAGGAACCTTAAAGGGGCCTACCAGCTGTTTCCCAATGATTCCAGCCCAAAATATCACTCCTCCACCTCCTTGCTGATGTCGCAGCCTTGTTGGCACATGGTGGCATCCACCAACCATCCACTACTCTATTCATCTGGACCATCCAGGGTTGCTCGGCACTCATCAGTAAACAAGACTGTTTGAAAATTAGTCTTCATGTATATCTGGACCCACTGCAACTGTTTCTGCTTGTGAGCACTGTTTAGGAGTGGCCGAATAGTAGGTTTATGCACCACAGCAAGCCTTTGAAGGATCCTACACCTTGAGGTTCGAGGGACTCCAGAGGCACCAGCAGCTTCAAATATCTGTTTGTTGGTTTGTAAGGCCTTTTTAGCAGCTGCTCTCTTAATCTGATGAATTTGCCTGGCAGAAACCTTCCTCATTCTGCCTTTATCTGCACGAACACATCTGTGCTCAGTATCAGCCACAAATCTCTTCACAATACGATGATCACGCTTAAGTTTTCGTGCAATATCAAATGTTTTCATCCCTTGTCCAAGGCATTGCACTATTTGTTGCTTTTTGGCAGCAGAGAGATCCTTTTTCTGTCCCATGTTACTTGAAAACTGTGGCCTGCGTAAACACCCAGTTTTCCTTTTATTGGGATCACCTGCCAAACTAATTATCACAGATATCTGAGATTGATTTCAATGATCCAAAGAACCCTGATGGCGGGTTTACACGTCGCGATATCGCAGTACAATTTCAATGAAAAGTCACGTGATTCGATCGTTGGACCCCATATCGTTCCTGCGTTGTATGGTGTGAACGTCCAATACGATGCAGGAACGATGTCAATGCGATATCGGGGATCGAATGAGCGTGCTATTCAATGCCCCGATATTGAAGGGAGATTGGAGCCGATCGTGCTGTGTAAACGCCCAATTACGATGCGATTTGAAACGTCACCCATTCACTCCCATGTTAACTATGCGATCCTGGGTTGGGAGGCGGAGACATCGCACAGACGTTGTATTTCGATATCGCAGCATGTAAACAGTCAATGCGATGCGGGTGAAACGTGCACTAATTGCGCGCTCCCGCGCCATTGAGTTGCGATATCGAAACGATATCGTGGCGTGTAAACCCACCATGAGACATAATACCATCAATGGGTTTTATTGAAAAAAAATAAAAATAAAACCCTATGACACTTAAAACCAATTTGCATAATAATTTGGAACACAGTGTATATCAGATACTCTCCTACCCTAGGAACCTTCAAAAGAAACCTGAAGACCCACCTCTTCCAACAAGCCTACAACCTGCAATGAGACCCGGTCCCCCGCCCTGCGACCGGCACTTTTCCCTCCTACTGTATCCTCACCCGCCCCTCATAGACTTGAACCCTCGTGGACAGGATTCTCTGACCTCTTGTACCTGTATAACCTCATTGTTATTGTACTTGTCTTAGTCTGCCCTTTCCTCATGTAAAGCGCCATGGAACCTAATGGCGCTATATAAATAAATAATGATAATAATAATAAACGCATGCGTTTTTGGCAACAAAAACTCAACACGTAAAAATGCACATAGTGGGCACAGCTTTTAGAAACTCACATTGATTTCAATGTTAAAGCTGTTGATGCTGCATTTTTGCTGGAAAAATGCAGCAAAAAACGCAGCACAAACGCACAGTGGGCATATAGCCTTACTAGCTATTAAACAGCAAAAGTGTTATGCTTTTGCTAGGTAATATGTGCTTATTTAGTGCAGAAAATTCTGTATCTGTCCCTGTGCCCACCCTGGTACAAGCTGCTTATCTTGCATACGGGTTTCAGCCACATCACACACCACGTGGGTCACACGCCTCCTATTCAAGTAACGTGTAACATGGCCAAAACACGAAAGTGCTGACCAGAACGCAAGGTTAACGTGTAAAAATATTGACATGCTGCATATTTTTACGGATCAAAAGATCTTTAAAAATCTGCAGCTATTACGCTGCACAAAAAACGCAGACATGGACACAGCGTAGGCCAAGTCACATTGACTCTGCTGGCTGGCCAATATATCATGCGCATTTGTTGCACAATTTTACAATGCGCTGTACAAATACACAGCAAATGCCCTCTCATTGGCACAATCCCTAATGGCCGCTGTACACGTCCCAACATCGTTTCGATATTGGATACAATGGCACAGGAGCGCGCACTTTTTTGGCAGAAATCCAAGATCGCATAGGAGCTGTCACACAGGGAAATATCGGCAAGCAACGCAACTGCGATGTCTACGCTCCCTTGTACGCGCGAAGCAGGGAACCACCATTTACCATGGGAGAGAATAGGGGAAGTTGTGCTCCAAGTCGGTGTTGGGCTGTCACACAGCACGATCCTGCCAGATTGTCCATCCAATATCAGGCAGTTGGAGAGCCTGCTCATTTCTCCCCCGATATCATTTTGGTATCGTTCTTGCATCGAATTGTACATTCACACCATACAGCGCACGAACGATGTCGGCGGCAACGGCTGAACCACGTGACTTTTTATCGAAGTTGGATAGTTTCATAAATACATGAGCCATAGATCAGACCTCTGTGATCTCCTGTATATTTTAATTCTTTTCATCTTTATTTTTACATTTTATACATTTTCACAATTGGTGCTAATATGTTAATTTTAACCAAAAACTAATGTGCATAAAACAGGTCCCATTATTTGTATGTATGTCAGTGTTAATCTTACCTACAATACCACAGCGGGGCAGGATCAGAAATGTGCCGTCCATCTGTTACATGTGTGTTTGTTTTGTGCTGATTTGTAAACCTTATTTTTAACTGCCGTCGTTAGCATTTACACACTGAACTATGTTTGAGAGACGCAGACCACCAACACTTTCCAGGAGACCACATACAAGCAAACCTGAAATATTTATTACATGTGGCAGAAAGAAATGTTCCCCCCTCGCTGCTCTTTCACTTTTTTCTTTGCTTTCTGGACTGGCATTAGTGTCACGGCGTCTGTTACCACATTATAATTGCAGCAGGTTGACATTATTAGATGAATATATCTGTCTAACAATAAAAGGAGACTGGATGCATCTTGTTTACCGAACCTCCGTTATAAATACCAAAATCCACGCCATAGAAATCATAGGATCTCATAGTTAAAGACCTAACCCCAATGGAAAGGCCCAATTTAATTCAGAGGGGGATTCTGGTTTCATATGATATGAATTCAAATGTCTTGTGGAAATATCTGTATGCAGTGAGCGCCCCCTAGTGGTGGTTGCAAGTAGCCGCTCTGACAGTCAACCATGGGGAGCAGTTAAGTGCTGAGACCCCTCACGCCCCTGGTCCATGGCTTCTGTGCACATGTGGCCTAACAGAGGAAATCAAAGATACGAGATGTCATTCTCCAAGGACAGTTAACAAAAGTTGAGATCTTTATGATCAAACTTTCTCCTAGTTCTGATAAGTATGGCCTATATACTGCAGCTGCATCTCAATGAATTAGAATATCATCAAAAACTTAATTTATTTCAGTAATTCAATACATAAAGTGAAACACATATTATATAGAGTCATTACACACAGAGTGATCTATTTCAAGAGTTTATTTATGTAAATGTTGATGATTATGGCTTACAGCCAATGAAAACCCGAGGGTCATTGTCTAAAAAAATTAAAGTAGAGAGGATGAAGGGTCTGAGAGCTAAAGTATTTCCTAAATAGGTATCAGAGGCTTCACCTTGTGTGGTTGTGAGCAGTGGCGTAACTAGAGTCCGAAGGGCCCTGGTGCGAAGTTTGTACCTGGGCTCCCCCCTTCCCCCGCGCACCCATATTGGTCAGATGTATGGGTCCCTTTTAACATTCTAAATGCTATAAAAACTCACAAATTACCCCCTTTCCCCTTCATTATGTATTAATGTCTTTCATCTTGCTACATATAGTCCTCCTCCTGGAATATGCCCTTATCCTGGTATATATGGTCCTCCATTATAGTAAAATGCAACCTCACAGCCCTCCATAGAGCAAAATGCAGCATCACAGCCCTCCATATAGTATAATGCAGTGTCACAGCCCTTCATATAATATAATGCAGCCTCACAGCCCTCCAGATAATATAATGCAGTGTCACCGCCCTTCACATAGTATAACACAATAATGCAGCCCCATAGCCCTCCATATAGCATACATGCTCCCCACAAACATACACACACACACAGTGACACTTACACACACACATGGACAAATACACACACAGGGACACAGATACACACACACAGGGACACGGACAAACACACACAGAGACATAGACCACACAGGGACACAGACAGACACACACAGGGACATGAACACACACAGGGACACACACGGGGAAAGGGACACACACACAGGGACATGGACACAAACTGGAACATGGACACACACACACAGGGACACAGACACACACAGGGACACAGACACACGCAGGGACACACACACAAGGACACACACACACAGGGACACACACAGGGACACACACATAGGGACACATACATACAAACACAGAGACACTACTCACCGGCCCACCCCACCGGCGCCACTCTCAGCCTGCAGAAGCAAGGAGAGCAAGGCACCGCAGTCATCTCTCTGTCTCGGATGCTGTTAGTGTACGGTGTCACTGTTCTGGCCAATCACAGGCCATGAGCCGCCTGGGCAGCCAATCACAGGCCAGTAGGTGACATCATGTACCGACTGGCCTGTGATTGGCTGCTGGGCCTGTGATTGGCCAGGACAGCGGCGGGGGGCAGAGAGAGAACGGTGCCACCAGACTTTATGCATCTGGCGGCCGTGATCAGCCACCTGGGGACATGTATGTGCGTCCTCAGGGACGCACATACATTTAAAGCGGGTGCAGCCAGGGGTCGCAGGGGTCAGCGGGCCCCTGTACCTTCAGACCCGGTCGCACCTGCAACCCCTGCGACCGTGGTTGTTACGCCACTGTTTGTGAGTGTCACAACAACTATAAGAGCATATCATGGCTGCTGCAGTCCCCAGCGTGGTGCATATAGAGTAGGGAGGATGAAGGGTTAAACACCATGCTGCCGTATTCCACGATACATCAAAGGATGAATATAATATTGATTTATTAGTCAATGCATTTCAGGGCTCCCCGGCCCCTTCCTCAAGACAAATCAATGTAATATTGCCATGTTTCACTGCATTTCAGGGAGCCCTAAAACACGTTGACTAATAAATCAATGTTATACAACCCCTGGCAAAAATTATTGAATCACCTGGCTCGGAGGATGTCCATTCAGTTGTTTAATTTTGTAGAAAAAAAGCAGATCACAGACATGGCACAAAACTAAAGTCATTTCAAATGGCAACTCTCTGCCTTGAAGAAACACTAAAAGAAATCTTGAAAAAAATGTGCTAGCCAGTAATGGTTACATTTGTAGACCAAACAGGGGGAGAAATTATGGAATCACTCAATTCTGAGGAAAAAATTATCGAATCACCCTGTGAATTTTCATTCCCAAAACAAACACCTGCATCAAATTAGATCTGCTCGTTAGTCTGCATCTAAAAATGAGTGATCACACCTTGGAGAGCTGTTGCACCAAGTGGACTGACATGAATCATGGCTCCAACATGAGAGATGTCAATTGAAACAAAAAAGAGGATTATCAAACTCTTAAAAGAGGGTAAATCAACACACAATGTTGCAAAAGATGTTGGTTGTTCCCAGTCTAAAATCTGGTCCAAATACAAACAACATGGGAAGGTTGTTAGAGGCAAACATACTGGTAGACCAAGGAAGACATCAAAGCGTCAAGACCGGAAAATTAAAGCAATATGTCTCCAAAACAGGAAATACTCAACAAAACAAATGAGAAACAAATGGGAGGAAACTGGAGTCAATGTCTGTGACCGAACTGTAAGAAACCACCTAATAACCCCTAAAAAAAAAACAGCCCCTAAAAGATATAAAACACACAGGAGTATAAACCTCACCAGATATGCTTGACAAGGATGATAGGGGTTCACAAGGGAGAAGCAAGAGAACACGTCTATGCCTGCATGATACCCTGTCTGATACTAATCTCCATTCTCAGAGATGAAGAGGGCTGATCCACATTTCACTGGGTTCTTAAAGGAGAAAACACCTAGATATGGAGGTAATACTGCCACATTGTGTTAAACATATTAAACATCATAACAGGGTAACATGTCACATTTCACAAGTTCTAACAAGTGTCAAACTAGAATTACTTTCTCCTACTGAGTATAAATGCGCAGAACATATATAGTAAACGTTATAGTCTCCTATGACACCCAACTTCATAGAAAAGATCACATGTCATTGACAGTGGTGTACAGATGGTCCCCATCATGCAGAGTAAAGGAGTTAATTTTGTTTGTATTATTATAATCAGTATCATCCACAAAAATTGGTCACGTGACATGACACATGACCGGTTTTGTTCTTCTGCTTCTGAATCACATCCACAGAATGTATCATCTAGAATCTGCATTCCCTGTCCCAAATTGTCCGCAGTTCATATGTTTTCTGTTAATAAGGTAAAATAGGCAAGTTTAGTCTCACGCAGCCTGCCAGTGAACCTTGATCCAGTCTGAGACCAGGTACCAGACGGCAGATCCAGTCCTGAAATACTATTTTGGCACTACCTACAAATGACTGCTTACATCTTGCCTGGAGTATTTTTCTAATGTGCTGGTAATTGAGTACAGAACAGTTTAAAATCTAGTCATGAAAAAAAAGATTATGGATTTCATAAAAGTTGGAAATAACTAAAATGCCAAAGAAAAAAAAACTTCAAAAGTTAGACGTAATCGAGTTTTACTTAAACCTTGAACAAGAGAAAATGGATTAAAATATCTTTAATTTTCCAGATGGAAATAAACCTAAATCGCTCTGTTACTGAGGTGGATTATATCAATTTCATTCATCGCAATTATAAATAAATAATGTCAATATTCCAGAACTGATGTTTGCCATTCTGGATTCATACACTTATAAAGTAATCTGTCAAAGTTTTGGTGTTTTGGTGATTAGTGCCCCTTGAGGACAATAACTCAACATTATTCCTGCCATCAAAAATGACAAACTCCCAAGTAGGATGAAGTTCTGATGATCCGCGCTGCTGTAGGAAAAACCGGGACCAAACAGGTCTGATGCAATGATGTTCTTTTAATTCCAATGCGTTTCAAAGCACATTCTACTCCTTCAGACTCCTGGTGCTGCTCCCGGGCCAGCTCAGTCTCCCATGCTCCTGCTGAATAATTTCCAGGTCCGCTCAGTCTCCCATGCTCCTGCTGAATCATTACCAGGTGAGCTCAGTCTCCCATGCTCCTGCTGAATCATTACCAGGTCAGCTCAGTCTCCCATGCTCCCGCTGAATCATTTCCAGGTCAGCTCAGCCTCGCATGCTCCCGCTGAATAATTTCCAGGTCCGCTCAGTCTCCCATGCTCCTGCTGAATCATTTCCAGGTCAGCTCAGTCTCCCATGCTCCTGCTGAATAATTTCCAGGTCCGCTCAGTCTCCTATGCTCCTGCTGAATAATTTCCAGGTCCGCTCAGTCTCCCATGCTCCTGCTGAATCATTTCCAGGTCAGCTCAGTCTCTCATGCTCCCGCTGAATCATTTCCAGGTCAGCTCAGTCTCCCATGCTCCTGCTGAATAATTTCCAGGTCAGCTCAGCCTCGCATGCTCCCGCTGAATAATTTCCAGGTCCGCTCAGTCTCCCATGCTCCTGCTGAATCATTTCCAGGTCAGCTCAGTCTCCCATGCCCCGCTGAATAATTTCCAGGTCCGCTCAGTCTCCCATGCTCCTGCTGAATAATTTCCAGGTCCGCTCAGTCTCCCATGCTCCTGCTGAATCATTTCCAGGTCAGCTCAGTCTCCCATGCTCCTGCTGAATCATTTCCAGGTCAGCTCAGTCTCCCATGCTCCTGCTGAATCATTTCCAGTTCAGCTCAGTCTCCCATGCTCCTGCTGAATCATTTCCAGGTCTGCTCAGTCTCCCATGCTCCTGCTGAATCATTTCCAGGTCAGCTCAGTCTCCCGCTGAATCACTTCCAGCCTGACCCGGGAGCAGCAGCAGGAGTCTGAAGGAGCAGAGTGTGTTCCAAAACACATTGGAATTAAAAGAACATCATTGCATCAAACCTGTTTAGTCCAGGTTTTTCCTACATCAGCGCGGATCATCAGAACTTCGTCCTTTTGTTTCCAGTTATATGCCACGTTGCACATGGAGGTGTGGATCCAGCGGCAGCTGTATAAATGCAGATGCTGGTTGTGGGTCACACAACCTTATCAAGTGAGCACTTTTCAACGGGCTTGTTCCCTCCTTATTATAAAGATAAGACCCTATGCACCTTTTTGTCTCTTACAATCATAGAATCTCCCAAGTAGAATACCCAAAAAAAAACAACATATGCAAACATAACTGCCTAAATACAGGAAAATTGTTAATACAGTGCTGTATTATAATACAAGAGAAGTAGAAGATCATTTCTTAATCTAATGCAAGACATAAAACCGACCATGCATATAAGATGAACCATTAATATCTGCAATTAAAGGGTGTCTGTCAGTAGAATCGCCCCTCTTAAACAGTCTATATGGACATGTAGGTCATAAAATATTGAATCAAATGTTTCCTTGATATTGGTGATTCGATGTCTTTTTCTAAAGAAATTCATGTTTTTTTAACATGTAGATGAGCTGTTTAGATCTTTGGGCTGGACAAAGATCTCCCTGAGATTCTGCTTCCAGAGCTTATTTGAAACTAGATGTGGGCTTGATGCCATCGCATCGGGAGTGCGGTCTCTGTGCACTGTCTATCCTCTCTGTGCCTGTCTCCCACCTGTGAGCGTTCTCTGCCCTGTGCCTGTCTCTCACTTGTGCTGTTCCACGCGCAGCGTGTGACTGTCACATTGTATATGCAAATTGTCACTTTAGTGAGGAAGTGAAAAACTCTAATGCCACCAATAAAGGTAGCAATCCTTAAAGTCATAATTGACTCTTTAGCAAGCCTTTTAATATAACTGAGGATTTGTGCCAGATCAGAACCCCAAACTGCAGACACTGTATTTTGGAGTGATTGCCCCACATCAGTGCAGTGTGTGGGAACTCTGATCTGGTTGTATGGAAGGCTAAGACGAGGTCTGGGGGAACAGCTATTCTCTTTGTGGAGAGTATTTTGCCAGCCGGCAGTGAGGAGACTTAAAGCCACAATGCTCCTCTGGAAAACATGCAAATTTTCACTTCAGTGAGGAAGTGAAAAACTCTAATGACACCTAATTAAAGTAGCAATCCTAAAAGTCACAATTGACTCTTTAACGAGCCTTTTAATATGATTTTGGATTTGTGCCAGATCAGAACCCCAAACTGCAAATGCTGTGTTTCGGAGTAATTGTGATCACATTGTGATCAGTCATGTGAATCTGGCATCTGTTAAGTCAGAAGGAGGTGGGAGGCTGCTAGCGGGCTGCTGCGGGCGGCGGAAGGTATGCAATGTGTGGTGCATCGGTGTTGGCTTCGGATGACTGTGCCGCCCTCATTGGGCGTTATATTGGCACACCCAGCACTTGAGTGTGCTAATATGGTGGCTTCCAGCGGCCTAGTGAGTTCTGGGATTCGTCAACGGGACTGGGTAAGTAAACAATAGATGAAAGGGATGTTACCAGTATGAAAAAACATGTAAATCAGATTGTCAGTCATTACATGTCTCACACTGCAAACACTCCCTTTTATTCAAAATAAGATCTGGAGGCAGTTTCTCAGGGAGATCAGTGTCAGGCCCGTAGAACTTAGCACCTCTTTTACATATAAAAAAGTGGATTTCTCTGCAAAACCAGATTGGATCAAAAATATCAAGGTATAATTTTATTCAGCTTTCTATGATCTACAGTACAAACCAAACGTTTGGACACACCTTCTCACATTCAAAGAGTTTTCTGTATTTTCATGACTATGAAAATTGTAGATTCACACTGACGGCATCAAAACTATGAATGTGGAATTATATACTTAACAAAAAAGTGTGAAACAACTGGAAATACAGTTGTGGCCAAAAGTATTGACACCCCTGCAATTCTGTGAGATAATACTCAGTGTCTTCCTGAAAATGATTGCAATCACAAATTCTTTGGTATTATTATCTTCATTTAATTTGTCTTCAATGAAAAAATACAAAAGAGAATGAAGCAAAAAGCAAAACATTGATCATTTCACACAAAACAGTTAGGGGAGGCAGCAAAACTAGAAAATACCAAGCTCAGTGAGCCAGTCAGCCAAATAAAGTTGAGGAGTCAAGTTCAGTCAGAAGGAGAGGCGAGAACATCAGAAAACGGGACTGAAAGGACACGGTCCGGGCAGCAGGATCTTAGTTTGCATGCAGGCAGACCGAGAAAGGAACAGGAAAGGGGGTGACGAGCCATCCCAGCTGCTATGAACCTTCCAGAGCCACCACTGCACTGTTTTGTGACCATCTGCCGAGACAGTGAAGTAAACCAGGTTGAAGCTCAGCACTGTGTGAGACTGTGATTTATGCGCCTGAGGAGAGGTAGACTGATTCGCCGAGTCGGCAGCAGCAGCCTGCCTGAGTGTGGCTTTGAACTCTGTCAGCAACACAGCCCCCCTGGTCTAAAATCCCCCTTATCACATCCATAAACTCTTCGGTTGCCCTGAGGACCTGCTCTTCTCGTGGACAGCTGAATCATCCTCGCTGCTACCCCCATCATCTACAGAGGTTCCAACTGCAGCAGTGGCTATACCGGCCACATTCCACGGGTGGCGTCCCACAAAAACTATTATTTTTCTTTTAATATCTTTCTTTTATCCAATTTTCCTATTCCCACTTTTAACTGATTGCCCGACAAGTGGATCACGGATCAGGTCACGCCACCGTGACATCCCGAAGCCCCAGATGATGATGAGAGGGCCCAGTTCTGAGTACCCCATGGTATCTGCCAGGGGTGAGTCATAATCATTAATTGCAAAGTGCTGTTGCATAGTCTGTATTGCAGCCACAGATTATTTGCACATACACGCTAATTTAATTCTGTAGATTGTGTTTGCCAATGTCTAAGTTTTCTGCATTGTGGATTAGACTAAGGGTGGTTCCACACTTGCATTTTTTGTCCTGTGTTGTAAACCACCCGAATCCTAAAGCCTCCTGATCAAATATGTGTCCATATACTTAGATGGTGACACAGGCTTATGCATTGGCATAAGTGTTCTGCGAGATCGTTACAAATGTGTCCTTTTGATGTCTTCCACGGGCGCACAACGTTGTGATTTTGTGGCTCGTTAAAAGCCTGATGCCACCAGATGAAATGGGCTTCAATGGGGCTGGATCCAGCTGTCACACTGAGCATGTCCAGAGCCCCTCCCAACACCCTCCTATTAGGCGTGTCCTATGTAATTTTTCAATTTTCTGACGGATCAGGAAAAAAACTGGATGCAACTGTATGCAACCACAGTGTTTTTTTTGCTTGATTCTACACTCAGATCAGGCATAATTCCACTGCAGTTGCATACAGTTGCACAAAATCGGATGCAGTTGGACAAATTTTCAGCCTGATGCTGCCTGAACGCAAGTGTGAAACCAGCCTTACTCCAAGTTTGTGCATGTAATCCATTTCTTTTTCCCAGATTTCTTTGGATCAAAGTATATCTGTACCCTGCTGTTTCTGAGTTCATTTGAGATTCTTTTGGAGATGTGGGTTTGTAGGATTAGGGTCCTATCCGAGAAAAGACCACTTTGATGCTGATATGTGAATTCACACATTTTTTATCAAAATTGTAAGCTAAGTACCCCTTGTTTTTATGTGTGTAGCTTTAATAAAGTTCATTATTCATCAATTGCAGAATGTCTGTGTTGTAGCTACAGCATTCATGTAACTGTGTATTCAATTTCATATTGTCGGTTGTGCACTACTGGCCAATGACTACATAACCAGTACTTATCAGTATAAATTTGAAGTCATCCTATCAAAGTCGTCTCCACTTGCTGAGACTTTACACCTACCTGAAATGTCTGAGACTTTAGCCTATGATTTCTATGGCAATCCTCAACCTTATTGCATGAGCAGCTTAAAGGTGTTGTCCACTCCTAGGACAACTCCTTCTCATTGCACGTTTCCACCAATTAAAATAAAAAAGCTTATACTTACCTCCGGTGATGGCGCTAGTCTAGTGGTGGTGATTCTCGCATTCTTGGGGATCAGGTGAGGTTGTGATGTCATGCAAGCCCTGTGTCCAATCCCTGCTGCTTCTCTCTCTCTGCCTTTGGATATATTAGTTAATCAACTGAAAGTGACGATGTGGCTGTCCCTCCCTTTCTGTAGATTTCTTCTGAGCCCGATTGCGGGAGAGAGAAGCTAGCAGTAATATGAAGCACGACTTCCATGATGTCATAACCTCCCATTGACCCCATGAACACGAGCATCAGCACCCCTGGCACAGAACCACCGCCGTAGGTGGATATAAGTTTTTTATTTTAATTGAGGGAACCATTTGGAATGTGAAGAAGTTGTCTTAGGGCGGCTTCACACTGCGGTGAACCTGACAGCCCCGGACCGGATCAGCACACAGAACCGGAGGGCTCATATGCCCTCCGGTCCAGTGTGCAGCCTGCCGCAGCTGCCTCTGCTGATTATTCAGGACCGCGGCTCGCGGGGAGCTAGCCGCGGTCCTGAATTATAACTGCAGTGTGCAGCTGCAGGTGTCCGGTTCCCGGATCCTCCCAGATCGGCACAATCCGGCCCCATAGGATCCCATGTTAAGGGAGCGCCGGTTTGCCCCGGAAGGATCCGGGGGAATCCAGGAGGATCTGGGGCAATCTGGTGGAATCCGGGAGACACCAATTATGGGGAGATTGGTCTCCCCGGACACAAAAATGTTGCAAGCAAAGTGCGGTCCGGTGCTGTCACCCCTGACAGCCCCGGACCGGATCGGACCGCAGTGTGAAGCCACCCTTAGTAGTCAACAACCTCGTTAAGGACAGTCTAATCTGCATTTGGGATAACGCCTTCCCTCTTCCTCTTCCTTCCTACCACATCTGTATATATTAATGCTGTTTGTTATCTGCTTTCGAAAGGTGATCATTTTCCATCTACTATGCTCTTTTCAGACAACATTACATATAGCAAAGGTTTTAATCTTCTAATCCTCCTACCTCGAGGTTGACCCTGATCAGTACACTTCTGAACATAATCTCTGTACAGCACAGAATATTTAGCCCTAGTTCTAACAATAGTACACAAATACGGCACTCAAACTTCAAAGAAATAAAATGTTTATATTTGTGCATACAGAGAAGAAAGTCTCCTAAGGTCAGCCGAACATCTAAACTACAAGGTTCTCAGAGGACGTGGCTTCCTTGTGTAAAGCCAGAGAAATTCTTGGAGACGGTGAACATTTTTTTTATGTAAATGGATGTTAAGATGCTGTTAAATGCCAAAGCAGCCGCCTTGGACTGACTAAAAGGAAATATCAGTTGGTTTACATTGAAGGTACCACAAAGTTTAATTCCAACCAGATGACTTTTTCCAAACCAAGACCTAAAATGTAGGTAAATATGTATAAAGATTGAGTCCCTGAAATCTGGATACAACGTAGTAGTGTCTATTCTGAGATTCCGTGCTGTTGGATATTTTTACATATTCCTTTACTGAAGCTAAAGCAGGCAAATGTTTTTCATCAGAAAGGATTCTTATAGCGTCTGCTGATTCATCATTGGGAAATGGAAAAGCTTTACATCTTCCTGGTCAGACGATGGGAGTGGAAAGAGACCAAGTTCTGTGCAACAAGCACAAAACAACCTGATGAGTTGGATGGAGACTCATATGGAATGCACATGTCCTTTAGAATAATCTATTTTTGTCATTGATTTATCGTAGATATTAAACACTGGTTATATTTTTGTGATCTATACAATGGAACTCATTGCAGAAATGTCTTGTTTTTATTGCATGGAAACACCATATTTTGCAGTTATCTAGATATAAATAGATAAAGGTATAGATTCAGAGGTAGGCAGAGTATTTATTCTGATGAGTTTATAGATATACAGTCATGAGAAATAATAATACGCCCTCTTTGAATTGAATGGTTTTCTGTATCAGGACATAATAAAAATACATCTGGGCTTTAGAAGGTCTTAAAATTGTGTAAATTCAACCTCAGATGAAGAACAACAAATGACAGATTACACTTTATATATTTCAAGGGAAGCAAACAGCAGGTTTTAGGGCTATAAAGTGGTCAGTGCCATACAGACACAGGGATGCTGAATGCAATCATATCTTTACTTGAATGATTCCATGTTTGATTGCAGAGTAGTGTCATAAAACTACTGTAAAATAGGGCAGCAGATGATTGATGTGTGCAGTACTGTATCACTATTTGGGGTTGTTTTCCTATCTCCCCTGTGGCCATGCTTTTTGGCTGTAAGCCAAACCCTCCCCCCTCCCTGTCATCTCTACTTTCAGTTTTTTCAGACGCCCTGTGGCTCCAATAAAGTGACAGTGGGCAGGAGCCAGAACCTAAAAGTAGAGATGAGAGGAAGAGGGAGTGTTTGACTTTTACAACTTAAAACGGACAGCCACGGATCAGATTTGGCCCCCATGTATCCCTATGGGCGACGGATCTAATCGGATTTGACCTTATTGCCATCTGATTTGTGTCAGATCTGATTCTGTCCGATTTTTTCCTGTACCCAAAATCGGAGACTGCTACGGTTTTGGGCACAGCGGACCAAATTGGACAGAATCGGAGCTGACATGATCTGCGGCCATTAACATGGGGGCCTATGGAGCAAGGGTCAGAGAAAACAGCTGATCGTTTCTCGGACCTGATTTTAGTGTATTGAGAATGCTCAGTACACTAAAACTGCTCTTTCCCGTGTAATTTCACTTCTGTAATGTATATACATATATTGCCCGGCGGGTGGGAGATTTAAACAGTTCAGCTGATGCGGTCATGTGACCCGCCTGCCAATCGGTTTCGGAGGGCGCGGGGTTTAAACCGCTCAGCTGATGCCCGTCATGTGATCAATCAGCTGATCGGGTTGCTCTGCCCTGCCAGGTCCTTAAGCTGTTGGGAGCTAGATGGAGGCATCGCGGGACACGCCGGAGAGGTGAGGTGATTTTGTTTTTTATTTTTAACCCTTCTTTCACTTAATTTCACTTCCGCAATGTATGTATATACATTGCGGAAGTGAAAGTACCATTTCTGTGTAGGGGTCCGTGAAAATCACGGACCCGGACACAGAAATAGCAGTATGAGGCACACATGCGATCCGGTCCTTTCCTGTCCGTGGGGTCCAGCAAAATATAGGATCCCCACAGACAGGAAAAAATCGCAATGTGAAAGCAGCCCAAGAAGCAATCTTCTGCTGCTAATCAAAAGCCCTTGAATAATTATTTATCAGCAAATGTAACTGCATCTGTTAAAGCAGAATTTTGTCAGTTTGCTAGTCTGGGCATTACAGCTTGAGTTGACCCAATGTCAAGAAGGAAATGCATGAAATAAACTAAGAGAAGCAATTGTTACTTAACATTAATCTCGGAAGGGATGTATGGTAATTTCCTATCAATACTGGGCCCATCATTCTACAGTGAGAAAGATTATTGACAAGTAGAAAACAATCAAGACATCTGCCTATCTTCTCAGGAGTCAATGCCCCAGCAAATATACCCTGTTGTAGCTCTGTTTTCTCATGATTTTTGGCATGACGGTGGAGGTTCTGCAGCAGCTGCTAAAGTGCTCAAACTGGTTGTGGGTTTCACAACCTACAAAAGTGAGTGGACCCCTATATAATCCACATTGGAAGTGCAGTGAGATACAGGCTGATTTGCTGCTAAGGGAAAAAAAGAAAAAAAAAAGACTCTTTATATCTGATTCTCTAGCGAGTGTGACCGCGAGCTTTGTGTGACAGAGCGCAAGTGCGACAGAAGTAAGTGTGTGACTTGTGATTCAGTGACTTTGGATTCAGGGAGTTTGGAAGGGAGGAATTACTGAATTGCTGGTTGTATTTTATTAATACTTTGCATTTCTTTTTACTTATCATTTCTGTCTGGTGCAATCCCCATTAGGAAATGAGCTCCATGATTGGCAATGCCATCCAGTGTACATCTTGCCACATGTATGCATTCCTTGACCAGCCGGCCGAGGGTGCATACTGCTGTGTGAGATGTGAGTACGTTGTGCATTTGGAAGCCCAGATACTGGATCTAAATGAACGACTGACAACGCTGAGATCCATAGACAATATGGAAAGGAGTCTGCTGCTCACTGAACAGCTGCTCAATGGGATAGATGTGGGGGAGGATGGTACTATGGAGCCTCAGGACCATGAGGTAGCTAGCTGGGTGACAGTTAGAAGGCGGGGTAGAGGGAAGGGTGCCAGGGAGGCTAGCCCTGATCTGGCACACCCCAATAAATTTGCTATGTTGGCAGATGAGGGGGGTGTGAGTTCAGGGATAGCACTGCTGCAGCAGGGCATGACCTCTGAAAGCCAGAGGAGTGTCTGCTCCAGTAAGGGGGAAAACAGGAGAGTAGGGCAGGCCAGACAGGTGCTGGTAGTGGGGGACTCAATTATTAGGGGAATAGATAGGGCAATCTGTCACAAAGACAGGGATCGTCGAACAGTGTGCTGCCTACCTGGCGCTCGAGTCCGGCACATCGCTGATCGGGTTGACAGATTACTGGGAGGGGCTGGTGAGGACCCAGCGGTCATAGTGCACATTGGCACAAATGACAAAGTTAGAGGTAGGTGGAAGGTCCTTAAAGATGATTTCAGGGAATTAGGCTGCAAGCTTAAGGCAAGGACCTCCAAGGTAGTATTCTCTGAAATACTGCCTGTACCACGTGCCACACCAGAGAGACAACAGGAGATTAGGGAGATAAATAAGTGGCTCAGGAATTGGTGTAAGAAGGAGGGGTTTGGGTTCCTGGAGAACTGGGCCGACTTCTCTGTTGGCTACAGGTTCTATGCTAGGGACGGGCTGCACCTCAATGGGGAGGGTGCAGCTGTGCTGGGGGAGAAAATGGCTAGAAGGTTGGAGGAGTGTTTAAACTAGGGATTGGGGGGGAGGGTATTCATTGTATAGGAGGGGAAGATAGTGTAAACAGTAACCTGGGCACAAGTAATAAAATTGGGGGTGGCATGGGGGTGGGGTTAGAACAGTCAATCTAGTAGGAAGGAATAGAGGTAAAGAGAGATGCATAAAGTGCATGTATACTAATGCCAGAAGCCTCACCAACAAAATGGAGGAATTAGAATTGATTTTGTTGGAAAATAATTATGACATGGTGGGGATTTCGGAGACTTGGCTGGACGAGAGCCATGACTGGGCTGTTAATTTACAGGGCTATTGTCTGTTCAGAAATGACCGTACAAATAGGCGAGGAGGAGGTGTATGTTTATACGTAAAATCATCCTTAAAACCCATCCTGCGTGATAATATAGGTGAATCTAATGGAAATGTAGAGTCTCTGTGGGTGGAGATAAGGGGAGGGGAAAAAATAATAAATTACTGATAGGGGTTTGTTATAAGTCTCCAACAATAATGGAAGTGGAGGAGAATATCCTCATAAAGCAAATAGATGAAGCAGCGACTCAGGGAGAAGTCATTATTATGGGGGACTTCAACTACCCTGAAATACATTGGGGATCAGAAACCTGCAGTTCCAGCAAAGGTAATAAGTTTTTGAAAACTATAAGAGACAATTACCTTTCACAACTGGTTCAGGACCCAACAAGAAGGGGGGCACTGCTGGACCTAATATTAACCAACAGGCCAGACCGCATATCAAATATACGGGTTGGAGGTCATTTGGGTAATAGTGATCATAACTTAATAAGCTTTCAAGTATCCTTTACTAAGACGTGTACTAGAGGGGTCACAAGGACACTAAACTTCAGGAAGGCAAATTTCCAACGGTTGAGAGATGATCTTAGTGCAATAAACTGGGACGATGTCCTGAGACATAAAAGTACACAACACAAATGGGAGATGTTTATTAGCATCCTGAATAGGACCTGTGCACAATATATACCCTATGGGAATAAGCATGCTAGAAATAGGAGGAAACCACTATGGCTAAATAAAGCGGTAAGAAGTGCAATATGTGACAAAAAGAAAGCATTTAGGGAATTAAAGCAAGTAGGTAGTGATAAAGCATTAAATAAATACAGAAAATTAAATAACATTTGTAAAAAGCAAATCAAGGCAGCAAAGATTGAGACAGAGAGACTCATTGCCAGAGAAAGTAAAAAGAATCCCAAAATATTTTTTAACTACATAAATAGTAAGAAACTAAAAAATGATGGTGTTGGCCCCTTTAAAAATAGTCTGGGTGAAATGGTGGATGAGGATGAGGAAAAAGCAAATATGCTAAATGACTTTTTTTCAACAGTATTTACACAAGAAAATCCCATGACAGACAATATGATCAGTGATAACAAAAATTCTCAATTAAACGTCACCTGCTTAACCCAAGAGGAAGTACGGCATCGTCTAAAAATCACTAAAATTGACAAATCCCCGGGCCCAGATGGGATACACCCCAGAGTGCTGCAGGAATTAAGTACTGTCATAGATAGACCATTATTTTTAATATTTAAAGATTCCATAATAACAGGGTCTGTACCACAGGACTGGCGTATAGCAAATGTGGTGCCAATATTCAAAAAGGGGACAAAAACTGAACTTGGAAATTATAGGCCAGTAAGCTTAACCTCTACTGTGGGTAAAATCCTAGAGGGTTTTCTAAGAGATGCTATACTGGAGTATCTGAAGAAAAATAACCTCATGACCCATTATCAACATGGTTTTACGAGGGACCGTTCCTGTCAAACTAATCTAATAAGCTTCTATGAAGAAGTAAGTTCTGGACTGGACCAAGGAAATGCAGTGGATGTGGTGTATATGGACTTTTCAAAAGCTTTTGATACGGTGCCACACAAAAGGTTGATACATAAAATGAGGGCAATGGGGATAGGGGAAAATATGTGTAAGTGGGTTAAGAACTGGCTTAGTGATAGGAAACAAAGGGTGGTTATTAATGGAACACACTCAGAATGGGTCACAGTTAACAGTGGGGTACCACAGGGGTCAGTGTTGGGCCCACTTCTATTTAATATATTTATTAATGACCTTGTAGGGGACATACAGAGTAGAATCTCAATATTTGCAGATGACACTAAACTCTGCAGGGTAATCAATACAGAGGAGGACAATTTTATATTACAGGAGGATTTATGTAAACTAGAAGCTTGGGCTGCTAAATGGCAAATGCGCTTTAATGGGGATAAATGTAAAGTCATGCACTTGGGCAGAGGAAACAAAAGGTATAATTATGTGCTTAATTGTAAAACACTGGGCAAAACTGTCACTGAAAAAGACCTGGGTGTATGGGTAGATGACAAACT
The DNA here is from genome assembly GCA_033576535.1 of Allobates femoralis. NCBI lineage: Eukaryota > Metazoa > Chordata > Amphibia > Anura > Aromobatidae > Allobates > Allobates femoralis. The sequence goes on from JARQOC010000002.1 coordinate 80,549,826, forward strand.
CACATTTAGTGGCCAGTGTCAGGCAGCTGCTGCAAAGGCAAATAAAATAATGGGATGTATTAAAAGAGGCATAGATGCTCATGAGGAGAACATCATTTTACCTCTATACAAGTCACTAGTGCGACCACACTTAGAATACTGTGTACAATTCTGGTCTCCGGTGTATAAGAAAGACATAGCTGAACTAGAGCGGGTCCAGAGAAGAGCGACAAAAGTCATTAGAGGACTAAGGGGTCTGCAATACCAAGACAGGTTATTAAACTTGGGGTTATTTAGCTTGGAAAAACGAAGGCTTAGGGGTGATCTTATAATAATGTATAAATATATGAGGGGGCAGTACAGAGACCTTTCTAATGATCTCTTTACTCTTAGGCCTGAGACTGGGACAAGGGGGCATCCTCTACGTCTGGAGGAAAGAAGGTTTAATCATAATCACAGACGCGGATTCTTTACTGTAAGAGCAGTGAGACTATGGAACTCTCTGCCACATGATGTTGTAATGAGTGAGTCACTACTAACATTTAAGAAGGGCCTGGATGCCTTTCTTGAAAACTATAACATTACCAGTTATATATACTAGATTCTTTGATAGGGCGTTGATCCAGGGAATTAGTCTGATTGCCGTATCTGGAGTCAGGAAGGAATTTTTTCCCCCAATGTGGAGATTAGTGTTGCCACATGGGGTTTTTTTTTGCCTTCCTCTGGATCAACATGTTAGGCTATGGGTTGAACTAGATGGACTTAAAGTCTTCCTTCAACCTTAAAAACTATGTTACTATGTTACTATGTTACTATGTTACATAACAGCAAAAGTGTCTTTGTGATAAGGCACAATCTGCGCCTCTTGTGTCTCCTTTTTTCTATAGACAACCTTAAAGGAGGCTATTTATAAAATCTCTGTGTATATCTACGTTGCAAAATGCTAACAGTTTGTAATTCATACCCTGTCAGCATTTTGCATTGTTACCTAGATTAATATCTAGGTAACTAGATATCAATCTAGGAGCTAGGTAAATCCTCACTGCCACAGCCGCCCACTCTGTTAAGCAGAATGAACAGCAACATTGCATAGAGTGGGTGGCTGTGGCAGTGAGGATCGTTTTAGTGATATCGTGGAAGAGGGGAAGTAGGCGAGCACACACACCGCATTGCACACAGTGGTCATCTCCTTCTCTGCAACACTGTACTGAATCTGCAGCTCAGTGAAGGAGATGAGCATACAGAACATCACAGCACACAGTGGTTATCTCCTTCACAGAGCTGCAGATTCGGTACAGTGCTGTAGAGAAGGAGATGACCGCTCTGTGCAATGCAGTTCAATCGGTTTACATAGGTGAATGGGGTGGTCATATTGAGGACAACTGGGGAGGGCTTGTAGGAGACTGGGGCGTGCTTTTTGGAGTCTGGGTGTAAACAACAAGTTGTGACGTTACATCCAGTCTCCAAAACAAAAACGCTTCTGGTTGGGGGCGGAGGCTGCTCCTCCACACGCTGAATGCTGATATCTAGGTAACAATGCAAAATGCTGACAGGGTGTAAATTACAAACTGTCAGCATTTTGCAACCTAGATACACATATAGATTTTATAAAAAAGCCTGGCCAACCCCTTTAAGAGAGCTGCACATAAACAAATGTTTGTAAACCTCAAAGAACTTAAATAACATTGTAAAGACAAGTGGGTCAAAATTTCTCCATAACAATATAAGAATGATAAAGTCATACAACAAAAAAAACGCAATTTAAGTTATTTCTGCTAAAGATGGTAATACAAATGAATAATTCATGGGATGTAATTCATTCCTCATACCTCACTTCTACATTTTGGCCTATTTTTTGCTAGATTAATGATGACATGATGTAATTTGTTATTTGTTTATCTAAGATCTTTATCTAATTTTAAGACCTCCTAAGGACCAGATGTTTTTTACTTATATCCTGGAACATAAAACCATAGAATTCAAGGAAGGTGAGCTACGTTTTTGCCATGGCTCCCATAGATTACATATCAGTGCGCCTTTCAAACCTGCCTGTGGCCGGGCGTCAAAGACCATGATTTTCTCTATATGCAGCAATGCTGTGGCACTGCTGTATATAGCAAAAGTGATCAGACTATCGTAGCGTCAAGTCCACTATGGGGGACTATTAAAAACAATTAAAAAAAATTAATTTAAAAAAAAAAACTGAACGTTTAAATCAACCCTACCACCCTTAAGTTGCCCCATTAAAACTAAAGATAATAAAAACTATATACCTATATGGTATTGCTGCATTCATAAAACTCCATTCTATCAATATATAAAAATAATTAACCTGATTGGGTAAACACTGCAAACAACAAAAAAATCATGAATGCCAAAATTACGTTTTTGTGGTCACTGCAATACCACAAAAAATGCTGTAACAAGCAATCAAAACATCATATCTATCCCAACATGGTATCAAAATAATATCAAATATGGTATATCAATATGGTATCAAAATATTGTCTTGCCCTACAAAAAATAAGCCATTACATGGTTTCATTGACAAAAAAATGAAAATATTATGGGTCTTGAAAAACTGGCAACACCTACCAAAATTTTGTTTTGCAAAGTTTTGATTTTTTTTTTTCACCACTAAATGAAAAAGCTGGACATGTTTGGTATCACCATAATCACTGATGAGGAGAATCATATTGAGTGAAATAGTTAATGAGGACATCAGAATGTATAGGTTCCCGATAGGTATATACAGTGCCTACAAGTAGTATTCAACCCCCTGCAGATTTAGGTGGTTTGATAAGATGCCAATAAGTTAGAGCCTTCAAACTGCAAACGAGAGTAGGATTTATTAACAGAAGCATAAATCTTACAAACCAAAACGTTATGTTGCTCAGTTGAATTTTAATAAATTTTAAACATAAAAGTGTGGGTCAATTTTTATTCAACCCCTAGGTTTAATATTTTGTGGAATAACCCTTGTTTGCAATTACAGCTAATAATCGTCTTTTATAAGACCTGATCAGGCCGGCACATGTCTCTGGAGTTATCTTGGCCCACTCCTCCATGCAGATCTTCTCCAAGTTATCTAGGTTCTTTGGGTGTCTCATGTGGACTTTAATCTTGAGCTCCTTCCACAAGTTTTCAATTGGGTTAAGGTCAGGAGACTGACTAGGCCACTCCGTCACCTTGATTTTTTCCCTTTCGAACCAGGCCTTGGTTTTCTTGGCTGTGTGCTTTGGGTCGTTGTCTTGTTGGAAGATGAAATTACGACCCATCTTAAGATCCTTGATGGAGGAGCGAAGGTTCTTGGCCAAAATCTCCAGGTAGGCCGTGCTATCCATCTTCCCATGGATGTGGACCAGATGGCCAGGCCCCTTGGCTGAGAAACAGCCCCACAGCATGATGCTGCCACCACCATGCTTGACTGTAGGGATGGTATTCTTGGGGTCGTATGCAGTGCCATCCAGTCTCCAAACGTCACGTGTGTGGTTGGCACCAAAGATCTCGATCTTGGTCTCATCAGACCATAGAACCTTGAACCAGTCTGTCTCAGAGTCCTCCAAGTGATCATGAGCAAACTGTAGACGAGCCTTGACATGACGCTTTGAAAGTAAAGGTACCTTACGGGCTGTTCTGGAACGGAGACCATTGCGGTGGAGTACGTTACTTATGGTATTGACTGAAACCAATGTCCCCACTGCCATGAGATCTTCCCGGAGCTCCTTCCTTGTTGTCCTTGGGTTAGCCTTGACTCTTCGGACAAGCCTGGCCTCGGCACGGGAGGAAACTTTCAAAGGCTGTCCAGGCCGTGGAAGGCTAACAGTAGTTCCATAAGCCTTCCACTTCCGGATGATGCTCCCAACAGTGGAGACAGGTAGGCCCAACTCCTTGGAAAGGGTTTTGTACCCCTTGCCAGCCTTGTGACCTTCCACGATCTTGTCTCTGATGGCCTTGGAATGCTCCTTTGTCTTTCCCATGTTGACCATGTATGAGTGCTGTTCACAAGTTTGGGGAGGGTCTTAAATAGTCAGAAAAGGCTGGCAAAAGAGATAATTAATCCACACATGTGAAGCTCATTGTTATTTGTGCCTAAACTACTTCTTAATACTTTAGGGGGACCAAACAGAATGCTGGTGGTTTGGGGGGTTGAATAATAAATGACCCTCTGAATTAACTTTTAACGCTTTAAAAAAAAATAAATAAATAAATAAATAAATTTTTTTGTGGTACTGCATTTCCCACTTCCAGGCTGATCTACAGTCCAAATGTCACAATGCCAAGTTAATTCAGCATGTGTCAACCACCTAAATCTGCAGGGGGTTGAATACTACTTGTAGGCACTGTAGGTGTCTGTATGTATGTGCTCTTTGTATGCATGTGTCTGTGTGAAGATGCTCGGTGTATAAATATATGTGTGTGCTCAGTGTACACGTGTGTGCTGTGTATGTATAAAATGCAATGTGTGCATCACAAACTGTATATGTGTACTGTAGCATCCATTTATAAATCCCGGATGCACAGATAAGAGTTCATAGGTGTACACATGTCGGCTATTGACCTACGAATGACAAAATGCTGCTCATTCATCGGGTGAGTGGTATGTTTGTGGCTGAACAAAAATCATTGTTTTCAGCAGCACATAGCCCAACGAAAACTGCAGTTGTGATGCTGATAATATGATAGTGCAGGGGACAGATTGCTCTACTAGTGATCGTTCTGTGCCCTTCATTCTCGGTCAAGCTATGTGAAGAGGTTGGAAAACCAGCGCTGAACAACTTCCATATTGTTGATCTCGCTTGTTCAACAATCTGAACTCAGTGCATAAAAATGTAACCTAAATATCTGAGTGTAATGGTGCAATATGTGAGCACTTTCATCTTTTGCCCAACTTTGAATAAAACAATCCCTAAGTAAAGGATAATATTGCTGACAATTGGGGTACAGGATGATAACACTGACACTAGGGTTATCGGATAATGACGCTGAAACTGGGGGTACAGGATAATAATGCTGACACTCAGGGTATAGGATAATGATGCTGATGCCATGGGTACTCGATAACTGGGCCGGTCGGTGCTTGGGAGGTCACAGTGGCGGTGACCCGGCTCAGTGGCCCTGGGAGTGCAGTTAAAGGGGATATTTATAGGGGAATGTTTGTGACGCCACCTGTGGTTTTCAACCAGGGATGGCTGATGCTGCAGGATAAGACCGCTGGGGCAGATGGTAGTGCAGCTGGTTGGTAAAGCTCCCCACAGGTGGAGCTGGGCCCCAGAGATGGTGTGAACAGTCTATAGTGGTGGTGATGATTGTTGGGGTGCAGGACTGAGGATGCAGGCAATAGTTGAAGGACACAAAAGGGCGCAGTTTCCATTACCTTTACTTGTTAGATGGTATTGCAGTCTGGGGTACTGGTTACAGGTGATAGAAGGGATCCGGACGGCCTGGAAGCATTTTGGGATCCACCTGACCAGGTGGGATTGGAGGCCTTCCTCCTGCGCTCTCTCTTCAGGTCTCTGCATCTTATAGCTACACTGCGGCCCTTCTTCTGCTTGCTGGTTCTAACCCGTATGGCAGGCAGCACGAGCCTCTCTCCAGGGCCACATTGCTGAAGGCAGCTCCAGGCTACTATCAGAGTGGCAGAATCAGATGATCACTAACAACAGCAGCGTTGTAGGCGTACTGATATCAACTTACAGCTAGACCGGCCCAAGAATTAACTAATCTAATGTCCGCCTTTATCAATCAATGGTGCCTGTCTTCTGACAAGCGCTTCTCTACGGATGGTTAGGGAGCGGTATGTCATGTTGTATAGCATGCTATGTGAGCAAGCTTCAGGATTGTGATGTGGGGACCACCAAGGTACATCACCCAGTTACAGCCGCAGGGTGCATTAACAACACTGCTTGTACCATTAAATTACCTACAGCCATATCCCAGTCTGTGACGAGCTACGGACTGATTTTATACTGTTGTTAATGCACCTGGTAGCTAGAAGGCCCTGATCTGTTGCTAGTTGACTGGCCCAGGGGGCCAGTGGTATAAGCATTATTTTAGCGCATTTCTTCTACCACTTTATCTATTCATTTCATAAACCACATCTATTGACCTTTTATTGCTTTAGAGATGACATGGCTCTTCTTCAAAGCTTCTTTAAGGCAAACATTAGCTCAAAGCGGTTTAACGATTTTCTTACAAGTAAAAGAAAAGTCTTTTTTCTATACCCAAGGAGCTTGCAATGTAGAAACTCCAACACATAGCTCCAAAGAAAATTTGTCATTTTGTTGATATCTATCACGCGCTCTTTCAACTATTGACTTTCGTCTGGCAGATCAAGATTCCTGCAGTTTACATTCTTCACAGATGTATTAAACTGCAACTTGTCTGCCAAATTGAAGGACTTCTCTCAGTTTGAGCATCCCAATGGAATTTTACTGAATTTGTGTTATTTTTCTAGTCTGTGTTACTCCTTAAGGACGCTTGACGTCATTTTGTTGGGGCGCACAAGATGCATTAGTATTGAGATCCACATTAATAGTGATGCTTTCCCATGGAGACAATTTAACAATTATTTCAAGGAACTTCAAAATGTACAATTCATTAATAGATTGTTAATATCAGAATTAAATAATATGTTATAAAGCCTGTTTTCATCTTGTGGCATACAGAATTAAGTGGCGGAAACTTTAAATCTCTCACAGAGCTAACCAGTCTGGACTCAGGTAATGGTGTGAGAGTGTACAAAGGATGTAATCTGCAGTGACTTCTCCCAGCCCCCAGGGGGCTCTTGCACAGCGGATATAAAAAAGCTCTGCCCGGATGCATCAGATCAGGATAGATGCTATAGATAGTCGCGTGTGAACTTGAGGCAACTTGAGGTGTTTGTTATGCTGGTTAATAGTGACTGTGTGTTTATTCTTTGGTTCGGGTAAGAGCCTCCCTCAAGAATATGCAGTTAATGTGCTACAATAGAGAGGGTTGCATCAAGGAGAATATCCCGGGCACTGTTGATGAGAGTTTGGATGATTGTATCCTGTGGTGGAGACAGTTTGGATGTTGGAGGAAACTGATGGTCGATCTCTTGTGTGCATGTCAGATAAGAGCTCGAATTAATCCATTTCCCTCATGGATTACAACAAAAGTGTGAGTTCCCAAACTTGACCCCTACATATGCACTTTTTGACGAGTTAAAGTATGGACGTCTTGTTTTAGCGCCAAAGGCAAGAGTTATTTTGCAGCCGATTGTTCACTGGCCTGTGTCAAACTAAAGAATGAGTCTTTTGGTACTAAAAGCTAGATACCTGACTATCTCTCATGTTCGAGTGTAAATTTTACGTGTGTATGTGTATAGGTTTGCTATTAATTTGTAAATGCTTCTCCTGAGACTCCCCCTGATGGACACCCATAGAATTTACATTGGTTTGGTAGCGTTGTGACCTTGTTGGCTTCCATTTTCCATTGGCAAATTGTTCCAGATGTCCGTGGTATTTCGGGGAGAATATTTGGAGTCAGTGCTTTGATCTAGGTCCTCTGGACTGGGTGTGTGTGAAATTCTTGCGGAAAAAGCGGAGAGTGTTTACATACATTTATATATCCAAAATCCTACTCTTTCCCCCTTATCCCTTGAGTAAAGAAACAGTTATTAAATTGATTTCTTTTTTTAATCAGATAATTTTTCTTGAGTTTATAAGGGCCCTTTCACATCAGCGTTTATTTGAAATCGCGGCAGATGCGGTGAAAAAACCGCATCTGCCGCGATTGCCGCATAACCGCTGCACTTGCGGCGCGGTTGCAGTAATCCCCATAGAAAGTATAGGGGGACTTGTGGCAGGTGCGGCAAGTGCGGTTTTGCATTGCGGCAGGTGCGGCCGCGAAAAAAAACGCGACTGACCGCGGTTTTTTTCGCGGCCGCACCTGGCACCTGCCGCAAGTGCAAAACCGCACTTGCCGCACCTGCCACAAGTCCCCCTATACTTTCTATGGGGATTACTGCAACCGCGCCGCAAGTGCAGCGGTTATGCGGCAATCGCGGCAGATGCGGTTTTTTCACCGCATCTGCCGCGATTTCAAATAAACGCTGATGTGAAAGGGCCCTAAGGCATACAAATCAAAGCAATATACATGAAGCATAAGTACGATTATGTACAGAAAGATAAAGCATAATAACGAGACATGTCTAACAATCCCTCTTTCCCAGCCCACCACCTCCTCCCCCCCTCCCCCCCACAGGTCTGATAGGTATAACCATATAACTACACTTACATGAGATGTAAACAAATAAATAGGTCGTCACAAGTCATTCCCAGAAATGTAAACACATTAGATCCTAACACTCATCTCACCCATTGGTAAATCATACAGTGCGAGCCAGCCTCCCCAAAGCCTTTCAAACAGCCCGGGCCTTCCTCTTTTCATATAGATATACTTTTCTCTGAACAAAATATAGTTTAGTCTGTTAATATATTCTTGTCTAGTAGGTGCTTTGTCTGAAACCCAAGTAGAGGCAATTAATTTCCTGGCGGCGTATAGCATTCTAGCTACCGTAAGTTGAAGATAATCATCTCCCCGTACATCCTCTACACAACCCAAGATACATACCACAGGATCCCTAGGGATCTCCTGTCCTGTAGTCACGTGGATGAGATTAAGGACAATAATCCAAAATACCTGCAGACAGGGGCATGTCCACAGCATATGCAAAATATCCTCCTCCCCCATTGAACACTTAGGACAGCACGAGTCTTGCCTCAATCTCACGTCACATAACCACTTAGGAGTTCTATACACCCTATACAGAACATAAATCTGTGATAATCGACTGGGTTCACTAAGAGACAGCCTAGGAACCATCTGAAGGATATGATCCCACTGCTCCCCTGAGATCGGCCCCAGTTGCTGCTCCCACTTCAGCTGCGCTCCCATTGGATGCTTTGACAAAACCACATTGGACAGGCCATTGTATATAAATGAGATCAGACCTCTAGTCGATGGTACACCAAGAATATTAACTATACAATCATGCTGGATAACAATAGGGGAATTTCTATTCTGGATATTATAGGCATGTCGTAGCTGTAGATATTGGTAAAACATACAATGCTGCAAAGGGAACTCCCGCCACAGTTCTTCAAAGGACTTGAAAGATTCTTTCCCCAATAATTGCAAGAGCCACCATCTACCAATCCTCCTCCACTGTGCGAACCCTTTCAATGGCAGCATTGCCGGTAAATTGCTGTTATCCCATATAGGAGAGTATTTTGTGAAAGCCGTAATGTTCCTGATCTGTTTGACCTTGTTCCAGACCTTCAGCATAAGGGCTACAGTTGGGAATCTGAAAGCTAGAGGGCGAAGCTTTCCGGCCTCCAAACTGGTCAACAGTGAGCCCTGACCCAGTAAGTATCTAAGGACGGTTCTCCCTCCTCCCCCCACGTTGCCCTCATCATTTTCCATCCCCCCCACCAGGTGTTGACATTGGGATGACAAAAAGTATATCCATGGATTGGGGAGCACCAGACCCCATTCATCTTCAGGCTTCTGTAGGTGCTCCAATTTAATCCTGGCGCCACCCTTCAACCATATCAATTCCCTAAATATGGCATTAATTCTGTGGAATCTACCCAGAGATAACCAAACAGGGGAGTTGTGGAGGACGTACAAAAGCTGCGCATAATCACCATTTTTAATAGATTCACTCTTCCCACCACCGACAAATGCAACTTGGCCCAGGCTCTAATTTTCTGTTTGATCCTAGCCACCAGCGGGGACAGGTTCAGGCTCTCATAATCCTCCAGAGCAGTGGATATCATCAATCCCAAATATTTAAATTTTGTCACCACTGGAATTTGCACAGATATGTCCACACCTGGATCCAGAGCGAGCACAGTGGACTTATCCCAGTTTATGACCATCCCCGATACCTTTCCAAATCCATCTAGAAGTGTCATAGTATTTTTCAAAGAGTCATCAGGGTCAGCCAAAAACAAAAGCAAATCATCCGCGTACAACGCCACCTTCTCCTCAGATGGTCCATATCTAAAGCCCACAATACCCGGATCTCGTCGTATAGCCGATGCCAAAGGCTCAACTGCCAAGGCAAACAGGAGCGGGGACAAAGGGCAGCGCTGCCTCGTGCCTCTGTACAAATGAAAGGGATCAGACAATGAGCCATTTGCTCGTATTCTGGCTTGTGGGTTCGTATATAGAAGTCTGATCCAGCCTATAAAGCCCGGACCAAATTAAATTGATTTCTGACTTTGCCTCAGTTTGTCACCCACTAAATCCTGAACAAACCCCTCGTTTATCACAATAGTGTCAAGCAGGACCAAGATATGATAGTCTGGATTGAGCAGGTATGTAGCAATGCAAGACAGTGGTCTGGTAAGGAAGTTTAGGCAGTGCATTGTGTGTGGTAGCATGGAGACGTCCAACACATAGTTAGTCAAACAGGATCACAGCAGGCAAGGTCAGCAAAGGTACAAGCAAAAGAGAAGAAAAGTCTTAAACAAAGGACAAATGGATGCAGAAACACTAGAATTGAAACATAGGCCAGTAATGATGCTGGCTATTGTCACTTTTTACAACAAATCGTGTACATCAAAGGCAGAGGGGCAATTGGTCCATTTATATGGATACACCTAAATATAATGGTAATGAATGGTCGTATCAACTTGAAATAACTCATGATAAATAAATAAAGTTACATTAAAAACAAGCACACCATTGTTTTTCTTATGAAATTCTCTGTTATGGTATGAATTCATTGTACTGCTGCTGTATCTAAACTCTCCTGTATCCCATCACTATGTGCCTTACATAAGTCTGTTATGGTATGTCATATTCCTCCACCCAATATTCTCCTATCTGCTTTGTAACTTGCACACATCCATATTCTTTCATCCTGCTTGTGTCTCTCCTTCTTGCTGATTTGTCCCCAAATGTTTCTATTACCAGCAATCTGTTAATTCTCCCCTGGTGTGTTGTGTCCTGTCTCCCTCCTCTGCCCCCTCCCTCCTACTTACCTGATTCATTCTCTGCACACCCTTAAAGTACCTTCACACGCGACAATATTGCTAGGCAATTTCACTGGCAATTTTCTGGTTGCAGTGAAATCATGGACACATTGTTCTATTTTGTTGCTGTGTACAAATGTAACAATTTGTAACAATATTGCTGTTTGTGAAGGTACCTTCAGAATTATAAATTAGCTATGGCAGGCCTGTGTGCCTTGGCCTGTGTAATTTCACAATGTGAAATTTATATAAGTGGGTGCAGAGATATTCCAGAGCTAAACCAGAGGAAACGAGAAGGTACTAGCTATACCCGTCTGCTGACTGTCTCTACTACTTTGCTCTCTCACTAACACTTTAACCATGCTTACTTATGCCCTAACAGTAATTGCTCGACTAATCCTTTCCCTCTTTCACAACCCCAAACTCCATCACTCCCAACACAAATATTTATCTCCCCATCCTTCTTACCTCCCCACCTGAGCTCCTCTGCTGACCTGCTCCTCAATCTCACACCCCTCCTGCAGAAACACAAAACAAGCCGACCACTCTTATTCTCCCACCTTCTTGCCCTCTCTTTGTTCTCTTATCTGCTGGTGACATATCTCCCAATACGGGACCTACACAGTCAACATTCCCCACTATTTCTCCCTTCTATCACCCCACACCTGCAAGAAACAGCCGCAATCTCCTAAATATAAAACCCATTCCACTGACCCCCTCTCCACCGCCCCCTCTCTCTGGAGCGCTCTAGAATGCCCATTCCATCTGTAACAAACTCCACTTCATCAACAACCTCTTTACCTCTCACAGACTATCCTTCCTGGGCCTAACAGAAACATGGCTGACACCCTCTGACTTGACCTCCCCTGCTGCGCTGTGTTACAGCGGACTTCATTTCTCCCACACACCTCACACTGGAAACAAACATGGTAGAGGAGTGGGCATTCTCCTTTCTAGCAACTGCACGTTCAACCCAATTCCTCCTTCTCCCTCCCTTATCCTCTTGTCTTTTGAAGCGCACTCTGTCCATATCTACTCTCCTTCCAACCTCCAAGTTGCCGTCATTTATCGACCCCTGGGCCTGACCACTGCCTTCTTTGACCAATTCTCCATCTGGCTCCTATACTTTCTCTCTGCTGACATTCCCACCATCATAATGGGTGACTTCTACATCCCCATTGACACCCACCAGTCAACAGCCTCCAAACGCCTGTCACTTGCCTTATCCTTTGGCCTCACTCGATGGTCCTCCACAACTACCCACACACATGGACAAACAGTAGACCTCATCTTCACCCGCCACTGCTCCATAACTAAACCCACAACCTCCCCTCTCCGACCACCATCTACTCACTTTCTCATCCTTGTCCCCCTCACCTGCCACCAATGTCCACAAACTCGCACACCCTCCCAGAGACCCTACACATTTTGACGCTCACACACTCTGCAATGCCATTTTACCAGTATCTTCCATATCCTCACTCCATGACACAGAAAATGCAACAGGTTTCTACAACCCTACACTCACATTAGCTATTGATGCAGCAGCCCCTCTCGTTCATGGCAGAACACGACAAATCAACAGACAACCCTGGCACACAGACACCACTAAAAATCTGTGGCGAGTCCGCTGTCACCACTCCTCTTTGCTATTGCAATAGAACCCTTGGCTGCAGTTATCGGGAAGACCAGGGAGATTCAAGGATTTAAATACGGAGTCCTAGAGGAGAAAATATCTCTATATGCAGATGACCTGCTATTGTTTCTGGGAGACCCATCGGCCTCATTGGACCAAGCCATGCAGATCATTGAGAAATTTGGTGAGGTGTCGGGATTGACCATAAACTGGTCTAAATCGAGCCTCTTTAAAGTGGATGAGGAAGTAATGTGGACACATGATGACACAGGGGCTAACAAATTAAAGAGGGTGGATGTGTTTAAATACCTTGGTATTCAGATTTCATTACCAATAACGGAATTTTTAAATATCAATCTAATGCCGCTTTTGAAATTATTGAGAGTTAAAGTGGACGCCTGGAATAAATTGCACTTGTAAGCTGTGGGGATGATCAATCTACTTAAAATGGTATTAATGCCTAAGCTTCTATATATCTTGCATAATGCTCCTGTCTGGATATCACAGAAAAATTCAAAGCACAAAAGGTTGATACATAAAATGAGAGAAATGGGGATAGGGGAAAATATTTGTAAGTGGGTTAAGAACTGGCTCAGTGATAGGAAATAAAGGGTGGTTATTAATGGAACACACTTAGAATGGGTCACAGTTAACAGTGGGGTACCATAGGGGTCAGTTTTGGGCCCGATTCTTTTTAACATATTTATTAATGACCTTGTAGGGGGCATACAGAGTAGAATCTCAATATTTGCAGATGACACTAAACTCTGCAGGGTAATCAATACAGAAGAGGACAATTTTATATTACAGGAGGATTTATGTAAACTAGAAGCTTGGGCTGATAAATGGCAAATGAGCTTTAATGGGGATAAATGTAAGGTCATGCACTTGGGCAGAGGAAATAAAATGTATAATTATGTGCTTAGTTGTAAAACACTGGGCAAAACTATCACTGAAAAAGACCTGGGTGTATGGGTAGATGACAAACTCACATTTAGTGCCGAGTGTCAGGCAGCTGCTGCAATGGCAAATAAAATAATGGGATGCATTAAAAGAGGCATAGATGCTCATGAGGAGAACATAATTTTACCTCTATTCAGGTCACTAGTGCGACCACACTTAGAATACTGTGTACAATTCTGGTCTCCGGTGTATAAGAAAGACATAGCTGAACTAGAGCGGGTCCAGAGAAGAGCAACCAAGGTTATTAGAGGACTGAGGGGTCTGCAATACCAAGACAGGTTATTAAACGTGGGGTTATTTAGCTTGGAAAAACGAAGGCTTAGGGGTGATCTTATAATAACGTATAAATATATGAGGGGACAGTACAGAGACCTTTTTAATGATCTTTTTACTCTTAGGCCTGAGACGGGAACAAGGGGGCATCCTCTACGTCTGGAGGAAAGAAGGTTTAATCATAATCACAGAAATGGATTCTTTACTGTAAGAGCAGTGAGACTATGGAACTCTCTGCCACATGATGTTGTAATGAGTGAGTCACTACTAACATTTAAGAAGGGCCTGGATGCCTTTCTTGAAAAATATCATATTACCGGTTATATATACTAGATTCTTTGATAGGGCGTTGATCCAGGGAACTAGTCTGATTGCCGTATGTTTAGTCAGGAAGGAATTTTGTTCCCCAATGTTCAGCTTAGTGTTGCCCCATGGGGTTTTTTTTTGCCTTCCTCTGGATCAATATGTTAGGCTATGGGTTGAACTAGATGGATTTAAGGTCTTCCTTCAACCTTAAATACTATGTTACTATGTTACTATTATTTAGAGACCTGGTGTGGGGCAGCCCAGGGTAAGACTAAAGATTCTACAGAGGCCAAAAGATGATGGTAGTTTGGCACTACCAAATCCAGAACTGTACTATTTAGCTGCGCAGTGTCAACATCTCAGAGGGTGGTCTAGTTGGGAGAAAGATGGTGCCATTAAAGAGGTGTTGGAATATGTAGTGGATAGGAGTCCACTGATAATGGGAATAGAAGACGGCACGGTGGGAATCCTGGGAAGGACATTTCCTACACTAGAGTTTATTAATAAAATCTGGGGCAAGTTAAAGGCGGTGAGAGGTGTGAGCAGGCTGACTAGGTTCACACCTATATGGGACAATACTAATCTTCCGAATATTCAGAAAATGAGTAGCATTGAAGAGTGGAGACGTAAGGGTATAGTATATATGTATCAAATTATATATATCTTTCTTGCAGCTACAAAATTAGTTCCAGTAGCCAGCGTCTGAGTGGTACCATTATTGTCAATTGAAACATGCGAATACAGCCCAAAGGGTTAAAAAGAGTTTGGCCTTACAGACTGATCTTGTACTGGAATATGTATGTAGTGGTGGAGTAACCAAAGGGGTAATTTCTAGTACGTATAAAGATATATTGCATACCTACCTTCTGGGGTACCCACTTAACATTAAATCTAAATGGGAAGAAGAGGTTGGGACTATAACGGATGAAGTGTGGGAAAGTATTTTGGAATACGTACCTAAGCTTTCTATGAGTGAGCCAACCAGAATATCTCATCTATATGTGATTCATCGGGTATGGTACTTCTGGAACTCTTGCAGTTTCTTCCAGTGTTCTCTGTTTTTCCATTGGTTGGTAAAAGTGGATTACTTGGCACAATTACTGTTCCCACACATTGGGGCCAATCCTCTGGAAAGTCTCCAAGTATTGTGTGAATCACTTTTTATGTTGGTTCTACTTGACTTATACAAGGTATTTCTTCTTCTTGTACTCTGAGTTGTTCTGGGCATACTTTCAAATGATCCCTTGATACGGTTGCAGTAGTTATACCTCCATCTTTACTGATGACACAGGTTTTATAGTTGTCAAAATTTGATTCTAACACAGTATAGGGCTCTTTTTCCCATTGATCTGCAAGTTTATGATGTCTTCTTTTTATTTTTAGAAAAATTCTCCAGTTACTAAAGGTTGAGCACTTTCATTGTAATCTTTTGCTTGTTTTTTCTCTTTTTCAGATTATCTTCTACACATGCTTGTACCATTTTGTACTGTTCTTGGCGAGTTGTGTCCCAATCGACATTAGATGTTTCCTCATCTTGTACTAGAATTCCCGTGTCAAAATCTACTGGTAACTTTCCAGGGCGTGCTCTCATTAGATAAGCTGGTGTGCAATTGGTGGAACTCACAGGTATGTGGTTATACATGTCCACTAAATCAGGCAATTTGTCAGGCCACTGATTTATTAAGGCAATGTCTTCAACATGTCTATTACTATGTTGTTCATTTTTTCACACATGCCATTTGTTTGTGGATGGTAAGGTGTGGTTCTAATTTTCTTGCACCCATATGGATGACAAAATTCTTGAAAGATATCAGCTTCAAATTCAGAACCTCTATCAGTCAACACCTGTTCTGGGTACCCGTGTGGTCTACAGAGATAGGTTTGAAAGTTTTTTGCTGCTGTCTCAGCTGTCAAGTCCTTCACTGGAGCGACTACTAGGAATCTGGAGTAGTGATCTACCATTGTTAAAGTGTAAGTGTAACCTGATCTGCTTGGTGTTAATTTTACATGATCCAAGGCTACTATCTGAAGTGGTTGAGTGGTGACAGTTGGCTGGAGTGGTGCTCGTTGACTCTCTTGATCTTTTCTCCTCAAGTTGCATAGTCCACACTTTTTACACCATCCCTCTATGGATCCTCTCATGCCAACCCAGTAGAATCTGTCTTTCAACAGCATCTCGAGATTTTTCCATCCGAATTGTCCTGCTTGATTGTGGTATGCTTCCAACATGACCTGGACATCCTTCTTAGGTACCACTATTTGCCAGACCATCTCATGGGTTCTGGGATTGATGTAACGCTTACACAGTTTCTCTTGGTATTTGAACAGCTTACTTCCCTCATTCCATAGGTGTTTGGCCTCTGGTGGAGCATCTGGAGTAAGACAGGAACCCTCCTGGGTTACCAGCCCTTTAACTAAACTGATAGCCGGGTCACTGTCTTGGGACTCCTTCCAACCGTAGAGAGGTAATGGATTTACTGTTCTCTCAGGGAATTTTCTGGTAGCTTGCTGACATTGGGATGCTCTGTGGTGATGGAAAGTGGGTAGCTCTATTTCTTCTAGCTCATCCACATCTTCTCCCACATCTGGTAAGTGAGGCATCCTTAACAAAGCAGCTGCATTGGCATTGTTATGGCCTGCTCGGTACTTGATGGTGAACAGGTAATTTGACAACCGGGCCATCCAGCGTTGCTCCATTGCACCTAACTTTGCGTTTTCCTGGTGGGTAAGAGGATTATTATCCACGAAGGCGGTGAATTTTGCCAGGTAGTGCTTGAACCGTTCTGTGATGGCCCAGACTAGAGCCAGGAATTCCAATTTGAAAGAGCTGTAGTTCTCCGGATTTCTTTCTGTAGGGCGAAGCTTCCTGCTGGCATAGGCAATCACTCTTTCATTGCCATTTTGCTTCTGCGCTAAGACTGCTCCTAAGCCCACATTGCTGGCATCAATGTACAGCAGGAACAGTTGGTTGTAGCCAGGGTAAGCCAGGATCTCTTCACTAGTCAGGGCATCTTTCATCTGTTTGAAGGACTCTTCCTGTTCCTTGCCCCACTCAAATGGAGGACCTCTGGACTTGCTTTTCTTTGGCTGGCCTACCAGGAAATTTTGTAAAGGTGCTGCTCTCTTAGTATACTCCTCGATGAATCTCCTGTAGTACCCTACCAGTCCCAGGAACTGACATACTTCACTGACACTTGTTGGTTCTGACCATTCTCTCATTACGGTTACCTTATCCGGATCTGGTGCCACTCCTTCAGAACTGACTACATGTCCTAGATATTGGAACTTAGGCTTCAGAAGATGGCATTTAGATGGTTTCATCTTCATCCCATGCTTGGATAACACTTCAAATACCTCTGCCAGGTTTTTCAGGTGCTCTTCATAGGTTTTTGAATACACTATGACGTCATCTAGGTGGAGCAGTACAGTCTCAAATATTCGGTGCCCCAGGCAACACTTCATCAGCCTCTGGAATGTTCCGTGTGCATTACATAGTCCAAATGGCATGCTGTTAAATTCACCCAGACCCATGAGTGTTGTAAATGCCGTCTTCTCCCAGTCTTCTTCTGCACCGGAGACCTGCCAATAACCACTAGTGAGATCTAGGGTTGAAAAGTAATTAGCAGACTTTAATGCAGCAAGTGACTCTTCTCTGCAGGGTAACGGGTAGGCATCTTTATGTGTTATGCGATTTATCTGCCTATAGTCAACACACATTCTCATGCTGCCATCTTTATTTTTGACCAGGACTAGTGGAGCTACCCTGGGACTGCAACTATCTCTTATGGCCCCCTGCGTCCTTCATGTCCTGCAACATCTCTTTGGCACACTGATAATGAGCTGGTGGAATAGGTCTGTATCACGCTTTAATGGGTGGATGTGTACCTGTGGGTATATGGTGGTGTACCCCTTTGATCCTCCCAAAATCTAGTGGATGCTTACTGAATACTCGTTCACATTCTTGGACTACCCGATAGACACCATGCTTTTGATGAGTAGGAGTGGAGTCCGTTCCTACATGGAGCTGTGTATACCAGTCCTCAAGCAGTCCCTTGGAATTGTTGTCCTCCATCAAGTCTGGTGGGGTCAAGGGTTCCACTGCTTGTATAGCATTGTTGTTCACAGTGTACAGCTTAGCAACAGTGAAATACCTGGGTAGTTTAACCTCGTCCTCCCCACAGTTTAAGATGAGGATGGGTATCCTTTCCTTGCGTACATCAACCACCCCTGGCTGTCAAGAGTGTAGGCCTGTGTTCTGTACTGATGGGCTCTACTACCGCCTAGTAGTCCTGTCCCCTTTGGCCTATAGCTGCTCGGCACCAGATCATCATTTAACTCATTGGGGGTACCACAATGGGAATCGGGTCTGTTACCCGTACACTACCAATCTCACCACCGGTCAGTTTTACCTGTTGTTGGTGCATGATGGCTCTGATGTCTCGCTGGAGAACTCTCCGCTGCCCGGGTTTGGCAATGTCCGCTAGCTGTTGGAGCAAGAACAACACTTCATCGAAACATTTGCTAACAACATTGGTACCAAGAATAATGGATCTCTGTCATTAGGATTAGTTTCCACCACAATAAGTCCTTGGTCTCTCAACATCACCCTCACAATTTTTATTGTTACCTCTCTAACCCTTACTAAGTTGACTGGTAAACCATTAGAAGCATAAATAGTGAGGCCTGGATCTGGGGGGTTAAGTTTATCATCAGACCAAAATCTTTTATAAAGGATATGAGGTATTGGAGACCCAGTGTCCAGCAATGAATGCATGGGGATGCCTTCTAGTATGATAGAGAAGAATGGTCTCTCTCCAATGTATCTATCATACCAGTCTGAGGGGCCTGGTCGGGCTACTCCTGGGGTTTGGCCCCCGCCCCCAGGTTTGCTGGTTTAATGGACAGTGTTTCACAATATGGCCTGTCTTATTGCAGCAACAACAGATGGGTTCTCCTGTGGAGTTTTGACAATCGGTGGTCCTCCCACAGAGCGACATGGTCTTCTTTCTTCTCATCCACGGGACATCCTCCGGGCTGTCGGTGAGCTGTATCTTCCCTGATGACTCTGGCTCTGCCTATAGCTGCAGGGATTCCATGATGGTGACCAGGTTCTTACTCAGCTAAAGCACCTCTAAGCACAGTTTATCAAACCGATTGGGCGTCAAAGCCTGAATATTGGTTTCAGCTGCAGGTGAAGGAACGAGTGGTGCTGTGGGTACAGGAGCGGCATCACCCTGCCACCGCTGTATGGCAGACTCTGGGGTTTTGAAAGGCTGCAACCCTTTGGTAGCCATCTCTTTTAGGGTGTTAAAGTCTGTATCCAGGTGACCTAAGGTCCACCAGCGCACAGTTCTGCTCTCCTCTCGCGACATTAGCCCCCGGGTAAATTGTTCAGTGAGCATTTTATCCTCGTCTTGTACACTAACTGGACTGACTTGTTTCAGGGCCCGCAGCGCTTCCTGCAGGCGCCAGGCATAGTCTCTGATACTGTCCTGAGGTTGTTCGTAACAATGATAAAATCTCATAGGGAGTCTCATTGCGATTTTCAAAAGCAGTCTATAATTTATAAAAAATAATAGTCACTGATTGCTGGTCTACCTCTGACCAGGTTTCAATCTCCCACTCTGCTGCACCGGTTAACTGTCCCAATACAACAACAGCTGGCTGTTTGCCAGTCATCGCGTACATGTCCAGCTCACTGCAGATTTTCTTTTTAAACACTGATAAGGTATCTGGCCGGCCATCGTACTGAGGTAGCCACTTAGCACCCAGGACATACGGTAAAGATATCGGCATGATTGGTGCTACAGCCCCTGCCGGTGCAGGTACTCCACCGACTGGAGGAGCATTCATAGCTGGCTGATTGGCGGGGTCGAGACCTACGGGATCTGCGGGATTCATCATGTTGGTGCCCCCCTAGTGAATCACGGCCAGTTTCTTTAAGGGAAAACAAACTGTAGCTCCGCAGGTGGAGAGCTGAGCATTCGAGAGTTTCTGTATCAGGTCGTGGCGCTTTGGAAGTTGTCAGCAGAGTGCAGGGCGGGACTTGGCTTTGCGCTCTTTGGCCATTATGCCCCCTTTCTTCCCGCTCAATGGTGCAGTAATGGCGACCAAATCTTAACAGTTCGTAAGGCACAGTCAATATACACGGCACACAGTACCCGGTTACACTGGGCATGGCATCCTGTTCGTGACACCAATTAGGTGACCCACCCAAGGGTCTATGGGAACTCGGTATCCGGGTTTTTACTGTAAAAGGATGTCACTGGTGGCCTGCATGGACCCGTACCCTGGGGTCACTTGGATAAAAGGGGAAAAATAATAAAAGAAATAATAAAGTCTGGGGATGCCACCTGTGGATTCTGGTGAAGGCACCAGCACTGCTTCAGACCTCCGGGGATGATGGACGGGCAGCTTGGGTGGTACAGCTCACCACAGGTGGAGCGGGGTCCCCGGGCAGTGATGAGGTGACGGGGATTTGCACACGGAGGTGATTAGGCAGCCGGGCTGCGGCGACAGTCTCTAGGCCGGACGGGTTCAGGGATGGACAAACTGACACACTGTGGATCGTTTCTGTACCTTTACTGATGGTATTGCAGGCACTGTCGAGGGTACACTCCAGGTGGTCGGGATGGCACTTCTGGATTTCTGCAGTGAGTGATGGATAAGGCCTCCTTGTTTCCTTTCCCTCGTTGAAGTCTCTGACCCATGTAAAACTAAGCCTGACTTCCTTTGTGTCTTTCTCTCACCCATCTTGTAGTGTCGAGAACCTCTGTGTGGGCTACTGCTATAACTTCTCCTGAAGTCCCTGGCTCCCCTATTGGATGCGTGGCAGGTGTCCGGGAGACTTGGGTCTCCTCGGTGAACCGGTGTTTCTGCTGGGTTTCATGCTCTCCTGCAGACTCGGACTCCGGTGTTCGGGTTGCTTCCTGGGGTGAACCGGTATGGCTCCTCTGCCCTCAGTCTGCTTCTCTACTCCTTAAGCCTTGCTCTCAGGCCCTCACACTGGCTAGGCTGGTCAACTGGCTCGGGCCTAGCACGGCTCCGACACACCAGGACATCTTCACAGTTCTCCTAGTGACTGCACACTCTAGCTAACTCCAGCACCAGTATTTATAAGGGATCTTGCTTAAAGGCAGCAAGTGGAGCTCCCCCTACCATTCTGGAGTGGAAGGTGTTGGGTATATGTAGGTTAACTGTTATGGAAATCCATCCATGCCTTAGGTTGTCCTGTGGCTACCTGTAATGGCAGGGTACCACACAACCAACAGGGGAGCCAGGGACTGCAGGAGAAGCTATAGTGGTAGCCCACACAAAGGTTCTCGACACTATGACATGGGTGAGAGAAAGACACAGAGGAGGTAAGGCCTAGTTCTACACAGGTCAGGGGACTTCACCGACGGAAAAGAGACAAGGATACCTTATCCAACACTCACTGTGGAGATCCAGAAGTGCCTTCCCAACCACTTGGAGGGTACCCTGGACAGTGCCTGCCGTAACACCAGTAAAGGTACAGAAATGATTCACAGTGGGTGTGTCAGTTTGTCCATCCCTGAACCTGTCTGGCCTAGAGACTGTAGCAGTGGACCAGCCATCTAACCGCCTCCCTGTGCAAATCCCCGTCACCTCATCACTGCCCCGGGGACTCCGCTCCGCCTGCAGGGAGCGTTATCAACTGTCTGCAATACCACCATCCCCGGCGGTCTGACAGCGGCATTGGTGAGATCACCAGAAACTGAAGGTGGCATCACGAGACTTTATTTGTTTCTTTTTATTATTTTTTCCCTTTTACCAAGTGACCCCAGGATTACGGGCCCAGGCATCGGCCACCAAGACAACCCCCCAGCACTAACGCCCGGGTACCGAGTTCCCAAAGACCCCTGGGCGGGTCATAACCTCCTCCAACCAGGGCTGGCCCCTGAGGGATAAGGAGGAGATGATGTTGGTAGTAGTGCGTGTGTGTGTGTGTGAGAAGGAAGCACAGGAGACAGGGTACACATATCACCAGGTACACAGTCCAGCCAGTCTGGGAAGAAATTAAATCCGCTCTGCTGAAGTGAGGTATAACGGCCTCCCTGCTAACTTTGGTGTTCTAAGTTTCTAGGTGCTTGGCAGCTCTCCTGTACTCCTCTAGGTGCGGTGCGGTGGATAACCTCCAGCAGGACAGGTGAAGCAGACCCTTCCAGCTCTCTGACCCTCTTTACCACTGTGCCCTGGAACGTCCCACGAAGTGTACTTGCTGAGCATAAAGTCCAGTAACCTCCAGATTCTGTGGCCAGATCTTAAAAAACCTGGCTACCTGGGGCCTGGTGCCCTGACTGCAGCTTGTCTCTCTGCTTGGTCTCCTGGCCTGCCGCAGATTGAACCTCTCCTCTTGCCTACTCCTCCCTCTCTGTCCTTTAGCCAGAAGTTGGGATCTGCCAAATGTGGGTCTCTTTTGCCTTCAACTTCCTAGCTGAAGTTCCGAAAATGTTGGATGTGTTTGGTTTCCGGCAGAGGGTACTTCAATTTTCCCCAGACATGGTATTACATTCGATGTATGTGCAATCTCATTTGGTCATCCAGATCACAGGGGTGCCACACTTTTATATTCGAAAATCAAGAGGAGGAGTCTTCAGTGATTACAGGAGAAAATACATATCAAGATGTCTGAGGGAGTTGCAATCCAGATTGGTTCATTTTTGGTAATTAGTCAGAACCCAGACTAGAACATGCATATTTGTTTGTCTATTACCATGACATGAGATGTAATCCATAATTAAGATTATGTAGGTTGAAACATGTGGGATTCACCCTGCACTGCGATTGCCACCATCTGCACATCTACATGAGGTTTTTTAATAACGACTCAATAAACGTGGAGTTTTAAGGAATCTTTTCTCCTGTGGTCAACAGAGACTCCTCCTCCTGCTTTTTGGATTTCCACCGGTATCAGGGCGGCCCTATGCGTCGATGACCACCAGCTTAGGATCTTGGACAACTGGGATGAGCTGAACATTTCTTTATTTCAAACTTTTATATTGGTTGTGTGACACAGCCACATAAGGAAAGCAACTGCTTCTGTTTTCACCCTCATTTTTGTTGGGTAAGACCCTAATGTGCTCTTTTATTTATACCTTCCTACTATAGTCTAAAAATCCTGGACGAGTAGGCAAGTTTGATCTTTTTCAGCCAGACACCTGGGTATATTTCATAAGAGTTAAATTTGTTACTCTAAATATATTTTTGGAGTTTGGTAAGAAACCAGAGCACCCAAACGTAAGTCATTAAAGTGGAGATTCTTCACACTCCTTGCATATGTTCTCTAGGTAGGATTTTAATGAGACCCCAAGTGCTAAGTAGCATCTGACTGCTAAGTGCCACTGAGTTACTGAACTCTACAAATATTCTTTGTTTCTTAACCAAAGGACAGGAAAGAAAAATTCTTAGAAATTTTGCTTTCTTTCAAACATGACTAACACATTTACATTTTCCACATCTGGTCTGAGCTCCTCATGGTTTAGGAATGAATTTATATACATATCACCTGATTACACATCACTCGTCCAGACAGACTGGCATTATCAATTGTAACATGCACCTTTCACAGTTGCTCCCATGGACTATGCAGAATGACTTTGACTTTGCTCTATAGAGGTTATTTTGTTGGTCCCTTGGAGACAACCAGGAGCTTATGTCATATTCCCGTCTGGATGTCTGGAGTCCCCGGTAGCCTGAGGAAACTTCACAGTATCGGTCTATAGAAATAAAATACTTGAAGGATGGAGTCATTGCTCAAGTAAATAACCTTCTAAAAAGTAATGAAATGTTATTCTTCAAATAGGAAATGTCTTGATGGAGGGCTGACTCGTGGAAATTTCAGCTTTGAAAACACATAACTGATTATGTATCAGCAAATTGATACGTCGCACAATGTCTTGCTTGATTTTGGGCATTCTGGAAATCTACTCATGGCAGGTTATCACTGAATAAGACTAGTCACATAAAAACTACTAGACTGACATTGCTGGCATTTTCAGGCAGTGACATAAAAGCTTCACAAATGTCCTGTTGACAGAAATTAGAAAAAAGATAAATTTAATATGAAAATAATAAAAAATAGAGCAAACCAATGTGCTATGTGTCATCTTCATGTTTTTCACATAAGTACCATTATTATAGAATCATAGAATGGTGGAGTTGGAAGAGATCTCCAGGGTCATCTGGTCCAACCATCTGCTCAAAGCAGGATGCACTATATCATCCCAGATAGATATCTGTCCAGATTTAGGCCGAGAAGGTGGAAGAGATGAGGGACTACTTTCCTTTCCAATACAGTGCCTGCCATGGAGGACAGGTGAATTACATAAGCAGTGCTCCTTCAGTGCAACTTTAGCCAATAGATGCCAAGTACCGTAAGTGATGTATGGGAAGGATTATTTTAGACCTTATTAAATATGAATCAGTTACACATACAGTTGAGGCCAAAAGTATTGACACCCCTGCAATTCTGTCAGATAATACTCAGTTTCTTCCTGAAAATGATTGCAATCACAAATTCTTTGGTATTATTATCTTCATTTAATTTGTCTTCAATGAAAAAGCACAAAAAGAATTGTCCTAAAGCCAAATTGGAAATAATTCCACACCGAACATAAAAAGGGGGTGGACAAAAGTATTGGCACTGTTAGAAAAATCATGCGATGCTTCTCTAATTTGTGTAATTAACAGCACCTGTAACTTACCTGTGGCACCTAACAGGTGTTGGCAATAACTAAATCACACTTGCAGCCAGTTGACATGGATTAAAGTTGACTCAACCTCTGTCCTGTGTCCTTGTGTGTAGCACATTGAGCATGAAGAAAAGAAAGAAGACGAAAGAACTGTCTGAGGACTTGAGAAACCAAATTGTGAGGAAGCATGAGCAATCTCAAGGCTACAAGTCCATCTCCAAAGACCTGAATGTTCCTGTGTCTACCGTGCGCAGTGTCATCAAGAAGTTTAAAGCCCATGGCACTGTGGCTAACCTCCCTAGATGTGGACGGAAAAGAAAAATTGATGAGAGATTTCAATGCAAGATTGTGCAGATGGTGGATAAAGAACCTTGACTAACATCCAAACAAGTTCAAGATGCCCTGCAGTCCGAGGGTACAACAGTGTCAACCCGTACTATCCATCGGCGTCTGAATGAAAAGGGACTGTATGGTAGGATACCCAGGAAGACCCCACTTCTCACCCCGAGACATAAAAAAGCCAGGCTGGAGTTTGCCAAAACTTACCTGAGAAAGTCTAAAACGTTTTGCAAGAATGTTCTCTGGTCAGATGAGATAAATGTAGAGCTTTTTGGGCAAAGGCATCAACATAGAGTTTACAGGAGAAAAAAAGAGGCATTCAAAGAAAAGAACATGGTCCCTACAGTCAAACATGGCGGAGGTTCCCTGATGTTTTGGGGTTGCTTTGCTGCCTCTAGCACTGGACTGCTTGACCATGTGCATTGCATTATGAAGTCTGAAGACTACCAACAAATTGTGCAGCATAATGTAGGGCCCAGTGTGAGAAAGCTGGGTCTCCCTCAGAGGTAATGGGTCTTCAAACAGGACAATGACCCAAAACACACTTCAAAAAGCACTAGAAAATGGTTTGAGAGAAAGCACTGGAGACTTCTAAGGTGGTCAGCAATGAGTCCAGACCTGAATCCCATAGAACACCTGTAGAGAGATCTAAAAATGGCAGTTTGGAGAAGGCACCCTTCAAATATCAGGGACCTGGAGCAGTTTGCCAAAGAAGAATGGTCTAAAATTCCAGCAGAGCATTGTAAGAAACTCATTGATGGTTACCGGATGCGGTTGATCGCAGTTATTTTGGCTAAAGGTTGTGCAACCAAGTAATAGGCTAAGGGCGCCAATACTTTTGTCTGGACCATTTTTGGAGTTTTGTGTGAAATGATCAATGTTTTGCTTTTTGCTTCATTCTCTTTTGTGTTTTTTTCATTGAAGACAAATTAAATGAAGATAATAATACCAAAGAATTTGTGATTGCAATCATTTTCAGCAAGAAACTGAGTATTATCTGACAGAATTGCAGGGGTGTGAATACTTTTGGCCACAACTGTAGTAGAAACTGAATGGTAGAAAAATAGTTTAAAATCATGAATAATATATTGGTTATCAGCACGTAGCTGTCATTTGGATGAAAATTTTATATAACTGCACAATGCTATACAGACCAGGGATCTCAAACTCCAGGATTGAGAGCCATCAACCGTTCACGATTTCCTTAGCATTGCACAGGGGTTGTAATCATCACCAGTGCAGGTGATTATATTATCACCTGTGCTATACTAAGGAAATCCTGAAAACATGACCTGTTGGTGGCCCTCAAGGCCTGGAGTTCGAGTTCCCTGAAACAGATCATGATACTTGTGCTAGTGTTTTACTTTTTGATCCTCCAAGTTTCTCTGATATCTTTTAAAGCTGAGCCGACACACGCCGGAGGCAAGAACATAGAGAGGCGCATTATATTCTATGGCTCCCTTCAGAAATAATCCGCATGGACTGTGTCTCCGCTTGTCCGTGTGCTCTACACGGAGACATGTCTGTTTTTGGCTGGCAACATGGACCTGGTTTGGCCAAAAATGTCCTGCACATGGATGTCCTCCATGTGACACGTGTGCACGGACCAGAGCCAGGAGTTTAAGCTTAAGGCTACATTCAGACGTAGCATAAGGCTGGCTTCACATTTGCATTCCCCTTCGCAGAGTTCTTTTACCAATGGATCCCAGCAGGATCAGTTTTTATGGATGATTACTGGACATGTGAATACAGCCTAAAATGAGCACAGCTGTAACCTAATTCAGAAAAGTGGAGGGAAGAAACAAAGAATTGCAGTTTATATGCTATAAGACCTTGATCACATGGTGCATTTTTGATGTGTTTTATGGTGCAGATTTGTCAAAAATGGGCATGCCTATCCTGAAGCCAGCAAAGTATATGAGAATTCAGAAGTATTCCTTGCAAAAAAACATACAGATTTTGATGCAGAAAATCTGCAGCATATTACTTATTCGCAGGGCCAGCTCCAGGTTTTTGTGGGCCCGGGCAGGGACTTTGGGGTACTTAGAACCGGGCTCTCTCGTCATCGTCTGGGACTGTGGGATATCGCGGTGGCATAACCTGGTCCGTGATCCCCTCGTCAGGCGAGCAGTAAAAAGGGGATTATAAAAATTGCTGAGAGCAAAAATAAAAAAAAATAAAGATAAAGAGTGTTGTGATGCCACCCATGGAATGCAGCTAGTATAACTGCTGCTGCAGTTGGGACCTCTGGGGATGATGGGAGTAGCAGCGTAGGTGGATCAGCTCTCCACGGGAAGAGTGGTTCCCCAGGGCACACGAATAGTCTGTAGATAGGTGGGGATCATTCGGGATGCAAGGACTTAGTGTACTGAAGGAATAACAGAAACAGGGGTAACAGTCTCTTTTACCTTTACTGAAGCTAAACGGGCTCATCCAGGGCACAGTGCAAGTGGTGTTACGGGTCCGGAGCCTTGAAGCAAGCTTGGCTGTCCACACCTGGCAAGTGCTGAGGCCTCCCTGTTGTGCTATACTGTTTGTGGGCCTTGGCTGCTTAAAGCTATGCTTAGGCTCCCTTCTCACTCTGTGTCTTCGCCGTATGACAGGCGGCTAGAGCTCATTCTGAGTTGCTCTTCCTCTACTTCTCCCGAGCTCATGGTTGCGGCTGTGTCTCCTGGCCTTTCTGGGTGGATGAGTAACATGAAATCCACCGCCCACCGGTTTTGGTTGCTGGGCATGAAGTCCCTGGCGACCTTGGACTCCGGTGTCTGTACCACGCTAGGTGCTGAGGCGAGCTGGCATCACTCCACTCCTCACACCTTTTCTCCACTTTCCTCACACCCTTACCTGGGGTTACTCACCCTGGCTAGTTAGTTACCTAGGATGAGCCTGGCGTGGCTACCGTCCGTAGGATGTCTTCCACAGTCCTCCTAGGAACTGAACTGCCTGACCCCACCCCCAGACCAGAATTTGTAGGGGACCTGCCCTGAACCCGGGCTTTAGAGCTTCCCCTTCTGGCCTGGAGGTGGGAAGGTGTTGTGCACGTGTGTGTGTTTTACCTGAGGTGGGTGCCTTCCCTTGCTTCCAAGCTTTATATTGTGGCAACCGGACCCTGGGGCGCAACACTTCCCCTTGGTTAAATTCATTACTCCTGGACTGAGGAAACACATTGTAAACATACAAAATATAACAATGACAATAATTAATGAACAGAGTCGCAAAAGCAAAAATTACAAAAACCAAGAAAAATTGATGAAAAGCAGCCCATTTGGTGATTAGTCCTTCCACCATTGGCTGATGAAGAATATATACAAGAAGTCTTTGTCACAACCAGTCCAGTGGCTAATGGTCCATTTTTAATATTATCCAAGAAAGCTGAAAAGTACATACAGTAAAGTCTCTGTAGGCACGTACGCTTGGTGGTTGTATTGTTGCATAAAAAAACACATATTTACAAACATATTTACAGTTTAAACCTGGTCACCTTCCTCTAGCTAATTATCCCTGTTACGGGCTGGGATCTGGCCTAGATTGCTACGGGTAGACCTACGCAACACAGGTATACTACTGCTCATGGTTCTACGCAGCACTGGTGTCTCTATCAAGTTATTTGCCTCTGTAGTGTCTGCTACTGGTGCAGTGTGTGCACTATTTACTGATGTTGGGATTTCTGAAGTGGCAGCAGGTCAACTCTGACTCACAATGGGACTGACAGGCTCCCTAATAGCAAGGGGCTGGTTCTCTGGCTCCCAATCATCCTCCCTCAGAGTCCTTGCAGGCGGATCTGTTACTGGCATGGGAATGGTCACGCAGGGGATTACAATGGCTCCATTGATCTGAGTCCAAGTCGTGTGGAAGTCGCCCAGTACAGTGCGGACCATCTCTTCCTTTGCTGGTTTGGGTGTGGATATGGTCAGGGGTTGTTCTTGGGTCTTCAGTTGCTCGCGGTATCTTTATAGGTTGTCCCTGGAGATGGTGGCTGAGGTTTCTCCCCCATCTTTGCTGATCACAGAAACTTTCTATGTGTCAAGTTGAGAAGGCATCATGGTGTAGAGCTCTGCCTCCCACTGGTCATCTAATTTGTGAACTCACCATTTCCTTTTGAGGACCTTTTCTCCTTATACCAGGGGGTAAACTGGGGCATTCTGATTGTACATTCTCTCCTGCTTCTCCCTCACCTGGGCCAGGTTCCTCTCAACACACTCCTTCACCTGGCAATACCTCTGCTGGCACTCTGTGTCATAGTCCATCTCAGGAGGTTGCATTCAGGGGTCAAGACCCCCATTTCTAGATCAATAGGTAACTTGCCTGGCCTGGCTCTCATCAGATAGATGGGACTGAAATTGGTGGAATTCACAGGGTTATACAAGTCCACTAGATCTGGCAGTTTCTCTGGCCACATGTTCCTCATTTCTAGTGGAAGTGTCTTCAATAAATCCATCACTATCTGGTTAATTTTCTCGCACAAGCCATTTGTCTGCAGATGTTCAAACAGGAATAGTGTCATCCGCTTTGTAAAGCATATAAAAGAGATTTTGTATGTAGCATGCAATGTACCCTGAGGAAGGTGCGAGGGTTGCACCAAAACGTGTTGGTCTGTGTGGAGGAATAAAGAAGGAGATGGAGAAAGCAATGCTTTTGGAGTATATTTATTAAAGCAGCAGCGCGGACCGTTGACTCCATTCCTGTTTGAACTTCTAATTTTTCCCACGGTTTGCGAGGCGGTGGAGCTTCTGCAGCAGCTGCTAAAGAGCTCAAGCTGGTTGTGGGTTACACAACCTGAAAAGGTGAGTGTACCTTGTTTGAGCTATTGTGAACTATGTGTCCTTTGTGATAAGGCACCATCTGCGCCTCTTGTGTCTCCTTTATTTATAGATTTGTCTGCAGATGGTACAGCGAGGTCCTGATCTTTTTACATCAATAGAGGATACAGAACTCTTGAAACACTTCAGCTTCAAAGGCCGGGCCTTGGTCTGTTAATACCCTGTCTGGGTAGTCGTGGGGTCTGCAGAAATGCATCTGGAAGGCTCATGCTGCAGTCTTCGCGGTCAGGTCCTTCACGGGCACCACCACCAGGAACCGAGAGTAGTGGTCCACGATAGTGAGGGCATAGAAGTAGCCAGACCAACCAGGAGGTCTTGGTAAAACCCTTGGAAAAATGATGGGAGTACTGGTGTGTCACGGTCCGCGCTGCTGTGATGTGGATAAAAACTCACCAAGGAGACAGCAGTTATTCCATCCTTTTATTTCCTCCTCTTTCCTACGCGTTTCAGCGCCACACCCGGCGCCTTCCTCAGGGACATTGGTAAAACCCTTGACGTACCTCCGGTAGTAACCTACTAGTCCCAGGAACTGCCGCACTTCTTTGAGGATATTGGTTCTCGGCCAGGTCTGGATGGTGGTGACCTTGTCGGGGTCTGGGGCCACGCCTTCTGCGCTAACCACATGGCCCAGGTACTGTACCTTTGGTTTAAGGAGGTGGCATTTGGGCGCCTTGATCTTCATGCTGAACTTTGACAACGCCTTGAAGACTTCTGCTAGATGCTTCAGGTGGTCCTCATACGTCTTGGAGTACACAATGACATCATCGGGGTATAGCAGCACAGTCTTGAAGTTTCTATGCCCCAAGCAACACTCCATCAGCCTCTACAATGTCCCGGGTGAATTGCAGAGCCCAAAGGGCATACAGTTGAACTTGCAGAGGCCCATCGGGGTGGTGAAGGCAGTCTTTTCTCAGTCCGCCTCAGCCACAGGACCTGCCAGTACCCACTTGTGAGATCTAGAGTGGAGAAATAGTTAGCAATTCTTAATGCAGCTAATGACTCCTCTATCCTGTGTAGTGGATAAGCATCTTTGTGTGTAATGCGATTTATCTGTCTATAGTCTACACACATCCTCATAGTTCCATCTTTCTTCTTCACCAGGACTAGTGGAGCTGCCCAGGGACTACAACTATCCCTAATCACCCCAGCTTCTTTCATCTCTCGACATCTATTTTGTACATTGGTAGTGGGTGGGTTGTATAGGCCTGTATCTTTCCTTGATAGGTGAATGTTCCCCAGTGGGTATGCAATACCGTACCCCTTTTACCTGCCTGAAATCTAATGGGTGTTTGCTGAAGACCTGCTCATATTCTCTGACTACCTGGTTTACTCCACGCTTCTGGTGTAAGGGGGTAGAGCTGGTGCCTACATGAAGTTTCTGGCACCAGTCCTCCAGCTCCCCTTTCGGGCCATTGTCCTCAGCCGAGTCTGGTGAGTCCTCATACGTCTTGGAGTACACAATGACATCATCGGGGTATAGCAGCACAGTCTTGAAGTTTCTATGCCCCAAGCAACACTCCATCAGCCTCTACAATGTCCCGGGTGAATTGCAGAGCCCAAAGAGCATACAGTTGAACTTGCAGAGGCCCATCGAGGTGGTGAAGGCAGTCTTTTCTCAGTCCGCCTCAGCCACAGGGACCTGCCAGTACCCACTGGTGAGATCTAGAGTGGAGAAATAGTTAGCAGTTCTTAATGCAGCTAATGAATCCTCTATCCTGTGTAGTGGATAAGCATCTTTGTGTGTAATGCGATTTATCTGTCTATAGTCTACACACATCCTCATAGTTCCATCTTTCTTCTTCACCAGGAAAAGTGGAGCTGCCCAGGGGCTACAACTATCTCTGATCACCCCAGCTTCTTTCATCTCTCGACATCTCTTTTGCATATTGGTAGTGGGTGGGTTGTATAGGCCTGTATCTTTCCTTGATGGGTGGATGTTCCCCAGTGGGTATGCAATACCGTTATCCTTTTACCTGCCTGAAATCTAATGGGTGTTTGCTGAAGACCTGCTCATATTCTCTGACTACCCGGTATACTCCACGCTTCTGGTGTAAGGGGGTAGAGCTGGTGCCTACATGAAGTTTCTGGCACCAGTCCTACAGCTCCCCTTCCGGGCCATTGTCCTCAGCCGAGTCTGGTGAGTCCAAGGGCTCCACAGCTGTGATCGCGTTGTTACTGACCGTGTACGGCTTGGCAATGGTAGCATACTGTGGTAGTTTGGCATCCTCCTCCCCACAATTTAGAATGTGTATCGGCACCCTCCCCCTGCGGACATCAACTATACCTCTGGCTGTCAAGATGATGGGCCTGCTGTCTAAATACACAGGCTCTACCAGCACCTGGTAATCCTGCCCTCTGAGATCTATGACTGCCCTGCACCAAATCAACATTTCACTCCACGGAGATATCGCAATGAGGATTGGATCACTTACTCTCACACTGGCAACTTCTCTTCCAGACAGCTCCACCTGCTGTCTTTGCATCAGGGCATCTATTATAATCAAACCCTGCTCAGGTAGCTCCACCCGCCCCACTTTAATAGTCACTTCTTTGAATCCCACCTGTGGCACGGGCTGCCCATTGCTTGCAATATCAGAGTCTGCCCAATAGCGCTTATAAAGGATATAGTGTATCGATGTCACTTGTGACCCAGTGTCTAGTAAAGCGTTCATGGGGATCCCATCCAGCACGATAGGCAGGATTGGTCGTCCTCCCATGTACCGGTTGTACCAATTCGGCGGGCCGGGTGGATTCACTCCTGGGGGTGGCCCCCTAGCCTCAGGGATTTCTCGTTTAAAGGACAGGATCAGGCAAGGTGTCCTGCCTTGCTGCAGCAGCGATGGATGGGCTGTCCTGTAACGTCATAGCGGTCGGTGGTTCGTCCTCGGCTGATGGGGTTCCTCTTCTAGCCCATCCACGGGACGTCATCTGGGCTGGAAGCTAGCCTGATTCCTGTAGGCAAACTGGCTCCTACGATCGCTTGCACTACTTTGGCCAGGTTAGCCAATTCCTGGGTCAGCTGTTGCAACTGGAGGCGCACGCCCTCTGAGGTGAGGGGCTCTAAAGTCTGTGCACTGGCCCCCGCAGAAGCCAGGGACAACGGTGCAGTCTCCGCATGATAGGTTAGGGCCAGTCGTTGTGAGGTTGCAGGGCCACCATTAGTGGAATCTCTCAACAAGTGGAGGGCTCGGTCTTTAAAGGCTGCAAAGCTCTCCTCGGGGTACTGCATAGCTAGGGCTCGCAGATGGACTCTATTGGCGGAGTCCGGAGGCCCTCGATAATTTGGTCAGTTAACAGTCTGTTTTCATTCGGTGCACTCTCAGTGTCAGCCTGTTTCATGGCCCTCAGTGCCTCTTGTAAAGTCAAAGCATAGCTGCGTGCACTGTCCTCCACCCCTTGCTAACACCCAAAGAACCAGACCTTAAGTTCAGCAGCCATCCATGTCTCGAAGGCCTCTTTTAGTTTGTCAAATATCTGCTTCACAGACTTTTTGTCATTGGCGGGCCAGGCTTACGCTTTTCGCCGTCCAATTGTCCCATCAACATCATCATACGCTGTTCTTCTGTCATAGAGTACATCCCAAACACACTTTTCATCCGCTCACAGAAGTTACTGAGGGTATTGCTAAGGTTCAATACGGACGGTGTGTTGTAGGTCCTTGCTGCTACAAAGACCACGAAGCCAATGTCTTCTATTTATGAGGGTTTGTTAAATCCATCCAACGCGTTTCAAAGCCTGCTATGCTCCTTCATCAGGGAATGTATATTGTCTACATTGCACGTGGAAGTGTGTATCTTGCAGCAGCTACCCTATGTGATTGATACCGGTTGTGGGTCACACAACCTGAATCGGTGAGCAGTTCCATTAAGCGTCTCCATAGACTCCTTTATATAAACGATAAGACCCTATTTGCACTTGCTTCCTTCACAGATATTAACTGAGGGTATTGGGCTTTCCAGAATATTGCGGAAGCCACGTCATGCCCTGAAGGTATGGCATAGTGAGTGGTGCGATGGCTGCGGGCGAGGGAACCGCGGCCTCTCTCCCGGCGGCAACATTTCCAGGTTCTGCAGGCCGCTCCTCTGCGGGCTGCTCCTCGTCTGAGGCAGACATCGTTTTCCCCCTTGGTGGAATACAGCCCACCCTCGGCTTTCAGACAGTACAAGTCTTTAGTTTTTGGCGGGGCTTTTTCTGTAAGGGCCTTCCGACGCGGGGTTTCCGGTGTCGCTTGGGCTGACGTCAGAGCGTGGGGCCTCGGTCTACACTCGCGCCCTTTCTATGGTCCCAACATCGCTTTCCTGTGCTCTGCCTAAGGTGGCAAAGAGAAAAGAAAAATGGTGATCGTTCACAGTTCAAAACAGTCTTAGGCACACAACACCCGGTTTTACTGGATCGGTAGATCCTGTTCATGACGCTGTCACATCGCCATTGGACTCGTTGGCTGGTGTTCCGGCTTCGGCCACTGGGAGGAGCCGGATTCCTTCGGCTGATGGTGCCGGTTATAGGAGGGCCATGTCCTCATGTGGACCTGCTCCTGTGACGTCTGTCTCTGTCGCTGAGCGCCGCCGTGTCTCTCCTTTGGGTGGTATTGGTGGCAGGGGAGCGGCCCCTGCAAAGGTGTCTGTTAGGCGCGGCCTTCGTTCTTCTGTCAGAAGTGGGGTGGGTGGAGCCAGTTGTGCATCACCACCTGGCCTGGTTCTAGGGGCAGTCCAGATGAGATCATCAGGCTGTGGGCTCCAGCCTATGGGAGGTGGCCGCACCCTTCAAATACTTTGGAGCCTGGCTTGCAGGCCGCCAGATATAGTTTTGGTTCCCTAGTGTGATAGTGTGTGTGTAGTTTTGTGTCTGACCTTGCCTGGATTTCTGACTCTGCCTTAGCCTATCGATTTTGTACCTCTGCTGCCCTCTTGGTTTTTGCCCTTGACCTTTGCCTGGATTTTCGACTCTGCTACTGCCTGATGATTTTGTACCTTCGCTGCCCTCTCGGTTTTGACTCGGACTTTTGACTTCGTTTTTCAGGTCTTGATTTTTTTCCCTGGCGACCTTCCTGCTCTGTTGCTCATATAGGCAGCTACCCCCTGGGCTTCGCTGTAATTCCAGATCCCTGTATAGGGGTTAAGGGTCTCGTGGTTTCTCCGTGTGCTGCCTTACCAGCAGCTCAGCCTCACAGCGGATGGTCGTCACAGACGCCAGAAGCTGACTTGCCCCGGGAAGGGACCCTGGGGTACTCAGAATCAGGCTCTCTCGTCATCTGGGGCTGAGGGATATTGCAGTGGTGTAACCCGGTCCGTTATCCCCTCGTCGGGCGAGCAGTAAAAATGGGATTCTAAAAATGGGTGAAAGCAAAAAAAAAAATAAAATAAAATAAAGAGTGTCGTGGCGCCACCCATGGAATGTGGCTAGTAAAACCGCTGCTGCAGTTGGAACCTCTGGGGATGATGGGAGGATCAGCGTAGGTGGATCAGCTCTCCACGGGAAGAGCGGTTCCCCAGGGCACACGAATAGTCTGAAGTTAAACAGGCACATCCAGGGCACAGTTCAATTGGTGTTACAGGTCCAGAGCCTGGAAGCAAGCTGGGCTGTCTGCACCCGGCAAGTGCTGATGTGGCGTCCCACATGGTTAGGCGTCACAGTGGGGTATTGCACTCGTAAAAGTGGTGTAATCTTCCCCAGCTGCAAGTGGATACTAGGCTGGTGGGTGGGACCCATTCCTGCACTCCCACATTAGAGTAGTGGTGAGAGGTTACTCCTGGGAGGGAGATATATTCACCTCAAGGGGGAGTAGAGAGTCGGGACAGAGGGAGTGAGGAGAAGGGAGTTGGAGAGGAGGAGTGTGGAGCGAGGAAGGTTAACCCGGGCAGCTCTACGCTGATCCGAAGAGAAGATGAGAGAGGATCCTGAGGGCATCCTGAGAGAGGGTGCCTGACGCGTGAGTCTAGGCCCTAGAGACAAAGGGGGGAACCCCAGCGTGGAGCGACCATACTCCAGGGAATTCCTCTGTCCACCACGGGAACGCCGGACCCGAGGAAATGGCAAGAATCTACCTCTGAAGTCGTCAACCGGCTGCTGTGGTCTGTTCACTGGCTGCGGCACCGTGCAAGATGGAGCGGTCTGCCTGCTTCCTGACCACGAGGGAGGGGAGCCCCAAGTCTATGTGGCACCCTGTGCCAGGTCACCACAGACTTCCTTGGGACACTGAAGGATTTCTCACAGCGAGTAACCCACTTACACACAACACCTTCCACTCCAGGCCTGTAGGGGGAGCTCCACTGGTTGCCTTAAGCCAGTTCCCCCTATAAATACAGGTCCTGGAGGGAAATCAGCAGAGTGTGCAGTCACTACAAAACTGTGAAGAACTTAGTGAGCTGAGCTGGTACTGGAGCCGTGCTAGGCCCATACCAGTAACACCTGAGATAGTGGTAGACCCGCAGAGTAGAGGTCGAAGGCAGAGTAGAGAAAAATGCTACAAGAAGGGGGCTTCTTGTCACCCCATCAGAGTTCCGGTCACTGGGTCCGAGTCTGCAGGGACAGAGAAGATAGGCCCGTCAGAGAATCCAGCACCACGAGGAGGCTTAGCACGAGGAGGCTTAGCTTCCTGGACACCCGCAGCACCAAAATTTGAGAGTCAGGGACCGTGAGAGCAAAGCGGGATCCCAAGAGAGAGCCCTCAGTGCAGGGTGTGGAGAGAGAGAGACAGAGAGAAGTAACGGTCCGGTTAGGTTCCAAGCCTGCCAGACTCCAAACAGAGAAGCTGACACAAAAAGGCCTACAACCCTACTCGCTGTGGAGATCCCTAAGTGTTTCCCTCAACTCCGGACGAGTGTACCCGTACAGAACATCAGTAAAGGTACCAAAAGACTTTTATGTATGCGTGTCCCTCCTTCCACCTGCACCACACTGACTGCACTACACTACTCCAACCTTGCGCAGAAACGGATGTGCTACCCTATTCCACCATTACCACTCACAGCCCCGGGGACCCCACTTTTCCTGTAGGGAGCCACTCTATCTTGCTGCCGCCCATCACCCCAGAGGCCCAAGCAGCGCCGGTGCCATCACCGGAACCTACAGGTGGCGTCACGACTTGACAATTTTATTATTTTTATTCTTTACCATTTTTCATCTGCATTCCCCCAGGCCCACGGCCTCAGGCACCGCTACCCATGACTTCCCCTCCAGACCACGCCTGAGAGATCCGAGTACCCCCAGGGCCTGGGCCGGCTATCTACTTTCAAGGAACCATTGGGTATAGACTCATCCTAGACGGGGAAGAAAGGACACAGGTTCGTCAACTAAGGCATACCACGGGTACCACCATTCCACCTGGCATCCACTTGCAGCCACCTGCACCTGGTGGAGCTACCTGTTTCATTAACAACTTTTGCTGAACTGTGAACTTGTATGCTGATGACTGTTTGCAGTAAAGTACCCGGGAGAGTGACTTTGCCTCCGTGTCTTTGTGCTGCAGAATTCAACCTGTTTGCTTACAGGAACGCTGCCCCGGAGGACCAGCTCCACCTGGCCCCGGAGGACTGTGGTGGCGCTGGTGACCCATCACCAGGTACTACAGGTGGCATCACGTGACAATAACTCTTATCACCTGTACATAACCCCTCTATTGAAGTCTCACCCAGGCCATGGCTCAGGCGCTGCCACCGGTGACATCCCCGTGAAAACCCCTCCGAGCCTGATACCCGAGAACCCCAGGGCCTGGGGCTCGACACTGAGGCCTCTCTGTTGTACTATACTGTTTGTGGGCCTTGGCTGCTTAAAGCTATGCTTAAGCTCCCTTCTCACTCTGTGTCTTGGCCATATGACAGGCGGCTAGAGCTCTCTCGGGGTTGCTCTCCCTCTGCTTCTCCCGAGCTCATGGTTGCGGCTGTGTCTTCTGGCCTTTCTGGGTGGACGAGTAAAATGAAATCCCCCACCCTCCGGTTTTGGTTGCTGGGTATGAAGTCCCTGCCGACCTCGGACTCTGATCTCCATACTACACTAGGTGCTGAGGCGAGCTGGCACCACTCCACTCCTCACACCTTTTCTCCACTTCCCTCAGACCCTTAGGTCACTCACACTGGCTAGTCAGTCACCTAGGACGAGCCTAGTGCGGCTACTATCCGTAGGATGTGTTCAATACTCCTCCTAGGAACTGAACTGCCTGACTCCACCCCCAGACCAAAATTTATAGGGGACCTGCCCTGAACCCAGGCTTTAGAGATCCCCTTGTGGCCTGGAGTTGGGAAGGTGTTGTGCTCGTGATTGTGTTTTACCTGGGGTGGGTGCCTTCCCTTGCTTTCAAGCTTGAGATTGTGGCAACCGGACCCTGGGGTGTCACACTACAGCACAGGAGGGCAGTGTTTCAGCATGGGGGCCAGTGTGCTAGCATGGGGGACAGTGTGTCGGCACGGGGAGGCAGTGTGCCAGCATGGAAGGACAGTGTGCCAACATGGGGGGGGCAGTGTGGCAGCATGGGGAGCAGTGTGGCAGCATGAAGGACAGTGTGCCAGCATGGGGGGCAGTGGGCCAGCATGGGGGACAGTGTGGCAGCATAGGAGCAATGTGGCAGCATGGGGGACAGTGTGCCAGCATGGGGGACAGTGTGCCAGCATAGGGGCAATGTGTCAGCATGGAGGACATATACAGTGCCTACAAGTAGTCTTCAACCCCCTGCAGATTTAGCTGGTTGACACATGCGGAATTAACTTGGCATTGTGACATTTGGACTGTAGATCAGCCTGGAAGTGGGAAATGCACTGCAGCCAAAAAGATTTTTTTTTTTTTTTTTTTTTTTTTTAAAGCGTTAAAAGTTAATTCAGAGGGTCATTTATTATTCAACCCCTCAAACCACCAGCATTCTGCTTGGTCCCCCTAAAGTATTAAGAAGTAGTTTAGGCACAAAGAACAATGAGCTTCACATGTGTGGATTAATTATCTCTTTTGCCAGCCTTTTCTGACTATTTAAGACCCTCCCAAACTTGTGAACAGCACTCATACATGGTCAACATGGGAAAGACAAAGGAGCATTCCAAGGCCATCAGAGACAAGATCGTGGAGGGTCACAAGGCTGGCAAGGGGTACAAAACCCTTTCCAAGGAGTTGGCCCTACCTGTCTCCACTGTTGGGAGCATCATCCGGAAGTGGAAGGCTTATGGAACTACTGTTAGCCTTCCACGGCCTGGACAGCCTTTGAAAGTTTCCTCCCGTGCCGAGGCCAGGCTTGTCCGAAGAGTCAAGGCTAACCCAAGGGCAACAAGGAAGGAGCTCCGGGAAGATCTCATGGCAGTGGGGACATTGGTTTCAGTCAATACCATAAGTAACGTACTCCACCGCAATGGTCTCCGTTCCAGACGAGCCCGTAAGGTACCTTTACTTTCAAAGCGTCATGTCAAAGCTCGTCTACAGTTTGCTCATGATCACTTGGAGGACTCTGAGACAGACTGGTTCAAGGTTCTATGGTCTCATGAGACCAAGATCAGGATCTTTGGTGCCAACCACACACCTGACGTTTGGAGACTGAATGGCACTGCATACGACCCCAAGAATACCATCCCTACAGTCAAGCATGGTGGTGGCAGCATCATGCTGTGGGGATGTTTCTCAGCCAAGGGGCCTGGCCATCTGGTCCGCATCCATGGGAAGATGGATAGCACGGCCTACCTGGAGATTTTGGCTAAGAACCTCCGCTCCTCCATCAAGGATCTTAAGATGGGTTGTAATTTCATCTTCCAACAAGAAAACGACCCAAGGCACACAGCCAAGAAAACCAAGGCCTGGTTCAAGAGGGAAAAAATCAAGGTGTTGGAGTGGCCTAGTCAGTCTCTTGACCTTAACCCAATTGAAAACTTGTGGAAGGAGCTCAAGATTAAAGTCCACATGAGACACCCAAAGAACCTAGATAACTTGGAGAAGATCTGCATGGAGGAGTGGGCCAAGATAACTCCAGAGACCTGTGCCGGCCTGATCAGGTCTTATAAAAGACGATTATTAGCTGTAATTGCAAACAAGGGTTATTCCACAAAATATTAAACCTAGGGGTTGAATAATAATTGACCCACACTTTTATGTTTAAAATGTATTAAAATTCAACTGAGCAACATAACTTTTTGGTTTGTAAGATTTATGCTTCTGTTAATAAATCCTACTCTCATTTGCAGTTTGAAGGCTCTAACTTATTTGCATCTTATCAAACCACCTAAATCAGCAGGGGTTGAAGACTACTTGTAGGCACTGTATACCAGGATTAGGAGGGTGTTCATGTACAAGCATGAGGGATATATATACTGATTGCAAGACGGACAATGGCATTATAAGACAGACTCCATTTAACATTAAAAATTATTAATATTTTTTTCCTTCACCAAATTTGGGGTGCATTTTATAATCCAGTGCGTCTTATAATGCGAAAAATACAGTATACATTTATTCCTTATT
This sequence comes from Allobates femoralis, assembly GCA_033576535.1. Classification (NCBI taxonomy): domain Eukaryota; kingdom Metazoa; phylum Chordata; class Amphibia; order Anura; family Aromobatidae; genus Allobates; species Allobates femoralis. The sequence continues at coordinate 80,590,291 of JARQOC010000002.1, forward strand.
TTATAACTGACTGTGAGGCTGTTTAAAAAGAATTGTGCAGTAGTGGACAACCCCTTTAAATAGTTGACTAAGTACAAAGCTATGAGGGCAGAAGTGTCTTTTTTTATTATTATTAGAACTGTATGACAGGAATCTGTCCAATTATTGCTGAACACAGGTTTTGTAATGGAGACATGAGTAACTAATCTTACGTAATTTTTGGATGAGGAACATGGAAATGAGATGTGTGATTGGATTTTGTTAGAAAGTTACAAAGAGAAAAGAAAAGAACACGGAGTTTACAGTGATGAGATTTTCTTTATTGGAAAAAATATTCAGGAACATTCTTCAAATACGTCTTTCTGTCGCTTGTATCATGTTTCTGGAGCCTCTTCTGATCATCCTGAAGTAATCTGACATTTATCTTCCTACTAGTAAAAAGGCCCGATGCAATTGCATCGGGAGCGCGGTGAGATGAATTGTGTGTATACAGGCGGGTGAGTGGCTAGCAGAGTATATATGGGGCTCTGTGGGTAGCAGACTATACAGGCGGGTCTGTGGGTAGCAGAGTATACAGACTGCTCTGAGAGTAGCAGATTATACAGGCGGCTCTCTGGGTAGAAAAGTATACAGGCGGCTCTGTGGGTAGCAGAGTATACAGGCGGGTTTGTGGGTAGCAGAGTATACAGGCGGGTTTGTGGTTAGCAGATTATACAGGCGGCTCTCTGGGTAGAAAAGTATACAGGCGTCTCTGTGGGTAGCAGAGTATACAGGCGGCACTGTGGGTAGCAGAGTATACAGGCGGGTTTGTGGTTAGCAGATTATACAGGCGGCTCTGTGTGTAGCAGAGTATAGAGAAGGCTCTGTGGGTAGCAGAGTATACAGGCGGGTTTGTGGGTAGCAGAGTATACAGGCGGGTTTGTGGTTAGCAGATTATACAGGCGGCTCTCTGGGTAGAAAAGTATACAGGCGTCTCTGTGGGTAGCAGAGTATACAGGCGGCACTGTGGGTAGCAGAGTATACAGGCGGGTTTGTGGTTAGCAGATTATACAGGCGGCTCTGTGTGTAGCAGAGTATAGAGAAGGCTCTGTGGGTAGCAGAGTATAGAGGCGGCTGTGTGGGTAGCAGAATATAGAAACGGCTCTGTGGGTAGCAGAGAATACAGGCGGGTCTGTGGGTAGGAGAGTATACAGGCGGCTCTGTGGGTAGCAGAGTATAGAGGCGGCTCTGTGGGTAGCAGAGTATAGAGGCAGCTCTGTGGGTAGCAGAGTATACAGGCGGCTGTGTGGGTAGGAGAGTATACAGGCGGCTCTGTGGGTGTCAGAGTATAGAGGGGGCTCTGTGGATAGCAGAGTATGATGTGGCAGGAGGCTGGAGGAGTGAGGGGAGCAGAGGCTGGAGGGGTGAGGAGAGCAGAGGCTGGAGTGGTGAGGAGAGGTCCAGATGGAGGGGTGAGGAGAGGTCTGGCTGGAGGGGTGAGGAGAGATGCGGCTGGAGGGGTGACATCACCGCTCGGCGGCAGGACGTGGCTGCGTGCTGGGGCTGATCGCAGCCCCAGTCACACGGCATTGTCCTCTGCGGCGGGTTGGGTGATGCAGAGAGGGATCAGTTCTTGCCCTCAGGTCACACATGTGACCTGAGCGGAAGGAGCGGATTGGGCGGTGTGTGGTAAAGACAGGACGGTCATCCGATTGGTCTAGGACGCCAAGTCCTGGGCAATGGGATGGGCGTCCTGTGTGTACAACACAGCGCCCAATCCGCTTGCAGGGGCAGGCAATGGGAGTGAGCGGGGCGTGTCAGGCTTTGCAGGCTGACATGGTCCGCTCACTCCCATTGGCTGTTGGCGGCCACAGGACGACGTCCCTGGCTCCCGGCACCCGGCCACAGCCCGTAGACCGCTACTCCACCAGCATGGCGACATTGAGAGCCCAGCGGTGAGAGAGTGGCGAGGGGCGGAAGGCTCCGGCGGCATCCGGGCAGCATGGACCTCGCGGAGGGCGCGAGGGCGATGGCGATGGTGCGGGGCTGACGGTTGGCAGGATGGCAGTGGTGTCAGGTAGTGCGGCTGAGGATGGAGGAGGGTGAGAGGCTGGAGGAGGCTGTGAGGCTGGAGGAGGCTGTGAGGATGGGGAGGCTGTGAGGCTGGAGGAGGCAGTGAGGCTGGAGGAGGATGTGAGGCTGGAGGAGGATGTGAGGCTGGAGGAGGCTGTGAGGCTGGAGGAGGCTGTGAGGATGGAGAGGCTGTGAGGCTGGAGGAGGCTGTGAGGCTGGAGGAGGCTATGAGGATGGGGAGGCTGTGAGGCTGGAGGAGGCTGTGAGGATGGGGAGGCTGTGAGGCTGGATGAGGCTGTGACGCTGGAGAAGGCTGTGAGGCTGGAGGAGGATGTGAGGCTGGAGGAGGCTGTGAGGATGGGGAGGCTGTGAGGCTGGAGGAGGCAGTGAGGCTGGAGGAGGCAGTGAGGCTGGAGGAGGGTGTGAGGCTGGAGGAGGCTGTGAGGCTGGAGGAGGATGTGAGGCTGGAGGAGGCTGTGAGGATGGGGAGGCTGTGAGGCTGGAGGAGGCTGTGAGGCTGGAGGAGGCTGTGAGGCTGGAGGAGGCAGTGAGGCTGGAGGAGGCAGTGAGGATGGGGAGGCTGTGAGGCTGGAGGAGGCTGTGAGGATGGGGAGGCTGTGAGGCTGGAGGAGGCTGTGAGGCTGGAGGAGGATTGGAGGTGGAGGAGGCTGTGAGGATGGGGAGGCTGTGAGGCTGGAGGAGGCTGTGAGGATGGGGAGGCTGTGAGGCTGGAGGAGGCTGTGAGGATGGGGAGGCTGTGAGGCTGGAGGAGGATGTGAGGCTGGAGGAGACTGTGAGGCTGGAGGAGGCAGTGAGGATGGGGAGGCTGTGAGGCTGGAGGAGGCTGTGAGGCTGGAGGAGGGTGTGAGGCTGGAGGAGGCTGTGAGGATGGGGAGGTTGTGAGGCTGGAGGAGGCTGTGAGGCTGTGAGGCTGGAGGAGGCTGTGAGGATGGGGAGGCTGTGAGGCTGGAGGAGGCTGTGAGGCTGGAGGAGGGTGTGAGGCTGGAGGAGGCTTTGAGGATGGGGAGGCTGTGAGGCTGGAGGAGGCTGTGAGGCTGTGAGGCTGGAGGAGGCTGTGAGGATGGGGAGGCTGTGAGGCTGGAGGAGGGTGTGAGGCTGTAGGAGGCTGTGAGGATGGGGAGGCTGTGAGGCTGGAGGAGGCTGTAGGAGGCTGTGAGGATGGGGAGGCTGTGAGGCTGGAGGAGACTGTGAGGCTGGAGGAGACTGAGGCTGGAGGAGGCAGTGAGGATGGGGAGGCTGTGAGGCTGGAGGAGACATTTACTGTACTGAGCATGCTCAGTACAGTAAAAGGTCTCCAAACAGGAAGGCAGGGTTAAAAAAAAAAAAAAAGTTAATGCTCACCTCTCCCCGAGTCCCCGCCGTCTCCTGCCGTCTTCCTCCAAGCTTTCGGTGGCTGCCGCAGGCTCCCAGTGTGTGCAGAGCTGTTCTAGTGCAGTTCAGGACCTGCGGTGATGTCACAGTCACGTGACACCAGGTTACCATGGAGTAACCTGGTGTCACGTGACTGTGACATCACCACAGGTCCTTGAACTGCAGTAGAAGAGCTCTGCAGACACTCGGAGCCTGCGGCAGCCACCGGAAGCCTGGAGGAAGCCTGGAGGAAGACGGCAGGAGACGGCAGGGGCTCGGGGAGAGGTGAGCATTAACTTTTTTTTTTTTTTTTTACAGTAGTGCGGGTCTGCGGCTCGTGATGACGCTGTGCGTCATCACTCGCAGTCCCGCAAAGCATGTTGGGATTCGGCGACAACGCCCGAATTCCCAACTGCGGATTATATAAGTAGAAAGATTCTCAATGGCCACGATATCCAGATGGAAGAGCTCTTCATGTTGTCACTGAGAGCAACACAATTAATGGGGAAGACATCTATTTGGGAATAGGATCTGCAGATTTAGGGACATTCTGCAGCTCTTTTTTTTTAGCCGTTAGAAGTTCATCCACGACGTGATGTCAATTTTTGGCTCTGGCATTTCTTAATAAACTATTTGACACAATTTTGGAAGTCTTCCAAGCTTCTCTTTTGCTGTCCTTCATCCGGCTTTAAAATTCTTCATCTTTTTGAAGTTGTCTGATTTGGAGACCAATAAATATTCCCTTGATTGATTTTCTCTGTGGTGATCCTGGAAAGTAGCTAACACAAAAAAAGAAAGTGCATCATTGTTCCTGTCAAGAGCCTAACAAACTGTTTCATGAGTTTAAAGCATCACTCCAGCGTTTTTCATTTTTTTATTTTTCTGCTAAAATGGTGCCGTAAGTTCTCATTCCATAGTATATACTGTACTTATCAGCCACTTTCTTCTTCTAATATTGGCTCCGCTTTAGTCATCTCCTGTAGATTGTGACCGGCTGGATCACTCCAGTTTTGCTAGGCAAGCTGGAAGTCCCAACTCATTGTAACTCTATGAGCACCAGAACACAGCTCTCATAGACTTGCTAGATGGGTGACCAATGCTATTGCATGAGAAGGTGGTGACGTCATGATGCAATCAGGCTCTGAGGCACTGGTGGTGGCAACTGTCTCTCCCCCTCCTGTACACTCTCCTTGAGCTCTTGTCCTGCCTCCTGTATGCTCTCTCCTCCCCCTGTGTGCCCTCTCTTCCCCTTGTGCTATCTCTCCCCCTTGTGCAGTGTCTGCCCCGTTCACTACCTCTTCCCCCCTGAGCGCTGTCTCTGCCTCCGTGAGCCATCTTTGCCCCCCTGTGAGCTCTCCCCCTGTGTTTTGTCTCTTCCCTCTTGTGCTCTCTCCTCCATGTGGTGTACAAAGATGGTGGTGAGAGTAAGTGCGCAAGCACACGCCGGGTCATGCTGCCGCCATCTTTGTGTACTCAGGTGTCCAAAGATGGTGGCCACGTGAGTAAGTGCACATGCATGCACCACATCACTATGCCATCTTTTTATACAGACAGGACAGTGTAATTATAATTATATAAGTTGATAAGGAATGCTTGTGATCATTTGGGACCGGAGCGGGGCTAAGAACTGAATTTGTCAGCTAGTAAGTATATTACTAGGGACAGGGAGCTTACATTAGTGACACCACGTGCACATGCATGCACCACATCACGCCGCCATCTTTGTATACCCAAAGATGGCGTATATGCAGTCACTTACTCAGATGGTGATGTAGTGTGCAAACATGGCTGATAGGAGGACATCAGGACACAAGAAGTGACAGACAGGACAGTGTAATTATAATTATATAAGTAGATATGGAATGCTTGTGATCGTTTGGGACCGGAGCGGCGCTAAGAACTGAATTTGTCAGCTAGTAAGTATATTACTAGGGACAGGGAGCTTATATTAGTGATACCACTCCAATGCTAAAATAAATAAAATGCTGAAGTGCTGCTTTAACACACTTTTTCCTCTGTATTCTCCGAACAAGACATATTCCTAAAATATAGGAAGTCTAGAAACAGCATTATCCTTGTGGTCTGTCCTGACCCAGTCAGATTTTAAATTAAAGAACCGTCCGATGGATTGACACAAATGTGAAAAGATTTTAACCTCAATCGGGGTAGTAGACAAGGTGCCCCTTCCCCCTTTTTTCATTTTGTATTGGAACCCTTGTCTAGTTATTTACTTCAAACTGATTTAATAAAGGAGATTAAAATAAAAAAGCTGAAGATCAAAACATCATTGATTGCAGATGATCTGCTGTTTTGGAAGATAAAGAATCAAGTTCTTGCAGAGATTTGCAAATATGGCCATAGCCAGAGTTGTGGAATCCAAATACAGAATGGTATAGGTTTAATAATGTAATAATAAAAATAGTAGAAATGTCTAGAGAAATGGAAGGATCTTCCCCTTTTTAATGATGGACAGATGCCATCTTATAACAATGAAGAGTTGTCTATGGTTTTTTATCTTACACAGATGCTCTCGGGCCTTATAAGGCAATCAGATGAAACGGCATTGAGGAAATCTATTTCTAATATTATCTGGTTAAAATGAATTTCAGGAGAAGCCTATAAGATAAAGTTTATATCCATAACAGGAGAGCATGTCCCTACTTAACATCAAAGTATATGTCTTTCTAGAAGGATTGGAAAATTGGGAGGCAGCTTTGTCATTTTAAAGCTTAAACCCTTCACCCCCGGGTGATTTTCCGTTTTCCGTTTTTCATCTTTTCCTCCCCTGCTTCCAAGAGTGAAAACGTTTTTATTTTTCTGTCAATATAGACATATGACGGCTTGTGGGATGAGTTGTACTTTCAGTTAAAATCATTTATTTTACCATATGGTGTACAGGAAAATGGGAGAAATATTCTAAGTGCGGCAAAATTACAAAATAAGTGCAATTACACATTTGTTTTTTGGGTTTTTTGATTCACCATGTTCATTATATGGTAAAAAGGATGTGTTATTGTGATGCTTCGGGTTGGTACAAGTTTGTAGATACCAAACATGTATACTTTTACTGCTATCTAAGTGGCAATGACACCACCAGCAGGGAGTGATCATTTCTCCTAACTTTAGATGAGCAGCAGCTCATCTAAACATAGGAGAAGCGCTTACAGTGTGCAGCACTAAGGCTATGTAAAATAATAAAACATTTTTTTAAAGTACGAAAAAAAGCCATAAAACTTCAAATCAACCCCCTTTTGCGCCATTGTAAAAAAATGAATCAGGACAGCTTCCGAGGTCATTACAGGACCCCGGGCTGTCCAGGTAAAGCATTCAGGTCCCATGATTGCTTCACAGACTAGCAATTACAACAGGGAATGGTGCCATCCCCGCCACATGGCTTTGGATCGTACTGTCAGTCACTGGCAGCGCAATCCAAAGAGTGAACAGCGGCAATCAGATAGCAGATCTGATCGGTGCTGTTAGATACACATCTCTTCTGATGAGATCACTTGAGATGTGGGGGTGAGGATGAAAGCTGCCAGCGTGAGCTCGCATCAAAGATTTGGATGCAGCCTATGACGCACATGTGCATCATAGGGCATGAAGGGGTTAAAGTACCATTCTGGGGTTGTTTATCATTTCACCACCGGTTAGGTTTCAGTGTATGTTCCATGTGTGTGGTAAAATACTTACTAGTTGGTCTTCTGCCATTTACAGCAACACTCCACTTCTCTCTTGGACAACATGACCACAGCTATGATAGCTGGGTCACTGTGTGACCTGAAATTGTTTTCTGAATATATGTCAGAGTAGTCTCAGAACAAGGCTCACATAGACTTAAATTAAGAGAGTAAGTAATAGTTAGCAGTAATAACTGACTATTCACAACTGCAGTGACAAAATGGCAGAGAAGGATCAGGGTGATTCTGGAAACAGTAGAAGTCAGCGATCGGTAGATATTTTACTTCACATACGAAATATCTACTATATAATTGCCGTAGGCATTTTCGTGTCGGCCCCCGACAACGTGCCGTGGCTTTGTCACTATTGTGACGTCATCACGGCGAAGCATTGGCCGCGTAGCGGCCATTGCGAGCCGCTGACGTCACCACGTACGAGCAATGGCCGCGAAGCGGCTATTGCGAGTCGGTGGCCGAAAATAGAACCAGAGGCTCGGCCACAAATTTAGCGATTTACCGCTGAGGTAGCGCGAGCAATGGCCGCGAGGCCATTGCGAGTCGCTACCTCAGCTGCCGCACGTCCCACTATACTTTCAATGGGGATTCATTGCGACTCGCTGTGTAGCGCGAGCAATGGCCGCGAGGCCATTGCGAGTCGCTACGTCAGCCGCCACAAGTCCCCTTATACGTTGCATGGGGATCCATGCGAGTCGCTGGGTAGTGCAAGCATTGCGAGTCACAGATGATGATGATGATGATGATGATGATGATGATGATGATGATGATGATGATGATCACCACCATCATCATCATCACCATCATCATCCGCTGCCGCAACTCCCCCTATACTTTCAATGGGGATCTATTGCGAGTCGCTATCACAGATCATCATCAATCATACTACTACTACTGGCCGCACAGACCCCCCCCCCCCCCAATGGCCGCACAGCCCGCCCCCCCCTCAATGGCCGCACAGACCCCCCCCTCCCCCCTCAATGGCCGCACAGACACCCCCCCCCCCCAATGGCCGCACAGCCCGCCCCCCCCCTCAATGGCTGCACAGACCCCCCCAATGGCCGCACAGACCCCCCCCCAATGGCCGCACAGCCCGCCCCCCCCCCTCAATGTCCCAAAGTCAGCTGTGACCGCCTGGCCCTTGGACACTGGCTGCCATGCACACATCAGCTGGTAGGCTCCCATCACTTACCCACTGAGGACGGATCACTTCCAGCACCTCTTCACATGCCAGTGCTCTGAACTTCTGAATCGTTCTCTCCTCACTCAGACACCTGGCAGGTTCCAGCCTACTCACTCCCAGCTGCAACCCAGTGAGTCAATCAGCACATCTTCACTCATGTGATTAACCCCCTGTGCACCATTCAGGTTTAGCCCAGCAAAGCACTCCAAAAAGTATTGAACACACCCCAATAAGTATTGAACGCGCCCCAAAAAGTATTGAACGCACCCCAATAAGTATTGAACGCGCCCCAAAAAGTATTGAACGCACCCCAATAAGTATTGAAGGCGCCCCAAAAAGTATTGAACGCGCCCCAAAAAGTATTGAACACACCCCAATAAGTATTGAACGCGTCACAATAAGTATTGAACGCGCCCCAAAAAGTATTGAACACACCCCAATAAGTATTGAACGCACCCCAATAAGTATTGAACGCGCCCCAAAAAGTATTGAACGCGCCCCAAAAAGTATTGAACACACCCCAATAAGTATTGAACGCGTCACAATAAGTATTGAACGCGCCCCAAAAAGTATTGAACGCGTCCCAATAAGTATTGAACACACCCCAATAAGTATTGAACGCGCCCAAAAAAGTATTGAACGCGCCCCAATAAGTATTGAACGCGCCCCAAAAAGTATTGAACGCGCCCCAAAAAGTATTGAACACACCCCAATAAGTATTGAACGCCCCCCAAAAAGTATTGAACAGGCCCAAAAAGCATTGAACGCGCCCCAAAAAGCATTGAACGCGCCCCAATAAGTATTGAACGCACCCAAAAAGCATTGAACGCGCCCCAATAAGTATTGGACCCCCCCAAAAAGTATTGGACCCCCCAAAAAAAGTATTGGACTCCCCCAAAAAGTAGCTATCCACTATATAATTGCCGTAGGCATTTTTGTGTCGGACCCCGAAAACGCCGTGGCTATGTCACGCTGTGACGTCACCACGCGCGAGCAATGGCCACGCCGCATTGCGAGTCGCTGGCTGAGTGCGAGCACTTGCGGCGCGGTTGCGGTAATCCCCTTAGAAAGTATAGGGGGACTTGCGGCAGGTGTGGCAAGTGCCGTTTTGCCGCACCTGCCGCAAGTCCCCCTATACTTTCTATGGGGATTACCGCAACCGCGCCGCAGATGCGGTTTTTAAATAAAATAAAATAATTTTAATACAAATAAATTTTCATAAAATAACAAATAATAAATACATTTAATAATAATAAAAATAGTAAAAAAACAAAACAAAATAAATAATAAAATAAAAAATTCCTATCTACTATATTGGATTATTATTTGAAAATCTAAAAAAAAAAAAAAATATTCTAGACACCCGATGCATTTGCATCGGGCTCACAGCTAGTATATATATATTACTGATATCTAACTGGTGGTAAAAAAATGTTGAACCAGTATTTTATGGGGGTTTCTTCACTATGGTTAGTGACTGCTTCAGGGTGCTACAGATCATTTGTTATCCCTCTGCAGTGCGTTGGCACATCCACTAAATACTACACACACTCCTGTAGAAGAGGGCTGGCCAAGTGCAGTCCTCAAGGACTCCTACTACTACAATAATACAGAGCCGTCAGAACTGTAATAGCTGATCTGCAGGGTAACGGATGTTGGCCTCACACTAATCTTAATATTAAAACCTATCCCAAGAATTGGTCATCAATATCATAGTATTGGACAATCCTTTAAGAAATAAATAATGGGTTTGTCTGGAATAAAAATAAATCTAGTGTGATTAAAATGTAAAAAAATGTAACTTACAAATATACTTTAGAAAGGCCATGTTCACATGTTCAGTATTTGGTATATATAAGCCAAAACCAGGGTTGGGTGAAAAATGCAGCAGTGGTGATATATTTCTACTATACTTTTCCTGTGCTTCCTAACCTGATTTTGCCTTAGGAATACTGATCTAAAATACTGACCACATACTGAACATGTGAACGTAGCCTAAATCTGCTCCAACCATCCTATTTTAGACCCTCTTCCTTGGAGTTGAAAGAATAATGGGGCTGATTTTTTGGCTCCACATGTGACCTAAACAAACCTCTTTCTCTGTCCATGCAAAAGCTGTGAAGGAGAAAAGGGCTAGTGTAGACAAAGGACTACCTTCTTTATGTGAGGGTGGTCCGGAGCAGTAGTCGCGAGCGAGAGGTTCAGTCTTTCGGCAGTCCATGCCCAGCCTCGTGCACAGAGCAAGGCGAAATTGTTTGGTTGCAGTGATCCTGGCTATGCGTGTTGTCTTTAGGTATGCAAACCATTCGTATGTTTAGACCCTTTTGTAGGCCAAGATTTTAGACAGAGATGCAGGGTTCTTTTGAACAGTCTTTTAATTAGCGCTCAGCACCATGCCATGAAAATTTTGATACCCTGAATGCTACAAATAAAAAAGTTTTTACAGCATATTCAACTTTAAGACACAGTTTTGCTTTTAATTGCTCCATGATTTTTGGTACTGCAGCTGGTATTCGTTTGTCCTCCTCAACATGGTACCACAGTCCCGCACATTAATGTCTGAAAGACCTCCCTGGCCATGTTCTCATCTCACCCACAGGGACCTGTTCTCGATAACGATGCCGACTATCGTTAGACTCACCTTGTCTAACGTTCATTTCCAGGCTGACCAGTTTGTCAGCCAATACTGGAGGAAAATTTGCACTCATCTGCCGGGAAGCTGCCCAAGGCATGTACTTGGACGTTTTAACATGACAACGATCCAAAACACAGGGCCAAGTCGACCTGTCATTGGCTACAGCAGAACAAAGTGAAGGTGCTGGAGTGGCCATCTCAGTCTCCTGACCTCAATACCATTGAGCCACTCTGGGGAGAACTCAAGCACGCAGTTCATGAAAGAAAACCCAGGAATTTACAGGAACTGGAGGCTTTTTGCCAAGAAGAATGGGCAGCTTTACCACCTGAGAAAATTAAGAGCCTCATCCACAACTACCACAAAAGACTTCAAGCTGTCATTGATGTTAGACGGAGCAATATATGGTATTAAGAACTGGGGTATGTGAACTTTTGATCAGGGTCATTTGGATGTTTTTGGTTGTCATTATAATTTAAAAAGAGAAAACACAGTAGTTTGACAATACATGGCTTCACCCAATCACTAATCATGAGTGGAAAAAAAGTTTTTGTGTTATCAAGCATTTTCTCTGAAAAAGGCTGAGAAAGCAAAACATCTGCCGGTATATGTAAACCTTTGAGCACAGCTGTATATACCGTACAATAATGCAGGACACAGTTCACACAGTGCCAACAAAAATAGAAGCACTCTGGCACTACTTACTGTCTTCTGTAGGGGAATTCCTTGGATCTATATTGGAATTCCTTAAATCAACTTCAGAATATCAGGTGTCCGCTTGAGGTAAATATATAGTGTTGGTGTTTTCAGGGCAGGAGCGTCCGGGTACCTACCACCCCCTTAATATTGTATACTGGAACTCTATGGCACAGATTCATCATTGCTTTTGCACCTGATTTTTGTCTAGCTTCTGTGTTCTGTTTGTTTGTACCCAATCCATTATTCTATTTGTCCCTTTTTTAAAGCATAAAAAAAAACTGTCACATATAAGAATGCTATTAACCTGCAGATAACCCACCCTGGTGCCATACCCTGTGATTAAAATCCGAATTTGCTGAGGGCAATAATGTTCATTTCCTTCTGGCAGCAGGGTTCCATGTGCAGGTGCTGTGCGGGTTTCAATCACTATTAACCTGCAGATGTACCCCATCTCTACTTTTACCCCTTCCCCCCAGACTGTTTTCACCTTTATGACCAGGACATTATTTTTTTAATTCTGACAAGTGTCACGTCAGGATATAATAATTTAGGAATGCTACAATGAATCCCAGTGATTCTAAGACATTTTTTTGAGCCATATTATACTTAGTGATATATTTTGGATGATAATTATTTTGTTTATTTGTTAAAATATTAGAAATTTTGCAATTTTTAAATTTTGCATTTTTATGCACTTAAACCTGAGGGTTACATCACACAAAATACTTAAGAACTAACATTTCCCACATCTACTTTACATCAGCACAATCTTTGAAACATAATGGTGAGAAAGTAAGAAGAGTTAAAACATTATTACCAATTTTTCATTTTTCAAACAAAATGTTACAAAACCATTTCTTTAGGAACCACATCACATTTGAAGTGCCAAGGAGGGTCCAATATGACAGAAAATGTCCAAAAGTGACACCATTCAAAAAAATTCACCCTTTTAATTGCTACAAACCCCATTTAAGACGTTTATTAACCCTTCAGGTCCTTCACAGGAACTAAAGCAATGTGGAAGGAAAAAATTAAAATTTTACTTTCTCCTCAAAAATTTTACTTTAGCCCCAAATTTTGCATTTTTTACAAGGGTAACAGGAGAAAATGGACCCCAAAATTTGTTGCGCAATTTCTCCTGAGGACATCAATACTTCATATGTGGTGGAAAACTACTGTTCGGGCTCGGAAGAGAAAGAGCGCTATTTGACTTTTCTAGCGCAAAATTAGCTGGAATCGTTAGCTGACCCAATGTCGTGCATGGAGAGCCCCTGTGTACCTAAACAGTAGACTCCCCCCCCACATGTAACCTCATTTTGGAAACTAGACTCATCAAGAAACTTATCTAGAAGGGTGATGAGCATCTTGAACCCCCAAGTGCTTCACGGAATTTTAGAATGTCGAGCCGTGAAAATAAAAAAAATCACATTTTCGCAACAAAATTGTTCTTTTAGCTCATTTTTTTATTTTCAGAAGGGTAACAGAATAAATTGCACTATACTAGTTGTAGTGCACTTTGTCTGAGTAAGCTGATACCCCATTTGTGGTGGAAAACTACTGTTTGGGCGCATGGCAGAGCTCGGAAGGGAAGGAGCACTATTAGACTTTTCAAACTCAAAATTGGCTGGAATCATTAGCGTAAACAGTGTCATAATTGAAGAACCCCTGATGTGCTTAAATAATTTAAAAAAAACAAAAGTGACCTTGCTGCCCTGCCTCTCTCCTGCAGCGGGGAGACCGACTTACCACCCAGTCTGCTACAGCCATCCTGGCTGTAAAGAACTTTGTCACAAGGTCCCACTCTTTTCTTCTTTCAAGCCACCCTGGAGTTTATCAAACATGAGAACTCCATTCCCATTTCTTTTGGTGGTCTAAATAGAGAGAAGTCTAAAAGGAAAGATATCCCTGAGGAAGGTGCCAGGAAGGGCGCCGAAACGCGTAGGAAGGAATAAAGAAGTATACTGCTACAACATCTTGCATCCCAGGTGATTTTGTGGACTCAGCAGCACGGACCGTGGTACACCTTGCTTCCCATATTTTCTGGCTAAAAGGAAAGAAGACATTTTGACCCAAGTCAGGGGCGGACTGGCCCAGGTGCCAGGGTGGCAGTTGCCCCCCGGGCCAGTGGTACAGTCCCAGTTCAGGGCCGCCCACATCAGGGAGAGCGGCCGCTAGGTGACGCATTACGGCCGCGGTGGCCGCACAAACTTCAGGGGCTGCTGGAACAGGGACTGGAGAGGAGGCGACCCCGGGAGGCGAGACACACCATGGCCTCCGCCACTGCTCCTGAAATCGCTGCTAGCACCCCCAACCCCCTTCCCCGCTCTTCACCTCACCACTAGCACACACCCCTGCTCCTCAACTCGCTGCTAGAACTAGCCCCCCCCTCCTCAACTCGCCGCTAGCACCCACCCACCCCGGCTCCTCAGGCTGTGAAAGGTGGACTGCCACCCGGGTTAACAGCAGCCAGCCAGCCTCTAACCCCAGTGTATACAGTTAAAATTTTCATGTCAAGAACCACTTGATCCTCTTCTGCCTTTACTTATTCCTTGATCTTCCTGAGATGTGTGTATCCACAACCATCTGGCTTGTTGTGGACCATTTTTTAAGCTGTCTCGTTTTGAATATAAGATCCGATACAGAGCTTCCATCTGTTTCACAACTAGGTCAAGTGTTCTTCAAAGGAATGCTCTAGTTGATTGTCATTACAAGGCTCTAAAGGGCGCTCTGCATGAATCTCAAAATTTCCTTAGTCTTTGCTACCTATCACCTTGAAAGTAATAATAATATTTATTCACTTGTATAGCACCATTAATTCTACAGCACTGTACATACATCAGAAGTAATGTGCAAACTAAGCAAAGTAATGTGCAAGCTGAGAGTATTATTCAGTCTATGGAGCAATATCTTCAGATGTTCTCTAATTTTCAGTAAGATAACTGGTTGCATTTGCGATTTTGACCCAAATTCCTCCAGGTACTCCTATTTCCTCCAACACTCCAAAGATATACTGTCAAAATATATAAGTAAACAATCAATTATTTTTCCAACTCTCCCTGTATTTCTCCATTTGTTCCAAAGTATGCTTAGCCTTGTCTTTGGCAAAGGTCCCAGATTAAGTCTGAGACCTCAACCGCAGGTGCCAAGGAAAATGAAGCAGCATCTGTGCCTCTATCCATGTGCCTTATCTCGAGAAGAGGGCAACATCTGTTTTACACTCTGGATGAGGAAGGTGGCTGCAGGATGTACTTTGTACCACAGAGGGATGGAACAGACCAGGGGCAAACATATCACTGCTGAAGCCGATGCCATTGCATTAGGGCCCCGAGTAGAAGGGGACCCCTCGAGGTACTAATACACATGGTCAAATGGCAGCATCTGTACTAACAGGGGGCCTGCTCAGCTCAGCACATATGATTATGTTGAGCCGAAACAGACCCCTTTCCTCACCAGTAGAGGAGGCTACAGCACACTACTACTGTCCACATGGCTAATTTGCATCCAATGTGTGATGGAGATTATATGCGACCCCAGAAGTAGAATGATCTTCGTGGTCACGTGGTGGCAATTAGCTATACTGATAGGTGGAAATCAGCACAAGCCCTGTAGTACCTGGAAGATGCTGACCGTCTGCTGGTATTGTTTAATGACAGTATGAGATGGGTGAGTCATAGCTTTTTTTTTTCGTTTCTACATAATTATTGGAGTTACTGGCTCCACAACTTTAATCTACACCCGCAGTGACCCTAGGTGGTCTTTGATTGAAGTGAGTCCTCCCACTTCCCATAAAAATTATAAAAATGGAAGCTTAGCTAAGTCCAAGGAAAGAGTGGCATGGTAGGACAGGGATCCATCAGATGTAAGGTCACCTTGACGTGGTTGATGGAAAAAAGGTATTGGCCAATATGTGTACCAAGCACCTTACTTTACAAAGATAAAATATCCCAAAAAAAAAAAAAAATTTAGTTTTTTGAAAATTGCATGTTTTTATATTTTTTTCTCAAATGCATAGATGTTTTATTTCTATCTATCTATATGTGTAAATTCACACATGATTGGCAATGACTGAGTGCTGCTGTGAATGTTTTCCTGTGTATATATATAAACATTTGGAAGCTGTGCTGGGCTGTCTGTGTTATTTGAAGGCTGTGCTGGGCTATATATGTCATTTGGAGGCTGTGCTGGGCTATATATATATTATTTGGAGGCAGTGCTGGGCTATATATATGTTATTTGGAGGCAGTGCTGGGCTGTATATATTATTTGAAGGCTGCAACTGGCCTCCAAATAATATATACAGCCCAGCAGTAGCCTCAATATTATATATACAGCCCATTTAGTGTGGGAAAACCCGCAGCAAGAATTGACATGCTGCAGATTTTCCTGCACTAAAATGCACAGCATATCTACTGCATATTTTAGTGGCAGTGGCACCATGCAGACAGGAATTAGCAA
Organism: Allobates femoralis; assembly: GCA_033576535.1. NCBI lineage: Eukaryota > Metazoa > Chordata > Amphibia > Anura > Aromobatidae > Allobates > Allobates femoralis. The sequence continues at coordinate 80,606,354 of JARQOC010000002.1, forward strand.
AACCCATAGGCTTTGCTGTGAAAACACACTGGTGTATATTTGGGACAGATCTGCTGTGTATACGCATTAAGTACAAGGCAAAATATGCATCGTGCAAACGGGTCCTAGCGGAACCGGTATACAGATCCAGTATAATACCAGTAATATTGGTTTCAACTTGTTTAAGGGCAAAAAACATGTATAGGCTAAGGTCACATTTGCGGTCGGGATTGCAGATCCTGATACGGTTTTGAGCTGTAAATATGCTCAAAACTGGATCAGGATCCGCAGCCCATAGGCGCCCATTATAAAATCGGATTGCACTTAATGCAATCCGGTTACCGTAGTCCGGTTTCGCTGCCTGCGTGAAAAATCATGCAGGCAGCATTTTTCGGAGCGGTTTGAAAGTGGGTCTGCTATAATGGGCGCCTATGGGAGCCCATCTGGCTACCGCAAGGCACATGTGAATGCCTGCAGTTGCCGGATGCTTTGTTCATCCCTGCTTGTGCGGGGATGAACAAAAGGTTTATCTGTTAAATATATGTGGGCAACATGTCTCCAGGGAGTGTCCACCCTCCTTAGAGACATGTTGTCCAAAAACTGTGGCATGTCAATGGTTAATGTCTATTATTACATTATCACCACTATTGTCAGCTTTATAAACTTCTCAATGAAAGCCGGCAGCTCCTCGCTGTAAGGAGGATTATCAGTACGTAATGTGCATAAGCACAGTGCAGGGCAGCATCCTCAATAAGGAGCTGAGCAACGAGTATATACAGAGGCAGCAGCACTCACCAATCTTCCAGTCATTTCTTTATTGTACAAACAGCATAAAAGGCGATCATCAGAGGTGTTTATAGGGGATACAGGGGGGAGGATGGGATGTCCCTCAAGCGACGGGCCGTTTCACACCCACCACAGGGCGCTTCTCCAGGCTATGGCTATGGCTATTCTCCAGGTGCCATAGCCTGGAGAAGCGCCCTGTGTTGGGCGTGAAACGGCCCGTCGCTTGAGGGACATCCCATCCTCCCCCCTGTATCCCCTGTAAACACCTCTGATGATCGCCTTTTATGCTGTTTGTACAATAAAGAAACGACTGGAAGATTGGTGAGTGCTGCTGCCTCTGTATATACTCGTTACTAAGCAATTACCTCGTGACCGGATGTGCACCACACATGACCAGGAGCAGCAAGGCAGTGTGACGGCGGTGTCCATGTGAGCTCCAGCCTGGAGCGTGGTTAAATCTGAAGGGGAAGAGAGCTGCAGCTGTGCCCAGCAACTTCAAAGAAGTCAGTAAGGAGCTGACCCTGCTGCTTATGCAAATTGCGTACTGATAATCCTTCTTACAGCGAGGAGCCGCCGGCTTTCATTGAGAAGTTTATAAAGCCGACAATAGTGGCGATAATGTAATAATAGACATTAACCATTAACATGCCACAGTTTTTGGACAACATGTCTCTAGGGAGGGTGGACACTCCCTGGAGACTTGTTGCCCACATATAATATTAACAATAACCCTTTGTTCATCCCCGCAGCCACAAGGATGAACAAAGCATCTGCCAACCGGATTGCACATTATGAGCAATCCGGTTACCGGATGCGGGTTTAGGGACACATTTTGAATACAAAATGTGTCTGAAGGCAACTGAGATTACCGCATCCGGATCTGGATACGGTAATTGCAATGTGCCCTCCAAGTGTGACCCTAGCCATAGTCAGATGCAGTTTTTGCCTGATCTCACCAGATACAAAAAGATAGCCTATGTGAAGGTGCCCTTACATATTTTATATTTACACATTTTAGCAGTAAAATGATTGCTTGTAAGGTACTGCTCAGTTTTGTGTCATCTGCTTCATCACAGATTATGTCACCTTTATGTGAATAGTAGTGATGTATTAATATTTTTCCCATCAAATTTATTGACATCTCAGCTGAGTCTCACAGACAGAAATAAAGGTAAGTATGCCCATTGGTGTCCAACATGTGATAAATATACCAAGGTATTGTGCTTTCCGCTTATGTCCTCCCTTTTTCCCTAGCAACTTTATTTTGGTAAATTGACATAGCTTTCTGGCAGCTTTTTGGAGTGATATATTAGCACCATTTTGGGGAAATCGTCATTGCTTTTAATTAAGCGTGCCTTCACACTGCATCATTTCTGATCCAAGTTTATCCGTTTTAAAACTGATAGCCACGATCCGTTTTGGCCTCCCATGTATCCCTATGGGCACGGATCAGTCCTAAGTGGCCATCTGTGTGTGTCAGTTTTGTCATCACTGATCACATTGGTGTCAGTTGTTTTCATGCACTCATAATGGGAGACTGCTCCGATTTTGGGCTGCCTTGAAAATCACTGACACCAACAGACTGACACGAATCCGTAGCGGTCTGTGTCAAATAACAAAAGAGTCTATGGAGCGTGGATCTGTACTAACTTGTAAAAAAAATGGATCTGTTCTGCTGTACTGAGCATGCTCAGAAGCGAGGTACAGCTCCTTCGACCCCCTATCTCTGGTGACTGATGACTTATCAGTTAAAAAAACTGTCCGTGGACATCAGTTGCCATCCATTTGCACAGATCCGTGCCTGTTCATGTGGTTCCATGAAATTCAAGCACCCACACGGATGTGAAAATTATGCAGTGTGAAGGCAGCCCTACTGTATAAGACTTTTGAAATCATGGCTAAACGTAGAGTAGCTGGAAATAATATATTTTGAAAAGATATGCAAAGTTTAATGTATGGGTTCTTCAATGGGGATGCCAATTACATGTACGTACCTCTGTGAGCCATGTGTAAATAAAAAATGTAGAACAAATATTTGAAGTCAGAGCAGTCCAGAAGATTAAAGGCAGTCACACGCATCAATATCATGAGTGACATCACCGAAAAGTGACGCATCAGCGATGTCGCTCACGATATCGCAAGTGTGTCGTGCTGTGTGACAGTGCGACGCAACTGCGATCTATCGCTGGTCGCAGGTTGACAGGTTTACAAGCATGAACGTAAACCTGTCAATCTGCAACCAGCGATTAGGCTGGATCGCGCCGTCTGACACCGCAATAGCGATGTTGGCAGCGATCCAGCCTATACCGCAGTATTGCTGCGGATCGCTCACTGGGCTGCGGCGTCACCAACAACATCCTGCCGTGTAACACCAAGGCTGCGATGTCGGAAGCGAGCGTGCACCCACGCATCGCTTCCGACATCGCAGCTTTGGCTGCTGCGTGTGACGGGGGCTTTAGAGCTGTCTATTGACATGAAGTAGCAGAAGGGAGAGCTTTATGACTGCCCTTTGTAAGCTGTCAGTAGAACGGGTGGGTAGTTAACAACTAACCGCCTATTAGTTTTTAGGCTCATATTAAAAAATGTGAAAAAATTTAACAAAAATAAAACAACTTTATTATTTAGATTTAATTGCTGTGTTCTAAATAAATATTACAATCTATGTTTACATAATTTTCTTGCCCTATGAAGGGGGGGCAGAAACATTTTTTGCATCGGGGTCCACTAAAATCTGTGGCCGCCCCTGGAGCAGACAATGATACTGAAGATGAAAGTGCTGAGTTAGATAATGATGCATTCTGTATGAGCACCAGAGAGCCCGCAGCAAGGGATTAAACTTGAGGGGAGGGAAGGGACCAATGAAGGGGCTAATTCTGGATAATTCCTAAGAGAAACTTCTACAAATTCAGGGCTATAGATTGCCCCTCGTTCTGGAAAGACCACCAAAAACATGGCTCGACAAGCTCAATTGATTGTAAGACAGAAAAAGGTTGAGAAGAATGATGAATCAGGTATATTTTAGCAAGCTAGCAGTACCTATAAAGCATCTATAAGGGTACCTTTACACGCCGCTACTGGATGGTGGCAACAACCGGGTACATGAGAGAAATGTATCTTGCACCGCCAAATCCACCCGAGGTAGCGGCGTGTGAAGACGATTGTAGCCACCCGCCAGTGGCGGCACCTGTTTCAGAGCACTGCCCTAAAACAGGTGGTTACCCAGCCGATGGTAGCGACCTGTATCGGCGTGTAAAGAAGGAACAGAAGGGTTGTTTCGACACCAGGCTATGTACCTGGTATTTACCTGGGGCGTGACACAGGCTCCGAGTTACCGCGACTACATCAGCGATCATTGGAGGAAGCTCCTGCGTTACGATTGGTAGTCGCTGCATAGTGAGGCATATTTAAAGAGCTGACCAGTCACACTACACAATTGCTCGAGCGTCATGTATAGAGATGAGCCACCACTCTGCCGTTCGTGTTCGATTCGATTCGCCGAATTGACGGGGTGTTCGACGAATGTTCGTCGAATGCTCGACGAACACCGTCGAACATCCCGGAACACGAAAAAAACAGGATTGTGGGGCTGTTTCACTTCCACAATGTATATACATACATTGTGGAAGTGAAATAAAGTCAAATAAAGTGTAAAAAAATAAAAAAATAATGTATGCTCACTTGTCCGCGGTCCACCGAAGCCTCCGGTATGGTCCTGTGTCTTACAGGACCTGAGGTGACGTCAGTTCTCGCGGGAACTCCGGTCACATGACCGGAGTTCCGCGAGAACATGACGTCACCACAGGTCCTGGAAGCACAGGACCTTGCCGGAAAGCTTAAAATAGATATTTTTATGTTTCGGACCCTTTCTTTAAGTAACGTTTACTTAAAGAAAGGGTCCGAAACATAAAAATATCTATTTTAAGCTTTCCGGCAAGGTCCTGTGCTTCCAGGACCTGTGGTGACGTCATGTTCTCGCGGAACTCCGGTCATGGGACCGGAGTTCGCGCGAGAACATGACGTCACCACAGGTCCTAGAAGCCACAGGACCTTGCTGGAGGCTTCGGTAGACCGCGAACAGGTGAGCATAGATTATTTTTTTATTTTTAACACTTTCTTTCTTCTAGGGAATGTTTATTTTGGCTCAAAATGCGGCAGATGCGGTTTTCTGACCGCATCTGCCGCATTTTCGAACCAAAATCGAACATGTTCGAAATTCGCCGAATTGGAACCAAATTGTTCGAATTCGGCGAATGACTCGAATAGCGCCAAAATCGACTCGGATTTGAGATTGGCGAACTATTCGAGTCGAACATCGCTCATCTCTAGTCATGTATTAATCAGCCTCCTGCGCTGGCTGGCCAATCATGATGTTATTGCATTGTCCTATCAGCGTACGAGCGTCTCGTAATCCACAATTGTGGCACGCCTATGTGTTGTCCCTGCTGCACCAGGTCCGCCCATATTAGCTTGTTTAGTGGTGTGTAAATGAGGTAAGGTGCTCTGCAGAAGGTAACTTGAGACACCCGGTGGTGTATCCAGAGATAGATGTAACCTACCGTAGCGCACCTTGTTGCGGCGTGTAAAGGTGGTGTGATTACCGTTTGCAACCGTTTGTGCGTGCTCGTGCACGTGAAGTAGCCGGTTGTTGCCACCATCCAGTAGCGGCGTGTAAAGGTACCATCATAGTGGCCCCAGTTAAAATCACCAAGGTAGTAGAAGGTGACACACTCATATACGATTTATATGCACCTGCAAAAACCCCAACTGGACAGAAGTCACTGTAGATACTTTGTGGGGCAGCTGATTATTGATTATTAATGAATACAATAGGTTGGACAGAAGATAACCAAGTAGATCCTAGAAACGTCTGATGATAAGAAATACAGGGTACGGGCAAATTGAGTGGAGATAAACAGATGCATACAAAAACATTGAAGATGTTGATAGGAATTTTTTTAGGCTAAAGTCTTAAAGAGACATTTGACAGTCATAGTGGGTTATAACCCACCTGCTGACCAACCAAATTACTCTCCATATGAACATATGAACATCAATTAAAAAAATGCCTTCATCAGGGTTCACATCCAACCCAATCACGGTTTCATTACCAAGCACATGGTCATACACCGCACAGCTAGACTGACAAAAACCTTAGACATGCAGAGCTACAGTCTAGAAATAAATGAATAAAAGAAGGGAGTAGCACCAATGCAGGAGAATAGGCAAGAAGAACGGATGGTGATAGGCATGCTATGTCTGTGGGACATTGGGCTAGAGACAGCAGTCAGCGAAAAGATAGAGAGAAGAGGAAAATACAGCATGACTTGATTATTATAAGGGGAAAATTACATTTGTCAGACTTAGATGTCTCTCACGCCAAGGGTTTGGGGTACTCGGATCTCGGGCGTACTGGTACGGGGATGTCACGTGTGGTCGGTGCCCTTGTCCATACCCTTAGGCAGACAATAAAAAGGAGAAAATAAAATAAATGAAGTTGTCAGTCGTGATGCCACCTGTAGGTCCGGTGATAGCACCGGCACTGCTGGGACCTCCGGGGTGATGGGCGGCAGCAAGGTGTTGTAGCTCTCTACAGGAAGAGCGGGTTCCCCGGGGCTGTAGGTTGATAATGGTGGAATAGGGCAACACGGTTGGAATGGGGCTGCGCAGCTTCTGCGGTGTGGTGCAAGGCAGGTAAATCACAGTTCATCTGTAAGGAACACAGACAAGTTGCTCAGTCTGAATGGGTACTTTACTCCAGTAATCTGCAGACTTATAGGGTATGCAATTGTTTCAGTCAGGGTAGTGGACCGGATGGTCCTGGCAGTGAGTAATGTCCCTCTGAAGCTTTGCTGATGTTTCTTTTCTATCACTTTCTCTGTCCTTTTCTGTGGTGCCCTGCACAATCCCACTTCTTGAACCAGGCCTGTCGGATGATATGGGAACCCTTTATCTCTCCAAAGGGAACCCAACCCTGTGAAGTGCTTCTGCTGGAGACCGTGCTTGGTTTAGGGCGGTTGGATTGTGATTTGCGGTTCAGGGATGGACCTCTGATCCACGTTGGAACCGGTACCCCCCTTCGGACTGGGCCACGGTGATTCAGTTACCCTCTATCTGCCTTTCGTCCTCACTCTCTGGACCTCACACTGGCTCTGGCGGTGTACTGATCTTGGGCCTAGCACGGCTCCAGTAACCAGTTTTGCTCACCAGGCACTGAGCTGTTCTTCACAGTTCTCCAAGCGACTGCACACTCTGGCTAACTCCGCCCCCAGCACCTGTATTTATCTGGCTTAACAGCAACCAGTAGAGCTCTCCCTACAGGCCTGGAGTGGAAGCTGTTGGGTGTATGTGAGTACCAGATGTGGAAACTCTTTAGTTAACTAGTTGGTTCTGTGGCTTACCTGGCACAGGGCGCCACAGATGTACTGTAAAATTAGCTTTATTGAACCCATTGAAGTGCAATTGTTGAATTTGATCCTATGGCTCTCCTGAACACAACTTACCGTGAAACTACTGTATTTCGTTTTGCTGTCATCGTCTTTCTTGTTCTCACGTCCATATGGTTTTAGCCGTGTCTAATAAATGAAGTTCTGCCTGTCGTCCGGTGAGTGCTGTCAATTTCCTTAAGTGGCTGGGTTTGAGAAAAAGCAACTATACCGAGGAATGTGCACATGGAGACATAAGAGCAACTTCTGGAGGGTGAATCTGGCGGTATCTGTTGATCCCATCGATCCCAAGGACTAAGAGCAAGCTATAAGGCAGTGCGTGACCTTTCTATTTTTACTGGAAATTATTCTTATTAGTAAATATACAGGACCCAGATTTGGGAAGACAGACAAAATGTCAATTAGTCCTGTCCACCACATGTCCATACAACCTGCTGGGCAGATACATGATGACTGACTTTTGGCATAGCAGCTACGTCTACAAATAGTGGGAGTGCAAACTCTATGCCTAAAACACTAGGACATGCCAAAAAGGTACTGGTACAGTATGGATCCAGTTACTTCATGATCCTAATGCATAGTCATTGACTTAGAAAGAGAAGCTGAAAGAAAAAAATGGTCTAACAACAAGCAAACCGAATGAATCCAGGGGATCTCCATTGTACCATGTGTGACGACATGGACTTTGTCAATGTATGGCACAGGATAAGCTTCTTAAAATGGCCAGACATAGTGACCTTGTTCTTGCTATCTCATGTTTGTTAATCCATTGTTCTTGCCAGTTGGCTTGGAGCCCCATTCTCCAAGGTTGCATATTGCTAATTTAATAGAAGTTACATGACCCTCCCACGTCCTCTGTCAGAGAGTCAAGACTCATAGAGATATATTATGTATGCGGCTTGAAATATAGCAAATTAGAGCACAGTCTTATTCCACCAATCGTGAAGTCCCTAATATCCTGAATGAGTGCTCAGGGGTATTTAGGGAGGTCTGTTCATTAATCAGAGTTGATATGCTTTGTGGCCTCAGTCATGAGACTTCAGCCCCGACTAGAGGTGCACTAGAGACTACTTAAAGACAGGTTGGGACAACTCAGTCACTTGGTTACAGACATTGTTATGCTCGGTCAGCTTCCATTGCTTGGCGCTATTCCTTTCGCGGTGGGTGCCCACCAAAAGCAGGGTGCTGCTGGTTTGGAATAAGTGGCCCTGGAAGACATGAGACACGAACATGTTAATCCCTGGTGAGCCAGCGGAAGGTAAGACTCTGTTACCTAATACAATTTATATTTTGCTTGGTTATGTAATATATGCCTTTAACAGTTTGGGGATTCAATAAAGCCTTAATATAGGGGTTCCCTCACCCTGTGTTGTCTGAGTAGTGTTCCACTCATGGTTAAGCAGTACGGGCGTTTAGTTGGGATGAGGCCTGGTTCATGCGATCTTTTTAGGTGGCCGGGCCAGCAGACGAGAGCACCCACTGACCCTCAGGTCTCCACACCATGTACTATAAAATAGGACCAGACACTGAATGTGAGGGAAAATCCTTTTCTATTGCTTGGTGAAAATAGAGATTGACAAAATCCAATGGAAAATCATGGGGAAAACGTTCGGTACACATCCAAGGCAACCTTGGGTCCAGGTGACATGAAGCAATGGCTCTATCCCTGAGTACAGATCGCGAGGAAACCCTGTCGGTAATACCCAACACTCTCTGGTCAAAAGGCACGGTACATGTACAATTAGTAATAGGAATCCAACCAGTTAAAATCACCACAAAAGTCCCATTTAGGCCGAACCAAAGGCTAGGGTCACACTTGGCTGCATTTTTTAAGGTTCTTCCTGACAGCCTGCGTTTTTGGGCTGCATTTTTGCTGTTAGGTCAGAAGCAGCCTTAAAAAACGCATGCGAAAACGCATGGTACCATTTAGTGCCATGCATTTTCGCATGCGCTTCCCATAGGGCCCATGTTAAAAAAACGCATGCATTTTTGAAAAAGCACCAAAAAACGCATCATGATGCATTTTTTGGTGCTGAGCCAAAAACGCATGGCGCTTTAGACATGCGTTTTTGGGATTGGGGCATGCGTTTTTTGTATTGGGATGTATGGATGCGTTTTTGCATGCGTTTTTCACACATTCCAAGTGTGAAAAATGCATGGAAACTCGCATCCACCCCTCAAGTGTGACCCTAGCCAAAAACAGAACCTCCTCGGAGCAGACGTTGGAGAGTGAAAATGTATCAAACTTCCATTTACCAAGACTATAACATTGAATATTCATGATACTACAGTATATCCATTGTCAAGAGTCTACATGAGCGCTGATTGACCGTATAATTTGTTGGCTACTGATATACTCAGTGCCAGGAAAGACCATAGGAGGGTTACATAGAGATAAATGCAGAGCTTGGTAATAGTGAAAGTAGCTTCCAGTATATGAGGAAGACAATGGGGGCTGGTGTGCCTGTGGGGGAATGATTCAGCTAAAAAATTATATAGAGAAAGGTGCTTCAGTAAAAAAATGGCATTTGTGTGTATATGCAGGGAAATCCCATCCTACCAAGTAATCTGTATAGATATATATGCTGCTATATTGTGTAGGAGGGTGACTAAATGGTGAAGTGTAATGTAACTTAAATGTTTATAGATGTATGTATAGAAAAGTGAGTTGGTTACATAGGGTTTTAATATAGTTGCTGTCATAGTGACACCTAGTGGCCAGTCGTTATAGTGCGGATGCTGAATACTATCAGTGGGAGAGAGAGTTAAGCTTGGCCTGGGAGGAACTAAGGGTGCAGTAAGCAGCAATTTTAGATGAGGTCTTTGTCATAGAAGTGAGAGGACATGGGCCTGGGACTGAGGTCTTGGCCTGGAGGTCCTGAGGCCGGAGTCCAGAGCATACGGCTTGACCTGGTGGGCTTAGTATGAGACACCAGGGTATCAATGGACATTGAAGCTGGACCAGGGAGAACAGGACAATTTTGTGGTGTCGATAACCCAACAGAGGAGTAGACTGAGGATACTGCCATAGGAGAAGTGTCTGGTGTTGTGCATTGCAGGAAACAGAGGTGGCTGTTGCTGCGGGTTGCAGGAGCCAGGGAACAGAGGAGTTGGTGCTACACCAATAATAAGAGTCTGGCAGGAAAGGCAAACCTCAGTCAGAAAAGAAGGAAGGAATCAAGGATGTCAATACTGTGTATGACATGTTGGTTTTAACCTGGAGTAAAGAATGTTTGTGTAAAGAAGCCCTGGGGCATTGTGGTCCCTGCTCAGCCGCCCCTGCAGAAGAGGACGAGAATACAGATGACGTTCTCCTGGAGCTCGTGAGGGTTACACGCAACACACAGGTCGTGTCACAGAAGCGAAGGTGCGGCCCTACTTTAATTTTCTGAAATAATGACATTTGAGTTTTCACTGGCTGTAAGCCATAATCATCAACATTAACAGAAATAAACACTTGAAATAGATCACCCTATAATGACTCTATATAATATATGCGTTTCACTTTATGTATTGAATTACTGAAACAAATGAACTTTTTGATGATATTCTAATTCATTGAGATGCACTAGTGTATGCATGGATTTCATAGAATTAAACAAGTGCAAGAGAAATATAAAAAAATTACATACCAATAATCAACAAATGAGAAATAATTGACAAAATGGTCGTACTGATTATCCCAGATGCTGAGACAGTGGCAAAACACTAGTGAATAAATCATACCACAATTAGGGATACCTGAGAGGATATACTGTAAGGTCTATTACATTTGGACACTTGCACAATGTTTTTTTACCTGTTTACTAAAACATATTCAAGTTATAATTTATAAAGGAAACAGGCATAAAGTGCAAACTTTTATCTTTCATTTGAGGGTATTCACATTAAAATTAGATGAAGGGTTTAGGAGATTTAGCTCCTTTTCATGTGCCACCCTGTTTTTAAAGGGACTAAAAGTAATTGGACAGTTGACTCAAAGGCTGTGTCATGGGCAGGTGTGGGCAATTCCTTCATTATTTCATTTTCAATTAAGGACATAAAAGGTCTGGAGCTGATTTGAGGTGTGGTGGTTGTATTTTAAAGATTTTGCTGAGAAGTTAACATGCAGTCAAAGGAGCAATGCAAAAAGACCTGGACGCCCATGGAAGACAACAGTGGTGGATGATCGCAGAATAATTACCATGGTGAAGAGAATCCCCTTCACAACAGCCAACCCAGTGAACAACACTCTCCAGGATGTAGGAGTATCAATATACAAATCTACCGTAAAGAGAAGACTGCATGAATATAAATAGAGAGGGTTCACTGCATAGTGCAAGACACTCATAAGCCTCAAGAATAAGAAGGCTCGATTGGACTTTGTTAAAAAAAAAAACTCTTAAAAACCTAACCCAGTTCTGAAACAATATTCTTTGGACTGATGAAACCAAGATCAACCTCTACAGAATGATGGAAAAAAACTATGGTTTTATCCAAAGAATACAAAACATCTATTACACACGGCGGAGGCAGTGTGATGGCCGGACATGTATGGCTGCCGGTAGCCTGGAGTCCCTAGTGTTTTTGATGATATGACACAGGATGCAACCGGATGAATTCTTGGGTTTTCAGAGACATACTGTGTTCTCAAATTCAGCCAAGTGCAGCCAAACAGATGGATATTGACCCAAAACATAAAGCCAAAGCAACCCAGGAGTTTATTAAAGCAAAGAAGTGTAATATTCTTGCATGGCCAAGTCAGTCACCTGATCTCAACCCAAAAGACTAAACTTCAGACAGAAAGGCCAAAAACAATCAGCAACTGAAAATCGCTGCAGTAAAGGCCTGGAGAGCATTAAAGAGGAGGAAACACAACGTCTGGTGATGTCCATGAGTTCAAGACTTCAGGCAGTCATTGCCAACAGAGGGTTTTCAACCAAGTACTTCAAAACATTTTATTTACAATTATTTAATTTGTACAATTACTTTTGATACCCTGAAATGAAGGGATTGAGTGTAAAGAAATGCTTTAGTTCCTCACATTTTTATACAATCATTTTGTTCAACCCTCTGGATTAAAGCTGAAAGTCTGAGCTTAAACTGCATCTGAATTGTTTTGTTCAAAATCCCTTGTGGTGATGGACAGGACAAAAGTGAGAAAAATGTTGTCTCTGTCCAAATATATATGGATCTAACTGTATAGTGATAACGGTCCACATACTGTACATAAAATCTTTTCATCAGTGGAACAAAGTTTTAAGATAGAGCTGAAAGATCATTGTGTATATCACCCCCAGTGGGCAGGGCTAGTAGAAAGTCACCAGCTGAAACCTTTTTGTAAGGCACCATGAGGAATCTCACCAAGCTTTAACAGAATTATATGAGGCTAACAAAGATATCTCTGTTTTCAATTCTATTCTAGGGTAAGCTATTACTCAAAGACTAATGAGCCCTGGAGATTGTGTTCTGATTAAGTGATTAATAAGAAGTAATAGCATAATCCCAGGTGGGAAGGGCCATTCTAGTGTTATTAATCACTCCAAGTGCGGTAAAGGTGGCTGAGAAGAGCTCATGGCATCTCTTTTCCTACTGCATCCTTTTAAAACGTTCCTAGAGGGCGGAGTAAAGAGACAGATAGGGAATTACCACACGTAGATACAGAAAGAACAGAGCCTCTTAAGTCGGTATATTTTCCATTGCTTTAATGTTTTATTCCATCCATCCCCAAACACAACGTTTCTGTACGTAGACCTTTATCAAGTGCACTTGATAAAGGTCTGCGTACCGAAACGTTGTGTTTGGGGATGGACGGAATAAAACACTGAAGCAATGGAAAATATACCGCCTTGAGAGGCGCTGTTCTTTCTGTATCTACGTGTTGGTGTCCAGGTGGGCCTCCCTGGTTAAGTACGTGTGTCTCTCCTTTTGGGGTTCGGTGAGCTCCTGTTTCATGAGGTGCTGTGGATACTTCTTTCTTGAGGGAATTACCACAATCTCCAGAGGTAAAAGTCTGACTACAAAGGGAAGGAGAGAGCTCGTCTCAACCTCAGTGAAGAAACTATAAAAGTCTGACTACAAAGGGAAGGAGAGAGCTCGTCTCAACCTCAGTAAAGAAACTATAAAAGTCTGACTACAAAGGGAAGGAGAGAGCTCGTCTCAACCTCAGTGAAGAAACGATAAAAGTCTGACTACAAAGGGAAGGAGAGAGCTCGTCTCAACTTCAGTGAAGAAACTAGAAAAGTCTGACTACAAAGGAAAGGAAAGCGCTCATCTCAACCTCAGTGAAGAAACTATAAAAGTCTGAATACAAAAGAAAAGAGAGCTCGTCTCAACTTCAGTGAAGAAGCTATAAGGCTACGTTCACACATTGTACATTTATTAGCTCTTTTTTGCGCGCGCTTTTAAAAAATGCACAATGTGCCTTGTGTCTGCCGACAAAGTGAATAGGAAATTCACTTTGCTGTACAGACACCGCGTAATTTTACGCAGCGCTTTTATGGGAAAAAGCGCGAACGTAAAATGAATTGACATGTCAATTCTTTACGCAGCAACGCCGGCGCTTTTTCCAATAGGGGCTGGCGCTGCTGAATCTGACATCACAGAGGGGGAGGAAGAATCCTAGTTCCTTCTCCCCTCTGTGACATGTGTGACCGCCCCCATTTGATTTCGCAATGTATTAATATACACTGCAAAATCAAAATTTAAGAAAGTCAGAGGTATTAAAAATAATAAAGAATTAATACTTACCTCTCCGCTGACTTGTTCGTACTATCCGGAGCCAGGTACCGATTTGACAAGACCTGGCATGATGTCATAGGGCGCTGATTGGCCGTTCACGGTCATGTGATATGTGACGCGCATATCGCATGACCGTGATCGGCCAATCACAGCGCCCGATGTCATTATGACATCATGCATGGTCCTTGCAGGTCGATACCTGCTGCTGCTCCCGACTCCCGAATACCCGGCGGAGGGTAAGTATAAAAATCTTTATTATTTTTAATATATTTGGCTTATTTTTATATTTGATTTTGCAGTGTATAATGCACTGCAAAATCAAATGAGGCTGTGACAGATGTCACAGTGGGGAGGAGGAACAGGATTCTTCCTCCCCTCTGTGATATCACGGAAGAAGTTGCTCCGTAAAAACGTGGTGTGCAAATGCACCGCATTTTTTTTACAGGGCTTTTTTCGCTTTTTTGCGCGGGTGCAAAATGCTGAAGAAAAACACCGCGCAAAAAAGCGCAAAAAAAAGCGCTATGCGGGAACATAGCCTAAAAGTCTGACTACAAAGGGAAGGGGAGAGCTCGTCTCAACATCAGTGAAGAAACTATAAAAGTCCAACTACAAAAGAAAGGAGAGAGCTCAGTTTCTTCAACCTCAGAGAAGAAACTAACAACCTAAAGAGAGACAGGGTGATGGGAAATAAGAATATTGTAACATTAATACTGGGTACAATAATGGGGATTTAAGGGAAGTATATTCAATATCCAAAATTCTATGGTGACAATGGGTTTGAATATCCAGTAACAAACCTAAGCTTTTACCAGGGAGAGACATCTACAGTGGTAGTGAAGTTCTGCTTAACGGTACAAGGCAAATGTGTAACAAAAGATAAAGGCACCTAAATTAACATGAGCGGATAAGTATGTATGTTTTCCCATTATGTCATCCCCGGCTTCTGTCTGGTGTAAATCCGGTAAAAATGCAATATGGAATACTGCATCAGATTATGGATATAAGATACATTGGGGTGGTCCTAATTGTGACACAGCATTAAACAAGAATTAAAATGAAATAAACAGAATGTACTACTAATGTCAATTGCAATAAACTCCTAATCACACTAGGGAAACCAGACAGCAGAGACCAACGTCTATATGTGATAGAGGCTGATGTATCAAGGAAAGATCTTATAGGAAAGTTTTTAAAAAAAGTTAGTAAACCTTGTAATAATACCGTTAAGTGGATGGGAGATGTACGTGAAGAATTAGGGCCGAGAGTTGATTTTTATAAAATAAAGTAGTAAGATAAAGTAGTCTTTGAAACAGGATATACAGAAAGAAACAAATGGTTAGAATGGATGAAATATACAAGAAAAACAATAGAAAGAACTGACTAGCATGGGTAAAAGCTAGACCTCAGTTGGGTATGGTGCAATTAAACTTACAGCTGACAATGATCCTGAAGGGTTGCAATTCATTTTATGGCTGTATAATTCAATTCTACCTTTACGGCATCTACAGGCAAGACTAAAACACCTTTGTTCCTGTATCCCTTCATAAGAGAAAAACACATAACCTCCTTGATAACAGCCTATCCAGGGAACTACACCTGTTTGTTAGGGAAACAAATGGCAGAAACCTAAAGATGCTAGATAAAAATTTCTGTGCACAATGCATAAAGCTCATGGCCAATGGGAACAACTACTCCACCAGCTGGTTTGAAGACCAATATACCTCAAGGGCAGATATTTGGTTATTATACTGGGATAGGAAACATACCTAGTCTTCCAACCAAATGGAAGGGGGTCTGCGTCTTGGTACAATTTCTAATGGCATTCCACCTGTTCTCAATGGGAGACTTTAAGATGCCTGGAGATCATGATGGAAGGAGTGGCACAGGAGAAAAAAGGAAACCTTCCAGGGGAGTCCTTCGATCCACATATATACATAGAGGAGATAGGGTACCGAGGGGAGCTCCCAAGGAATTTAAGGCAAGGAAACAAGTTGCTGCAGGATTTGAGTAATTCCTATTCTGGTTGGCTACAATAAAAAAAAATATGAATTGGAAAAACTTCATATATTATAACCAACAGAGATTTGTAAATTAGATGCGGTAAAAGGCATTGCAGAACAACTTATTCTCACTTATTTTATGGCATAGCAAGATAGAATGACTCTGGACGTGCTGATGGCAGATAAAAGTGGTGTATGTAAAATGTTTGGAACTTACTGATGTACTTTTATTCCCAATAATACAGCTTAGATGGTAGTATAACCAAGACTTTTGTTGTTGTGTACCTTGTATAAGAGGACTTCTTCAGAGACTGATTGACACCAATATAACTAAAACCATGTATCAGGATGAGGAACCATTTAAGAGACCTATCATAACTGATGAGACTTCCTATCAAGTATATTCCAGCTACCAAGATGATGGCAAACCATGAAAAAGCCCTGGACGTTATGGATGTTTAGGATACATGTTGTATTAACACAAGGTAATTTTTAGAAAAATCAAGAGTTAAAAGTTGTATCAAAATGTATTTTCCAAAGAGATGTTCTCATTGCAGATACAAAAGAATGTTTAAAGATTTGTACTTATCAAACGCCTGTTTCTGGGATAGAGATGCAATTTGACTGTGACTTTGGATTTGTACAGAACTTGTATTATTTACACATGTTGTTAGATATGAAGGTGTATTTGAAGGAGACAGTTCTAG
This sequence comes from Allobates femoralis, assembly GCA_033576535.1. Taxonomy (NCBI): domain Eukaryota; kingdom Metazoa; phylum Chordata; class Amphibia; order Anura; family Aromobatidae; genus Allobates; species Allobates femoralis. Next base: position 80,622,989 of record JARQOC010000002.1, read on the forward strand.
ACAGTGTTGTCACTTCAAGTATCTTTTGTATGATAACTAACATTCGAGAAGTAATTACACAAATAGATTTTAACAAATTAGAAGTAGACAAGTATATCTAAGTGACTCCATCATATTCTAAGGGTGTAGATGGCCTTGTGATGTATTATTTGAAAGATAACAGCTTGACCTTGCTCTTGTCTCCTTGCTGCAAGAATAAAAAACTGCTTGCTTCAGATGAATCCGTACCTCAACAAATAATTTCTCTACACTTATGACATTTCTCTTAATTATTTATTTTTTCTATTCCCAGAGAACCCCTATAAATTTGCTTAAAAACTATCAATCTAAACAGTGCAATGCTCTTTGTAAATAGGACATGTGAAGCAAAGGCCAATATTATTCTATGTACACAGAGCAATCGTGCTAACAACTGTTAGGTTAGGTGTACATAGAAGCACAGTCAGCTTGTATAAAGACTAAATGACAGCTGATCATTTCAAAATCTTAGGGCTCATGCAGACAATTGTAATTTCAGCCTGTGTGCCATCCTTCAAAAAATAGGATGAGGTGGTGCACATGTCTGTGGGCAGCATGCACTATTTGCTTCTGAGAATCATTCAAGCCTATGGGTTCATGGAAAAAAAAAACCAGAGCGCACTCAATCGATATCTAAGAGTAGTCTGATTTTGACGGACTGACAGAATGAAGAAGATAGGGAAACTATTTTTCTTCTCTACATCTGACATGAATCCCACTCTGACACTTTGATCAAATCTGCTTATCAGCATAACCGAATCGTTTTCTCGTATGGAAAAACGATGGTCTTGCGTACCCAGCCATAGACTACGTTCACACATTTGGTGTTTTTTTTAGCTCAGTATTTGTAAGTCAAATCCAGGAGTGGAACAATCAGAGGAAAGGTATAATAGAAAATGGGCACCATGTCTGTATTTATTTTCCACTCCTAGTTTTAGCTTACAAACACTAATGTAAAATATTGACCAAATACTGAACGTGTGAATGTGGCCTAACAATATATACACTCTTATCCAATACTTTTGGTTGGTCAGGTAAAATACTTTAACAAACAGAGGGAGACAATCAGCACAAGAAAACTTTATTTGTTTAATATATCCTGAGGCATGATGATAGGAATCGTCAAGTAATGAAATAAAAAAAATGCATACATTAACCAGACTGGGGTTTATTTATGCTGTTACTTGCAAACTATACTAAGCATATTTGTAAATAATACAACAAAATAATTCATTTAACTAGTAAAAATGTACCTAAAAAATTACCAAAAGGACAAAAATTACAAAAATTCAAAAAACATACCAAAAAAAAACCTGCCAAGGTCTGATATCCATTGCACTTAGCAGGACAAAGCATGCCCCAATGATAAAGGCAACACAAGTGCATAACACCGATGCAGCAATCACTCTCAACCTGCCATGACATGGGGGAGGTGACTGGGGGTATTTTATATGCTCACAGATGAGGTTTCCATAGGGCGTCTGTCGCACAGGTACGTACGTACGATGCAAAGTGAATGCAGCTTATTGATCATGCCAATACTATTCAACCAGACAGGCTGCCCAGCACTATGTATATGCACCACACAGGATGGATGCCCTAAAGGGCCCAGCTGCATCCTGCATAAAGATGAAAAAGTGCAAAAAAAAATGAATGATAATGTGAGGTATTGGTGGATATTTTCGTCAAAATACGCTAGCTCGCAACCCACGTCAGAGGTCCTCATGCTCACGAGTCCCTAACTAAATATTCAGAAAAAACACTAGAAGGCAAAAATTGAAAAAACTTACCAAAAAAAAGACAGCCAAGGTCTAACTATATTCAGAAGAAACTAGAACGACTGTCCAGTGTGCATACAAAATACCACCAATCACCTCCCCCATGTCATAGCAGGTAGAGTGATTGCTGCATTGGTATTATGCACTTGTGTGACCTTATCACTGGGGCCTACTGTGTCCTGCTAAGTGCAATGAATATCAGATCTAGGCTGATTTTTTGGGGGAAGTTTTTTTAAAAAATATAAAATGTAAGTAGACCCTGATAATTTGAAATGTAAGGCCCAGATTAATGAAAGCTTTTACTTTGGGCATTTCAATCCAGTTTGGATCAACTCTGCTAAAATTGGGGGAGCTGGGGTAGCATGGGGCATGGCTATGCCTGCACATCGAGTTAATCAAAAATGTTGGTGTTTATTGAGCAGTGGCGTAACTTGAAACTCATTAGGCCTCAATGTGAAAGCTTCAACGGGGCCCCCAATTATTGTAAATCTTTAATAGCAATCAGGGCTGGTGTAAGCACCCGGGCAAGTTCTGGGGCCCTGAAATGCCTGGGGGGGCCCATGCTGTCTGCCGCAGGACAGCGTCCCCTGCCCTCTATCTTTCAATTGCTGTGGGCCCCGGGTGCTGTGTATGTACCCCTGACAGTTGGCTCCCGGGAGCCCCCTGTGTGCTGTGGCCCCCCTCTCCCCCCTAATCTGCGTAACAGATGCGATATCGCAATGCCCATCTGCACTGAGTCGAGAGCTGATCTCTATGATCTCCTGCACCGCCAGCACTTCCTGCAGGAGATCATAGAGTTCTGCTCCCAGCTCAGTGCAGAACAGTGCTCTGCTGTGTCCAGTGCTCTGCTTTGTGTCCAGTGCTCTGCTGTGTGTCCAGTGCTTTGCAGAGTATGTCCAGTGCTCTGCAGTGTGGCCAGTGCTCTGCACAGTATATCCAGTACTCTGCTGTGTATCCAGTACTCTGTTGTGTGTCCAGTGCACTGCAGTGTGTCCGGTGCTCTGCAGATTGTGTCCGGTGCCCTGCAGAGTGTCCAATGCTATGCAGAGTGTGTCCAGTGCTCTGCAGATTATGTCCCAGTGCTCTGCAGATTATGCTCTAGTGTTCTACAGATTATGTCCAGTGTTCTGCAGAGTGTGTCCAGTGCCCTGCAGTGTGTCCAGTGCTCTGCAGTCTGTCCAGTGCTCTGCAGATTATGTCCAGTGTTTTTCAGATCATGTCTAGTGCCCACTGCTCTGCAGATTGTGTGCCAAGTGCTCTGCAGATCATGTAATGTTTCCAGTGCTCAGCTATTCTGCTGCAGTTGTGTGCATGTGATGGAAAGGGGTTGCAGAGCATTGCATCCCACCCCACCAGCCCTACTCTGTGCACTGGCTGCTGCATTGTGCTGAGCACAGGTATAGACTGGAGTACTCTGCTGCCACCGGGGGGCTCTGCTGTCTGTGCTCTGCAGTCTGGTGTTCTTTGCTGTCATTGTGTTCTACTGTCAGTTCTCTCTGTTGTCTGTGCCCTGCTGTCCGGTGTGCTCTGCTTTCACTGCAACAGAAAAATGGCTGTCCCAATGGTGAATTTTTTTTTTGCTGCAGATAATGTGTGTTTTTGTTTTAATTTCTGTTCCAGGCTTTACCAAATGAATGTTTCTGGGAGAGAGGGAGATAGAGAGAGAGAAAAAAGACAGCAAGCGAGTGCACAGAAAGGAAGGAGTTGGGGGAGAGAGACAGTGTACAAGGGGGAGACAGACACAGTGAGGGAAAACAGCGCACATGGGGAGAGACATCACAGCACAGAGAGGGGGAGACAGGCACATAGAGGAGAGACACAGCACACAGGAGAGACAGGCACAGAGAGGTGAGACAGCACACACGGGGAGAGACATCATACAGGAGAGAGACAGATGCACAGGAGAGACACAGCACGCAGGGGTGAGACGGGCACAGGGCGGAGAGACACAGCGCGCAGGGGAAGACAAGCTGAGAGAGGGATTATATTTTAGGGATTGTATATATATGTGTGGCTCCCCTGCGGACACTGTAAGGTACAGCAGATGGGACAAGTAAGCTAGTCACCCCACACCAACACCCAACACATCACCCAATCCCTAGACCTAGTACTCCATGTCAGGCAGGGGATAGTGGGGGGAGCTAAGTAGAGGGTGGAGAGCAGGTAAAGAACCCGGGAAAGGGTGGAGGAACTGGATTAAAAACCCAGGAACACTTAATTGGGGGAGATTCCCTGAAGGGTTGTGTAGTAGGAAGAACTCCTAAGCAGAGACACCTAACAGACAAGACACTGTAACACCGGAAAGGAAGAACTCGGACCCGGTGGCCTGTGCCACCGAATGGCCAGACCGGGTCCCAGGCTACGTACCGATGAAGAGCAGAAGGGGTCCACGGTGAGCCCGAACCAGCAGGAACAACGGGGGGGGGGAAGAGGGGACCAGGTCGACACCATGGAGCCGGCCCTGTTGACATGGTAGGACGTTGCATGCCCCAGCCATAAATTAACCGGCCAGGTGAAGGGAAAGTATGCCCAGAACCCAACCCCCGGCACAACAACAGAAAGGCCGTCACATAGGGCTAGGAGTCCCTGAAGGGAGCGTCCAAGAAAAGCCAACGACCACTGGCCAGGAGGATGTGCACGGGACTGACAAGAGAGGCCTGAAAGGACTTAGAAAGGGGGTGCCCCTAGTAAACTGTCCCAGCTGCTAATCGGTCACCGGGACAGTAAGTAAACTGCTGTAACAAGTGACTGTAACTGTGTTGTCGTGTAAGCAGAGCAGTGGAGTAAAGTACCTGGTGAAACTCAGGACTTTGTGTATGAGACCTATTTGTGTGGTGACAGCGGAGGCTCACCTGCAGAGCCGCACACTGATTCTTCCATCCGCAGGGGGAGACTGCCTGAAGGGGCTGAGTGTGACATACTACTGCTACATTACTATACCTGCCCTGGGGAAACAAGCCCTGCCCATAGAGGACCCAACATCCCAGCTGCTAACACTCATCATCCCCAGGGGCCTGGACGGCAGCTGTGGCCCACACTGGCCACAAAACTACGGGTGGCGTCACAAACTACAATTTACTAAAAACTTTAATCCCTTTTCGTCATTTTATTTATTTCCCCTTTTTATTGCTGCACCTGGGACCACGGAGCCGGGTCACGTCATCGTGACACCCAGCAGCCCTTGAAGACGACAGGGCCCGATTCCGAGTACCCCAGTCTCCGGGATGTGACACATGTTCTACTATACTGTGTATATATATATATATATATATATATGCAACCAGTATGTGTTAAAGGGGCCCACTGGGCCCACGGAAACCTGAACTCGGCCCTCATAGCAATAATCATTCTCTATAGAGCAAAGGGACTTTTGGGGCCCCTTAGACTTTAGATCCCGGGTGCGATTGCAACCCCTGCACCTGTTGTAGTTACGACCCTGTTCTTGAGCCAGAGATTTCTAGCAATGTATTCCGAGGCTTACGCCACTCAGAATATGTGCTGAATTCATTATGTGGTACTCACTTCTTAATGAATTAGGGGCATTATACTCCAGCAAACCCTTCATTACCAATGGTTTGTGCAACACCAGTGATGATGAATCGGCCGCTACAACTATGATGTCATCTGTTAAATTTGCTAATTTATGTAAAGATTATTCAAATATCTTTACCTGTTTATTGTATGAGAAATTATTTTATATCCTGACTGTGAGTATGTAAAAACCAGTATAGTGTTAATAAGGAGAATGACCTCTTGAAATATTATGCTTAGGATGATGAATGGAAACAATTTAAAATCTGGACATTTATTGTAGCAATATCATTTCATCTTCTTAAAACTTCATGCCTTGTTCTACTGAGAACTTCTTGCAGATGGAAATAAAAGTTTTATGTTGGCCAGATGGAAATTAATTTTATGCCTGGAAATAGTTTTCATATAAACATCCAATGTTCTACTTGTTTCCTAAGATGTGTCTGGAATTTAATTGCTCAAACATTGTAGTTGTAGTGAAAATATGAGAAAGGAGCATGTAAGAGGAGACTCCTAAAACAAGTGTTCATGTAAGAGGCTATGTTTAATGTTTTGCATTGTTTTAGCTTAAAACAGTGGTCAACCTCATGGATCAATAAGCTGTAATTGTGTGCGATTTCCATCTGTCGTATTAGATAATATAACGGAACGGAACACAGAACTTGGAATGCAAGTTTGAATCTAGCTAAAGAATTCTAAAGAATTATTGTCACCCCTATGCTCCCCTCTACGAGAGGCCCTCTTACTATGTGTATCCCAGGCTCTGCCATATACCTTCCCAACGCACAATGCGCTTGTTACACACAAACACACTGCATGTTACACATACTCATACTGATTACACACCCTGCATGTTACACACACTGTATGTTAAACACACACTGCATGCTGCACACACATACTGTATGTTAAAAGCATACTCAGTGTAGGAAAGATACCAGGTTCCCACATCACATCAGGTGCAAACATGCAGACTTCCCCATAATGTGCTATAGCTATCACATCACATGGTATATAGTGCATCTAATAAGGAGGGACTATCAGAGCCACTAGAAAACCTGAGGCAGGGAATGGAGCTAAACTTTTCAGATTTTACAGGCAATTGGGAGGACTGAACAGAACACAGCTCAGCAATAGAGATAGGGGCTGAAGGGCTGAAATATTGAGAACTACTCTGCAACAAGTCTAGTGTACAGCTGTTGTGCTGAAGATTGATTTTGGAATTGACTAGCCCAAAGTTGTATGGGGACTCGGGTGTCTGGGCCCTGCTGTGGGTGGGATGTCACTGTTGGCCTGCCCAGACCCGTGGCTGTGGTGGTCAACTGGTAAAGGAGTTGGGGAATGGTAATAAAGAGTTTAAAAGTTTGTCGTGACGCCACCTGCAGATTCTGGTGATGAGCACTAGCGCAGCTTCAGACCTCCAGGGGAGATGATACTGCAGCTTGGATGGAGCAGCTCCCTGCAGGTGGAGCTGAGCCCCCAATGCAGACCAGCACTGATAGTCGTGGTGCTGGTTGTTGTAGTGCTGGATGCGGTAGCATCTCTGTGAGTTAGCTTGCTGGAATAAGACACTGGAGGCTTATGGACTCTGTACTGGTGTTTACTTGTAAAAGTGCACTGATCAGGTTCACAGTTACACAGTTCTTTAGCGGGTAGCTGGCCGCGTAGTCACTGAGGAGAATAACGTCTCTTTGAGGCTCCCAGAGAGTACCTTCTGCTAGATTGCATTTAGTGATGAGTGAACATACTTGTTAATATTTGTTACTCGCACAGATAGTACAGGATTCGCGATACCCTTTACTCAGCAAGTATCGCTGGTGCTCGTGAGTGATGTGTCGATCATTATCGATCTGACACATATTGCAAGCTCCCTTCAGTGCACAAGGGGAGTCAGCATCCCAGTGAGAGTAGATTAAATGTTAGGCTCTCACTGGGGGTACAGCAAGGTGTTGTATGCAGTGAAAACTCAAAAAAGCACCCTTCCGCCCTCTCCCGGAAATGCTTGTTTTATGGCTGGCTTGTGTGGGCGGAGCCTCTCATTAAGCAACAAACATTGGATTTGCTATTCGGTACGAATACGCGAGTATTAAAAATTACTCGCTACTAATTTCCCAAAGCCGAGTATTTTACTATTTGCTCATCGCTAATTGCATTGATAGAGTCAGAGACATATGAGAAGTGCCAGCAGCAGCAAACTCAGTGTGATTGATTACTGATATTCTCAAGGACAACTACCACTTTGTCCTGCTGCCTGTTAATTGTACTTTTAATTTTTCATTCTTCAAGAACTAGAAAGTAGGAAACTCGACAAGGCCATCAGCAAAATTTGTTTGTGCTAAAAGAAAGGGAGAATAAATCAGTGCTAAGTGTGCTTGCTTGTTTGTGACAAGTGATAAGTAAATATTCTGACTTTTTTTCACTTCTTGTGCAATAATTTTTATGAAAAAGGTGAATCATTTTTTTTAGACAAAATAAAAATCTCAACAATCCAGACATTTTTAAACTTGAAGTTTTGTTCTGGTCTATATTCAGATATGTCAATCGATCGGAGAGCAAGTGTGGCACCCCTGCGGATCCAGACGACACAGAGGTACGACACCCCTGTTAGGGTGTAGTATCCCACTCACTGGTAAGGGGGGTACAGACCGGTAACAGGACACCCAGATCACATTAGAAATGATTGTAGTGGGGTTGGGAGTTGAAGGAAGTAGTTAGAGGGAGCACCTGGGAGGAGTGAGGTCAGGAAGAACACACATAGATGACGTGAGACACGTGACAGAGGGTATAAAAAGAGTGGGAAAGATCTAGAACGCAGGAGACGACAGTGAGAAGAAACTTGAACAGAGGTGGAGAATGATCAGCTATGGAGAGGCGGTAGAACAGCTGAAGAAAGGCCATTGAACACCAAGGTCAAGTTGGAGGGAAGCTATAGAAAATTTGGCTGAGAAGTGTCTAGAGGACTGGAGCAAGTGGGAGCTCATCCTACGGCCGAACCTTAGAGCAGAACATCACCCAAGTATCTCCAGGAGGAAGAGGGGGTCCCAGAGTAAAGGGAAGTGAGCAATCCACCCGTGGGTCTCGTATCCATTGTCAGGCGCAGGCAAGTGGAGGGACTAGGCCGCAAGGGGCACCGGGAACCCAAAAGACTAGTGGAGAAGACCAGACTCAGCTAGCAACCTGGACACTGTGTGGCACTTTCATTGTGACACAGTCGACAATAGCACACATCTGCTGAAAAGGTGACAACCATAGAGCTAAGGGGAGACACTGTAGGTTAACCCCTAGGAAAAGCCCACAGTCACTGGCTCAGAGCTCTGTGTGGTGAGGCGCAAGGCACAACGGGTGAGGCAAGTGCTGTGTGAGACGACCTGGAAAGGACAGAGAAGGGGTCCTGGTTACGTACTATCCTACTACCAGTGAGTAGCTGGATCCCTGCCTTCGAGAACCCAGTGCTCAGCGGGCTGCTGCACAAAGACTGAGTAAAGAACAAAAGACTGCAGCCCACTGTGTCTGTGAATTTTCTTAACCCGTCTAAAGCACCAGAAACACAACTACCAACTCACTTAGGTACCTTTGGCCACCCTAGGGGTCAGCAGTACCCGTAGAGGGCTTAAGAACATTGCTGCCTCCCAAGCATCGGCTCCTAGGAAGACTGTCAAACAGCGGCGGCCATCCATAGCCACAACCTGCGGGTGGCGTCACGTATAAATGAACAAGTATCCTCAGGTCCAGTCATCTCTGCCCAGAATGAACCCTCCACGCCAGATCCCTATCTCTAAGAGAGAGAGCCACCCACACTGAACTTTTGATGACACAGCCAGGGTCACAAAGCCGGGTCTCAGTCCCCGTGATCTCCATGATGAAGCCTCAGTAAAGCCTGGTTCCGAGTATCCTAAGGCCCTGGAGGGGCGTGTCACAAGCACACACAGCCAGTATGTCAGTGTGTCTGACTTGGCCTAAAGACTTTGCCAGCCCACATATATTTATATTGATTTTCGTGAAACAATAGGATGGCTTAGCAATTATCCAAAAACAAGTTTGGAAACAAGATTCACGAGACATAGATACTGCTGAACAGGTTAAGCAAAGGCAATTATCAGTTAAAATCAGCCCTACAATGTAGAATACTATGTGTCCTTGGTTTTTCTGCTTCCATTGCAGATCGAATACAGACAACACAAGTTATTAAACTATATAAATTGCTTAAATGATATTCAAAATAAAATATTAACTATAACACAGGCCTCCGTGCACAGTCATCAGCCAGTGCGTACATGCTTGTGCACGCCTAGCTAATGACGTCACATCACAGATGAGGCAACTGTATTCATTTTTGCTTCCTCCCCTGCCCAAGAGATGTGGTATGATCAGACAATGTCCCTGTATGGACAGACACATCATTTACACAGTATATAGCAGTGACACATGTATTAGATTATCTCAGCACAGGAGATGTTGTATGATCAGATCATGTCTAGAGATGAGCGATGTTCAATCGAACATGTTTGCCAATTTCAAATTCGATCTATTTTGGGCTATGTTTGAGTCATTTGACGAATTCGAACAATTTGCTATAAATTCGCTAATTCGAGTTTATGTTCGATAATGCTTCGTTGACTAAAAGCGTTACTGACTTTTCACAGTAATGCTTTTGTTCAACATTATTATGAGTCTCAGTGTCTAGGAATAGTGGGCGGGAGAGGGGGGCAGGGGAGAGGTCTGTGGTGAAATAATGCAGATCTCCATTTTTTTTTCCTTCCCGCACTTACTGTGGGTGGTCTGGTCTGTCAGCCTATCAGCACGCATAGAGCAAAGTGCACTTTTTGCACACAAGGGCTTGTGTCATTGGCTGGGCATGTCACTTGTCCTTGCCATATAAGACCCGGCCATTTTCCCTCCTCGCCATATTCTCAGTGTTGCAGCTCAGTTTCAGACGCCGACGCCGCTGCTGATGTGTGCGTTAAGGTAAAAGATAGTTGGATAGTGAATCCAATCCAAGTTAAATAGAGAGATTGTTAGTAGGTGTAGGGACTACTTCCAAGAACATCCCTTTTTAGGGATTAAAGGCAGGTCTGTTCCAGTGCTGTGCAAGTGTTTTTTACAGCACCTGTCCAAATCTAGCCAAGTAAATCCTTTTTGGCTAGTAGAAGTGTGTGCCAGGCACTGGTGTAGCACTGTTGTGAAGAAAGATACACCTCCTGTCTTTACTAGCTAATTTTTACTGTATCTAGCCAAGCAATCCTTTTTGGCTAGTAGCAGTGTATGCCAGGTACTGGTGTAGCACGGTTGTGAAGAAGGCTACACCTCCTGTCTTTAATAGCCATTTTGTTACTGCATCGAGCCAAGCAAATCCTTTTTGGCTAGTACTGTACCCGTATTTCACTAAGTAGCTGTGGTCAAGTGTTCTGTTGAAATCTATTGCCACAGAGCGCAGAAAACACTTTTGTATAGCATCTGCCCAAACCTACTTACTAAAACCTACTTAGGGTAGCACCACTATTTCAATAGGTAGATTTGGTCCAGTGTTCTGTTGAAATATACCGCCGCACAGTGCAGAAAACACTTTTGTATTGCATCTGCCCAAATCTAGTTACCAAAACTTATTGAGGGTAGTACCACTGTTTGACTAGATAGTTGTACTCCAGTGTTCTACTGCCACACAGCACAGAAAACCCTTTAGTATTGCATCTGCCCAAACCTACTTACCAAAACCTATTTAGGGTAGTACCACAGTTTGACTAGGTAGCTTTGGTCCAGTGTCCTTTTGAAATCTAATGCCACACAGCGAAGAAAACACTTTTGTATTGCCTCTGCCCAAACCTACTTACCAAAATCTATTTAGGGTAGTACCACTGTTTGTCCACTCAGATCGGCTGGTTTTCCATCCATAGTTTTTTGTGCCAACAACTACAGAGTTGCCAATTAGTTACCCTCCAAAACGAAACAAGGTAAAAGGTCTGCTGATGGAAAAGGGAATAGGCGTGTTGGAAAGGGTAAAAATCTTTGTGTCCATGGGGTAGGTTCTAAAGTAACAGAAACATCTGCTGAACAGATACAGTCTTCAAGCCAAACTAAAATGTCTAATTCTTTTTGTGGACGATCTGCTATCATCCCTTTCTTACACAGCAGAACATCACTAAAACTTGTAGATGAGGCTAAAAATGAGCAGAGCAGGTGCTTGAATGTATATCAAGCGCTCCATCAAGTGGGCTCTGCTCCACCTCAACTTCAACATCACAAACACTTCAGTCCTCAGAGGTGTCACCCCAATCACACTTGCTTCCTCACAGCTCACAAGTCTCCAGCCACCCAACTGACTATGGGTTAATACAGATGAGTGAGTCTTCAGAGCTGTTCACTCATACAATAGCCTGGGAATCAGAGGTCTGCTCCAAAGCTTAATTCAGTCAAGTCGAGGAAATGATCTGCACCAATGCACAAAATCTTTGTGAGTTGGATCCAGGCCCAGATGAAGAAGGGTCCGAGCATAATGTAGACCCTCATTCCCAAACTGTAACCCCTGTTGTTGGAGACAATGAGGCAGATGATGATGAGACTCAGATACCTGATTGGAACGACAACTTGACTTTGCACTCAGGGCAGGAAGAGGTTGGCTCTGAGGACGATGAGTGTGAGAACACACAGAGTGATGATGAGGTTGGAGATCCCACTTACTGTCAACCCACAGGCAGGCAGTTGATAAGTTCAGCAGAGGAGGTGGAGGAGGATGGTAGTGATGAGGTTAGGTTTCGGCTTCCTGGACAGAGACGGAGTCCTGGAAGCACGTCAGCAACTGTGTCCTCAGCCACAACTCTGCCTCTGTGCAGACGTCGTGGTGGCTCTTCAGGTCAGATGAGCACTAAGCCTTGCCTAGCCTGGGCCTTTTTTCAGATCGCAAAGGATAGTTTGAGTACTTCATGCATGAACTGTCACATGGACATGAAGCATAAGTCACAGTGGGAAGGTCACTGTGCTACAATTCGTCCTAGCGGGCATGGCCAAACACCCTCTGGCCCATCAAGTGCATCAGCAGTTTCTTCATCCTCTGTGATTGTGGGGACAGCTGTCACATGGGCTTTTGGCCGCAGAACTTCCACCTCTTTACCCGCAACAGCCAGTGTGATTGACAAGTCATCAGCTGGTTTGGAAGTGGAAACACCTGCTGGTGTTGAGTGCTGTCAGACATCGAGAGCACCACCTTTTTATAAATGTGACATAATATGTCGGCCTGCATCTCCATCACAGACCAGCAGTTTGTCTGGGACATCCTACCCAACCCTGTCTCAGCACAGCAGCCAGCCCTCGTCCCACAGATGTGGACAAGTAAAAGACCATTTCCTCCTACCCATGCCAAAGCTAAGAGGTTGAATTTCACCATCTGCAAGCTGTTGGCTATGGAAATGCTGCCTTTCCAGCTGGTGAATGCAGAGGATTTTTGAGACCTTATCGCCGTCAGAGTGTGCCAGTGCCAGATGCCCAGTTGCCACTACTTCTCAAAGAAAGCTGTGCCTGCGCTACATTAGCATGCTGCACACAACATTACCACTTCCTTGAGAAATTCTGTGTGTGACAGAGTGCATTTCACCAAAGACACCTGAACGAATAAGCATGGACAGGGGCGTTACATGTCGCTGACTGGGCACTGGGTGACTATGGTGACAGCAGGAGAAGGGGCTGCTGTACAAGTCTTGCAATCCCCACGGGTTGTGTGTCAAACCTCTGCATCTAGACGTTCCTCCACTGCTTCTGCCTCCTCCACCTCTTCTAGGTCCTCCAACTGCGCCCAAAGCCTGTTTGGTAATGTGACCCGCGTTCAAACTGCGCAGAAGGAATCCAGCACACCTCCTTACTATGCTAGGGCAGCAGGGCTCAACGTCATCAGGCGATGTTTACATTAAAATGTCTGGGAAATATGAGTCACACAGCTGAGGAGTTGTGGTCAGCTCTGGAGACCGAATTTAATTAATGGTTGTCTCCACTGAACCTGCAGCCAAGGAAGGCCGTGTACAACAATGGTGAAAACCAGGGTGCGGCCCTTTGCCGGGGCAATGTGACACATGTGCTTTGTATGGCTCATGTCTTGAACCTGGTCGTCCAGCAGTTTCTAGCCTACTATCCCGGCCTAAATGCGCTTCTGCAGAGGGTACGGTCGCTGTGTGCTCACTTCTGCCATTCACATCCCACAGCTCAACGACTTGCATCGCTACAGAAGTCGTTCGGCCTGCCGATTCACTGCCTGAAATGCAATATGCTGAACGATGGAATTCCACTCTGCACATGTTGCAGTGACTGTGGCAGCAGCGCCGGACCCAGGTGCAATATGTTATGACGTATAGCCTGGGCCAACGCGATCCAGAGGTGGAGCAAATCACGCTGCTAGAGTGGTCTCAGATCAAGGACCACTGCACCCTTCTGCAGAGTTTTGAACTGGCTACTAAGATGTTTAGCGCTGAAGATGCCATTATCAGCATGACTATTCCGGTCATGTACATGCTAGAGCACACTTTAACCAGTATTCGGAGTCAGGTGGTTGGCTAAGAGGAAGGTGTATGCGGAAGGGATAACAAGATCTCAAAGGTTCAGACAGTCGGCAGCACCAAGACAGCTGGCATGGGAGAGTGGGGGAGAGGGATTAATGAGGGCGCATGGTAGCAGCCAAACTGTTGATGAAGGTGCAGGAGCCAAGGAAGAAATGGAGGATGAAGAGGCGATGGGCATGGAAGACTTTAGTAGATGAGGGAGATCTTGATCACATTTTTGTTGTGCGAGGTTGGGGGGAGAAGGCAGAGGAAGGAAGCAGGAATGCTACCTGGCCGCCACCAACACAACAAGGATTGTTGGAAAAATGGCTTGAGCTTGCCACTCATACCTTGGAGATTTTCTCGTGCCCCGCATCCTGCGTTCACTCTGAACATGTCTTCAGCGCTGTTGGTAGTGTGCTGACAGATAAGCGCACATAGCTGTGCAGTGACAGTCTAGACAGACTAATGTTTATCAAGATGAACAAGTCATGAATCTGCATGGGCTTTTCCACCCCTGTGTCACCCTGGGGAGACTAAACACTTGTGTACTTTTTAATGTGCTGCATTCAACTCCCCATTTCAATATTTCAACTCTGGGGCAATTGATGCCACTTAAGTGGTCTCAGTGCCTAATTTTTTTGAAAAATGGAGACTGTTGTTGCTGTTTGTTGCTTGACTTGAGCAGGGCCCTCTGAGCTCAATACCTATCCCTGACACTCCTGCCCCTGTTTCTGAATATTCATCCTTTTTGTCCATCGAACCAGTGATTTGCTGTATTCACATCGACCATTTTTGGATGCGCAAGACACATGAATGCCTTTTTGCTGCACTACCTGCAACATGATACTTGGATTGCTAGAATTCAAAGTTATGCCGACTACTGGGTTGCCACACTGTTAGATCCCAGGTGCAGGAGTAAATTTGGCCAAATGATTCCTGCCCTGGAAAGGGAAGCATGCATACAGGAATACAGGAGTATCAACAGAAGCTTTTACACAATCTTAGATCTGCTTTTTCCCAAAACACAAGTGGTGCACATAGTGATTATCGCAGTACTAACTTTACAACTCTGGGAACGTCAAGTCGTCATCACTCAAACCTTAACAGTAATGGTACCTTTACACGCCGCTACAGGATGGTGGAAACAATCGGGTAGATGAGACAAATGTATCTTGCACCGCCAAATCAACCCGCGGTCGCGGCGTGTGAACACGGTTGTTTCCACCCGTCACTTGAGGCACCTGTTTCAGAGCAGAGCTCAAAAACAGGTTAATTTCAAGGCGATGGTTACGGCCTGTATCGGTGTGTAAATAAGGAACAGGAGAGTTGTTTCAACACCTTGCTATCTACCTGGGGCGTGACACAGGCTCCGGGATACCACACCCCATCAACGATCATTGGTGGAAGCTCCTGCGTTACGATTGGTAGACGCTGCATAGGGCGGCATATTTAAGGAGCTGACCAGTCACACTACACAATTGCTCGAGCGTCATGTATTAGTCAGCCTCCTGCGCTGCCTGGCCAATCATGATGTTATTGCTTTGTCCTATCAGCGTACGGAATTCTCGTAATCCACAATTGTGGCACGCCTATGTGTTGTCCCTGCTGCCTTTGTTCCGCCCATATTACCTTGTTATAGCGGCGTGTAAATGAGGTAAGGTGAGCTACAAAAGGTAACTTGTGGCACCCGGCGGTGTATCCAGAGATAGATGTAACCTACTGTAGCGCACCTTGTTGCGGCGTGTAAAGGTGGTGCGGGTACCGTTTTCAACCGTTTGTGCATGCTCGTGCACGTGAAGCACCCGGTTGTTTCCACCATCCTGTAGCGGCGTGTAAAGGTACCATAACAGCTGAATATCGATGCCATGACTGTGGAACTGGACCCTTGTTCATTTTGGGCTTCCAATCTCTTGAAAAATGGCCTGAGCTCGCCACTCATGCCTTGGAGATTTTGTCGTGCCCCGCAGCCTGCGTTCACTCTGAACATGTCTTCAGCGCTGTTGGTAGTGTGCTGACAGATAAGCGCACATAGCTGTGCAGTGACAGTCTAGATAGACTAATGTTTATCAAGATGAACAAGTCATGAACCTCCATGGGATTTTCCACCCCTTTGTCAGTCTGGGGAGACTAAACGCTTATGTACTTTTTAATGTGCTGCATTAAACTCCCCATTTCAATATTTCAACTCTGGGGCAATTGATGCCACTTAAGTGGTGCCAGTGCTTAATTTTTTTGAAAAATGGAGACTGTTGTTGGAGTCTCCTTGCTGTTTGTTGCTTGACTTGAGCAGAGCCCTCTGAGCGCAATACCTATCCCTGACACTCCTGCCCCTGTTTCTGAATATTCAACCTTTTTGTCCATTGAACCAGTGATTAACAAATTTGCTGTATTCACATCGACCATTTTTGGGTGCTTAGAAGCAATGATTACTACATCTCCATTACTGTTTAACGTAAACTGCTTTTGGGCATCAAGCTAGGTTTTGGCATATGTGATGTATACATATGCCCAGTTTTTGGGCTCTAAAAAGCATTGCTTGGTCTATCTTCACTGTCCACTAGGCCTATACAGGTCACTGACCTACCTGACTAGTTTTTCCAGTAATATTCAACAAAACTTAGGGTACCTTTAGGGCCGCTTTACACACACCAACTTCTGTGACCAACGTCTGAACAGATCTCTGGTTGCAGTAAAATCATGGACACATTGCTCCATTTTGTGGCTGTGTACAAATGGAACAATGTGTCCATGATTTCACTGCAACCAGAGATCTGTTCAGAAGTTGGTCACAAATATCTGTGTGTGTAAAGCGGCCCTTACACGTTGCAACATTGCATGCAATTTCACTTGCAACTTACTGGTTACAGTGAAATCATGGACACATTGTTCCTTTAGTACACAGCAACAAAATAGAACAACGTGTCCATGATTTCACTGCAGCCAGTAAGTTGCAAGTGAAATTGCATGCGATGTTGAGATGTGTAAAGCTACCCTTACAGTTGTTCCATCTGTGTGTGGCGGAGCATAACATTGATGGGAGCGCTTGCATGAGCGTTGAGTTTATGCGGCCTACTAGGCCTAAATAACTCACTGACCTACCTGACTAGTTTTTACGGTAATACTCCACTAAACTGATAGTTGTCCCACCTATGTGTAGCAAGACATAACACTGATGTGAGCGCTTGCATGAGCTTAGAGTTTATCTGACCTGCTAGGCCTAAACAGCTCACTGACCTAGCTGACTAGTTTTTACAGTAATATTCCACAAAACTGATTGTGGTCCCACCTGTGTGTGGTGGGGCATATCATTGATGGGAGCGCTTGCATGAGCTTTGAGTTTATCCGGCCCAGTAGGCCTAAACAGGTCACTGACCTACCTAACTACCTTTTTCGGTAATACTCCACGAAACTGATAGTGGTCCCACCTGTGTGTGGCATAACATTGATGAGAGCGCTTGCATGAGCTTTGAGTTTATCCGGCCCAGTAGGCCTAAACAGGTCACTGACTTACCTCTCTAGTTTTTCCTGTAATACTCCAGAAAACATATAGTTGCTGAGCAATGTTTAACCTTGAAATGCTAGGTTAGGTCCTGTTCCAAACCCTATGCCATGCAGGCAGGATGGGCCATTCAGCAATTTTTGGTCTGAGACAATTGATGCCATTTTGCTGTGGTCTGACCCTTTGGGAAGAGTGAGGACTCTAGTTGGGGTCCCCTTGCTGTGTTGTACATGATTTGAGCAGGGCGTAACATGCCTATACCTGTGTCTCATCCTCCTTTTACTCCTCCACCTCTTTTTACTTAAAGGGAACCAACCACCTCAGATCACCCTAATACACAGTTAGTACATGTCCCTGCACCCTAAGGATACCTTTCCAGCACTGTTTTTGTGTAAAATCTTGCATTAGTATAACTGATATAAAGAGTTTATAAACTTACCAGCCTGGTGACTTCTGGGCGTATCCCTCCTTCTGTTATACTCCAGGGCTGTGCATTCATTGCATGTCTGTGCTCCCCTTCCCTCTGTGCAGAGGAGATAACGATCACGCCCATCAGGGCAGGGCAGCAGGCACGGAGGGAGGGGGAGCACAGACATGCAATGCACAGCCCTTAAGTATAACAGAAGGAGGGATACGCCCAGATGTCTCCAGGCTAGTAAGTTTATAAACTCTTTATATCAGTTATACTAATGCAAGATTTTACACAAAAACAGTGCTGGAAAGGTATCCTTAGGGTGCAGGGACATGTACTAACTGTGTATTAGGGTGATCTGAGGTGGTTGGTTCCCTTAAGGGTATGTGCACACTGGGCGGGTTTTCGGCGGTTTACCTGTGTAAACCGCCGTTTTGCATACATTAGTTTTATGTTAATTTATGTTAATCCAAACCGGCGTTTGGATTAACATTAAAACTAATGTAGCCCGCCCAAGGCTGTGCACATACCGGCGGTTCCCCAGCGTCATCCGTTGCTAACCCGCAGGTTTCCCAGCGGGTTAGCAAAGAATGAACATGTTGTAAAAACCGGCGGTTCTGCAGCGGCTGCAAGCAGAAACATGTGCTGCTTCCAGCCGCTGCAGAATCGCCGCCGAGAACCCGCTGGGCAGCCGCCGGTTACCGCCCGGCTCCCGCAGCTCATAACCGCCAGGAAGCCGGAGGACGGCGCCGGAGCTTCCTGGCGGGTCCCGCCCAGCCGCCGAGGCAAACACGCCGGGTAGTGTGCACTTACCCTTAGGCTATGTGCACATCTGACGTTTGTGCATCTCTGCAGAACGTCCAAAAACCTGGGTTTTTTTAGCAGAAACTGAGTTTTCTGTGCTCAGCAGTGTCCCTCGTTTTTTGCTCGTTTTACGCCGGGTTTTCCAGCGTTTTCTCGGCTGTTTTCTCGGCTGTTTTGAAAACTGAGTTTTTAGTGCACTTGATCAGCTGGAAGCGCTGGAAAAACGGTGGAAAGAAGTCACTTGGTCTATTCTTTGAAAAACGTTGTAAAAACTCAGTTTTGACTGAAAAAACTCAGTTTTGACTGAAAACGACCAGAAGAAAAACGTTCTAATGAAGACAGCGTATTCTAAACTCCATTGAGTATCATGTTAACCCAGCCGGTGGCTAGGATTAACATAAATTAACATAAAACTCAGCAGAAAACGCCGACGTAAAACGTCCAAAAACAGCCCAGAAAACGACTGATGTGCACTTACCCTTAATGTAGAAAACTTCTGCCACTTTTCCCCTGTAACTCATCCATTTGTCAATTCATAGTCAGTTTCACTCACCTCTGAAATTTTAGGTGAATGTGAACCCCCTTCTATTTTGAAGTGCTTTGGAAAAGTGTGCAGGCTGGCACAGACCGTGTCTAGTCCACCCATGCTATGCCATGAGACTAATTGTACTGTGGGTAGATTGTTGTCACTTTTCATGGCGTTTGTTGTCTATTCTGAGTAGTTTGGCAGCTTTTCGACACTTTTGAAGGTGTTTTCTATGTGTTTGCTGTAGCCTTGCCTTGATTTCAATGGGGTTCAAAGGTGTTCAACGAACATTTGACGAACACACCCCCAATTCGGCGAATCGAATCGAATTCGACGACTTAGGTGGTGGCTCATCTCTAATCACATCCATTACACAGTACATAGCAGGGACACATATATAAGATTATCTCAGCACAGGAGATGTGGTATGATTAGACCATGTCCCTCTACAGTCAGACACATTCATTACACAGTACATAGCAGGGACATATATATAAGAATATCTCAGCACAGTAACATTTTTTTAAACATCCAATTGTGGAAATTATTATTTCAAGACTTAGGCTGGGGTTCCACATAAGCCCTCAGTCCGTTTTTGGCTTCAGTTTTCTCATTTTTTTTTTCTAAGTCCAAAAACTGACAGAAAAACGGATTGGATGTAATAAACACCCTGTCCGTTTTTCTATGGAGCTCCAAACATTGCCCTGTCCGTTTTTGAGTCAAAAACGTTGCATGCAACGATTTTGGCATCATTTAAAAAACGCATGCGTTTTCATGCGTTTTTTTTAACATGGGGTTCTATGGGAAACGCATGCGCGAACGCATGCAAATGCGCACTTGCGTTTGCGCATACGTTCGCGCATGCTTTTTTTTTAATGAAAATTCCAAAAACGTTCAGGAGTGCAGGAGGCTCAAAAAGCACCCAGAAAAAAACGGATTGGTGATGAAAATCACTTCCAAAAACGGATTTCTATGTGTGACCACAGCCTAATTGATTAAAATTAACTTTGTGAGAAAACTTCAACTCTGCTACATCTTGTCTATCTTACTATCTATCTTATCTTATCTATTCAATTTGTACATGAATGTAATATGTGCCTTTTGGACAAAGTGGATTCTGCTGCAGCTGGTGTGATAAGATGCAGATGTAGCACAAAGTATTTGTCATTGTTGCACACACACCGGCCAGCTAGTTTTCTTGTCAGTGTTGACTTCCATGGTTTGCTTTTCTTGTCTTTTCACTTTGGGTGATGTCTTTCCTGATGTGCTGGCTCCCTCTGGTGCTCGCTCCTCAACTTTCAAGTAGAGATGAGCGATGCTCGATCTAACGTGTTCGCCAATTTCAAATTCGACCTGTTTTGGGCTATGTTCGAGTGGTTCCATGAATGCGAACGATTTGCTAAAAATCCGGTAATTCAAGGTTATGTTCGACAACTGTTTATTGACCAAAAGAGTAAGGCTGGCTTCACACCACAGCGCGGTCCGGTTCAGGGCTGTCAGGCATGAACCTGACAGCCCCAGACCGGATCAGCACACAGAACCGGAGGGTCAAATGTGCCCTCCGGTCCTGTGTGCAGCCGGATGGCTGTAATTGCAGCCGCAGCTGCTGTTTTTTCAAGATCGCGGCTAGTATGGAGCTAGCCGCGGTCCTGAAACAACAGCGGCGTGCAGCCACCGGTATCCGGTTCCCGAATTTGCCCAGACCGGGGCAATCTGGCCCCATAGGCTCCCATGTTAGGGAGAACCGGATTGCCCCGGATTCGGGAGAATCCGGGACAATTCGGGAAAATCTGGGATCCAACTTTTTGGGGAGATTTTTCTCCCCGGACACAAAAACGTTGCAAGCAACGTGTTTTTGTCCGGTGAGAATAATCCGATTTCTCCTGGATTTCACCGCAGAGATGAAACCGGATGGCAGGGAGCTGCCATCCGACTCCATCCAGCCCCATAGGCTGCTATGGGGCCAAAAAAAGGTCCAGGCTGTCTGGTTTATACCGGACAGCCACCGGACCGGACCATGCCATGGTGTGAAGCCAGCCTTACTGACTTTTAACTGTAAGGCTAGGGTCACACATGCCATGCGTTTTTTTAGGTGTTTTTTAGCTACCTGCGTTTTTGCCTGCGTTTTTGCTGTTAGGTGTGGAGGCCCCCTTAAAAATGCATGCCTTTTGTTTAAAAATGCATGCAAAAATGCATGTCCATTTTGACACTTTCAAAAACGCATGCGTTTCCCATAGGGCCCCATGTTATAAAAACGCATGCGTTTTTGAAAAAGCACCAATAAATACTGCTTGCTGCGTTTTTGGGTGCGTTTTTCAAAAAATGGTTCATCATGCAGTATTTTTTGGTGCTGAGCCAAAAACGCACCCAAAAACGCATGGTACCTTCAGACATGCGTTTTTGCTATTGGGACATGCGTTTTTTGCATGGGGGCCTATGGGTACGTTTTTACAAGCGTTTTCAGAAAGCGCAGGTCTCCAAAAACGCTAGTAAAATCTGCATGCGTGACCCTAGCCTAATGCTTTTATACAACGTTATTATGAGTCTCAGTGTCTAGGAATAGCGAGCGGAGGAAGGAAGGAAGGCTGGGGAGAGGTCTGTGGTCAAATAAGTGCAGATCTCCATTTTTGTTCTTTCCCGCACTTAGTGTGGGTGGTCTGGTCTGTCAGCGAATCATCACGCATAGAGCAAAGTGCACTTTTTCACACAAGGGCTTGTGTCATTGGCTGGGTATGTCACGTATCCTTGCCATATAAGAACTGTCCATTTTCCCTCCTCGCCATTTTATCAGTGTTGGAGCTCAGTTTCAGACGCCGTCGCTGCTGCTGTGTGCGGTACAAAGACAGTTAGAGAGCGATTCCATTCAAAGTTACATAGAGAGATAGATAGTATGTTTAAAGACTACTTCCAAATACAGCCTTTTTGGGCTTAAAAGCACTGTGTGCCAGGCAGGTCTGTTCCAGTGCTGTGTTGAAATCTACATAGATCCTGTGCTGTGCAAGCGTTTCTTACAGCATCTGGCTAAATCTAGCCAAGCAAATCCTTTTTGGCGAGTGGCACTATGCGCCAGGCAGGTGTGTAGCACTGCTGTGTAGAAAGCTACACCTGTGTTTACAAGTCTTTTGTTTTTTACAGCATTTGGCCAAATCTACCCAAGCAAATTCTTTTTGGCAAATAGCACTGTGTGCCAGGCAGGTGTGTAGCACTGCTGTGTAGAAAGCTACACTTCCAGAGTTTGCAAGCCTTTTTTACTGCATCTGGCCAAATCTAGCCAAGATAATCCTTTTTGGCTAGAAGCACTGTTTGGCTAGGTAGCTGTGGTCCAGTGTTCTGTTTAAATCTACCGTCATACAGTGCAGAAAACCCTTTTGTATTGCATCTGCCCAAACCTAGTTACCAAAATCTATTTAGGGTAGTACCACTGTTTGGCTAGATACAGTATTTTGAGGTCACTGACATTACTAAATGTCTGTTGGCATTAAGTAGATTAAAAAGTGTTCAAAATAGTGCTAGGGAAGCTCAGAGTGGTATGACCCGCCCAGGGGTCTATGGGAACCCGGACGTTAGTGCTGGGGAGTGATGTCTCGGTGGCCAGTGCCCGGGCCCGTAACCCTGGGGGTCACTGGGTAAATAGGTAAAAAGAAAATAATAAAGTCTCGTAACGCCACCTGCAGTGTCTAGTGATCTCACCAGCACTGCTGTCAGACCGCCGGGGATGGTGGTATTGCAGCTAGTTGATAACGCTCCCTGCACGCGGTGCGGAGTCCCCAGGGCAGTGCTGCTGCTGAGCTGGTCGATGTGGCAGCAGCTACTTCTTAACTTTACTGAATAAGACACCGGAGGCTTGCTGACTCTGTACGGGTACTTTACTGGCAACAGTTCACGGTAGTTCAGATACACAGTTACTCAGTCTTTGCGGGTAGCTGGCCGGGTAGTCACCGGAGGGTACAAAGTTTCTCTGAGGCCCCCCAAGTGTTCCTTCAACTTTATGTTCACTGTCCTCTGTGTCTTTCTTGAGCCTCCTTTCTATCCGTGCGCTGCCCAGTACAGACCCACTTTCTACCATGCCCGTCAAGTGTGATGAGGTGACCCTTCTTCTCTAAGGGGCTCAACCCGGTTTGAGGATACCTCGTGGGGCTGTACGTTATGGACGAGGTTGGGGACTGCTTGGCAGACCTGCGACACACAGGTATTGGCGGCTCAGGGTTGGACTCGCCTGCACCGCGACTCAAAGCTGTTGCCCCATTGTGGGCCGGGATTCCCCTAGACCATTTACTCGGACAGTCTGGCACTGGGTCTCCCTTTTCTTTCTGGGTCGTCACTCCTTTTTGGGCGCCCTCCCTGTGGTGTCCCTGTAGGACTTGTTCCTTGCTTCTCTCCTCAGACTAGACTAGATCTGCTTGTGTGCTTCCCGCTCCTTCTACCCTAACACTCCTCCCACCGGGGCTGGGTCTCCCAGGCAAACAGGTTAACCCTTTAAGTCCCCCTATTCTAGGTGTAGGGATGCTGGGATGAGAACATCAGTTCGACATTATCCCCTCCAATGACTGGGATACCGCACACTCTGTTTTGAGTGCAGTACCCCTACTGTGGTGCACTGACCAGTGGGGTGCCACATGTTACATACTTGCTTTCAGAATATTTCAAGGGATGTGATAGGGTGTAGTGACCCACGCTCATTAAATTAATGGGGATAGGCGGCGTTCTCTATGCTACAAATATTAGTCCAACAGGGACTTTATTAAGATTTGTGGTCAGGACACACATAGGCTCACAGTAAAAGGAACGTATCAACACAATTCAGAAACACTGCCATCTTCTCTGGACCAAAACTTATTTATATAGTAATAATTTATTTCTTTAGTGCCAACATATTCCCCAGCACTTTACAATTCAGAGGGGACATGTACAAGTACATACAATCTCATATTGAGACAACACAGAGTAACAAAAATTCATCAGATAGAAAGAGGAGTGAGGGCCCTGATCTCAAGAGATTGCAGTCTATGAAGAAATAGGGGGGCACAAAAGGTAAATGGTAAAAAAGAACCACCGTATATGCTCCAGCCATCAATATAATAAATAGGGGATTCACATAATGCTACATGAACTGGTCAATAGCCAGGATCTGTACAAGTACAGATAAAGTGCTATTAAGTGCATGGATAGTGTAACTACATAATGCTGAGGACCAGATTTGGAAGAAAATGTTGTAAAAGACAGAATGGGAAAGGTTAGATAAATGAGATGAGGAGATAGGTCAAACTAAAAAAATGTGTTTTTAGGACTTTGCTAAGTAAACAAATTGTTCTTGGTAGTACGTTCCAGAGAATTGGCATTGAAAATGGACTGAGGAAAAATGGTCACGTGAATCAAAATGTCATATTCCTTATGGAGTCCAAGTCCTGCAGACTCAAGAGGAGAAGGACCATCCAGCTTGTTATCAGCACCCAGTTCAGAAGCCTTAATCTCTGATGGTATTGGGCTGCATTGGCGCCTATTGCATGGGCAGCTTATACATACTGAAAAGCATTATTAATGCTGAGCACTATACAGAGGTTTTAGAACAACAAATGTTTCCACCCAGACAACGTCTATTTCAGGGAAGTCCTCGAATGCTGTAGTAAGACAATGCTAAACCTCATACTACCTCCATCACAACAGCAAGGCTTCACAGTGGAAGAGTTTTGTTGTTGAACTGGCCGTCTGCAGTCCAGAATATTCACCAATAGAAAACACTTGGCGCACTATGAAATTATTATTATTATTATTTATTTATATAGTGCCATTAGGTTCCATGGCGCTTTACATGAGGATGAGGGAGACAAGAACAAGTACACTAAATCTAGGCGATCAGGACGCACAGGTACAGGAGGGGCAGGGACCCTGTCCACGAGGGCTCACTATGAAATGAAGAATCCAGCATAGACCCCGGACTGTTAGGGTATGTGCACACGGGGGGCGGGTTAGTGGCGGCGGCGGCTGGGCGGACCCGACAGGAAGCTCCGGAGCCGTCCACCGGCTTCCTGTCGGGTCCGTGCTGCGGGAGACGGGCGGGTGTGCGGCGGGTGCACAGCGGGTAAGCGCCGGCGGTTCTTCAGCGGCTGGAAGCAGCACATGATTCTGCTTGCAGCCGCTGCAGAACCGGCCGGATTATAGAACATGCTCATTCTTTGCTAACCCGCTGGGAACCCAGCGGGTTAGCAACGGATGAGCATGTGGAAACCGCCGGTGTGTGCACACTGGGGGTCGGTTTCCATAGGTTTATATGTTAACCCAAAAGCCGCTTTTGGATTAACATAAATTTACATAAACCTCATGGAAACCGACCGGCGGTTTCCGCGGCTAAACCTGCAGTAAACCTTCCTGTGTGCACATAGCCTTAAGCAACAAGAATCCTACTTGAGAGAAAAATAGGTCTACAATACTCTCCCTAAACTCCAGTAATTGGTCTCCTCACTTATCAAATGTTTATAGCCTGGTATAAATGAAGAGTCGAAGCTGCACAATGGAAGACATTGCTTTGTCCCAACTTTTTTAAGATGTGTGCTGGACATTTTTGGCACAGACCCATTGACCTGAATGGGTCCGTGGGTCCGTGCTGACGGCCAAAAACAGATACGTGTACCCTAATAATTCTTCTATAGACACATGAGAGGAAGAAAAGATTTCTGATATCATCCCTAAATATGGACCAAAAATAGAACAACATAGTCTATAACACAGTTATTCCCAATATTCACCTATATCCCAAGTGATAATTATAGGGTCAAATTCAATATTGTTCTAGATATTTATGCATAGATTAATCACCACCCAATCATGTTTTTAACACAGAAGAGTAGATTGCACTCAAATTAGTGTGAGAGCATAGTTTAACCCCTTCACCCCCAGGTGATTTTCCATTTTCTGTTTTCCATTTCTCCCACTCATTCTTCCCAGAGCCATAACTTTTGTATTTTTCTGTCAATATACACATACAACGACTTGTTTTTTGCGGGACAAGTTGTAATTTTGAAAGAAATCATTTATTTTACCATATAGTATACAGGAAAATGGGAAAAAAATTCCAAATGCGGTGAAATTGCAAAAAAAGTGTAATTACAGGTTTGTTTTTTGGGGGGTTTGTTCACCATGTTCACTATATGGTAAAACTGACGTGACGGTGTGAAACAAAATTCTGAAGTTTTTAAAGAAAAAGAATTGCAATTTTGTACCTTTTTATGAGACCCGTACCTGTCTCATTTTTGTCGGGAACTGCCAGTGATAGTTCATTTTTTTTGTGTCTTGAGCTGGTGTTTCTAATGATACCATTTTTAGTTAGATGTGATGATTTGATCGCCTGTTATTGCATTTTATTGCAATGTTGCATTGACAAAAAAAACTTAATTTTTTCATTTGGATTTTTTTTTCCATTACATAGTTTATAGATCTGATTAATTATTTTATATTCTGATAGATCGGGTATTTCTGAAAGTGGCTATACTAAATATGTGTATTTTTTTTAATAGTTGCATTTTCAGTGGGACAAAAGGAGGGTGATTTGAACCTTATTTATTTTTTTAAATAATATTTAAAACTTTCTTTTATATAATTCTTTATTTTACACTAGTGTGATGCTCCTGCGGATCGGTCGCCACTAGATGGTGCAGCAGCTGGGATTGGTAAGTCGGTCACCCCACACACACACCCAACACATCCCCCAATCCCAAGTCTAAGTTACTCTATGTCTAGCAACGGGATAGCAGGTAGAGCCAGGTGGATGGTGGAGAGTTAGGACAGAACCCGGTAAGGGGTGGAGATGACACAACAAAAAGTTCCTTTATATAACAAAAAAGAAAGACAACACCAAGTCTTAGTGGAGTGAAGTGGAGAGGAGAGTTGAGTGGAGAAGGAGAGAAAGAGTTGAAACCCGTCAACCAAGTAGTTAGAGAAACCAGACTGAGAGAACCCGGACCCAGCAGCCTATGCCACTGTAAGGCTAGCCCGGGTCCCCATCTGAAATCCAAGGGAAGACAGGGGGAGTCTAAGGTGTGCCCGATTCAGCTGGGACACCGAGGGACTGAGCCGGAACCAGAGTGCCGGATCTGCTGAAGTGGCCGGGAAGCTTCATGCCCTAACCATGAAATCCGTCGGGCTGTGGGGTCTTTATGTCCTGAGACCCAACCTCCAGCACAGCGAAAGGAAGGCCGATGAATTAGGGCTAAGGGACCCGAGAAGTCATTCACAGAAAAGCCTGTGACCGCTAGACCGTAGTTAGTGTGCAGAATAGACTGACGAGTCCCGAAAGGATCATGAAAGAGGGTGTCGCAGACGAGCCATGCCAGCTGCTAAGACCACTGCGGAGGCGCTGTTGTACTGAACTGTGTTGTAACAACTGATGAGCTGAGAGTGAACACGGTTAAAGTTCTGAACAGTGTGAGATTTTGATTGCGCGCCTGAAAGGTGGTAGACTGGTTCCGTGAGCCGGCAGCAGGATGCTGCCTGATAGTACTGAGAACTCTGCACTACACCTACACTGACTACACAGTTGCCCTGGGGACCAGCCCAATCCGTGGAGGACTCAACATCTCAGCCTGCTGCATCATCCCCAGCCATCTATAGCCACAACCCATGGGTGGCATCACGATAATTCATAAATTCATAATTCAGACTGCTGAAGTGGCCGGGAAGCTTCATGCCCTAACCACAAACTCCGGCGGGGTACAGGGTCTTTATGTCCCGAGACCCAACCTCCGGCACAGTGAAAGGAAGGCCGATGAATTAGGGCTTGGGGACCCGAGAAGTTACCCACAGAAAAGCCTGTGACTGCTAGACCGTGTGCAGACTTTGACTGAAGAGGCCCGAAAGGAACATGAAAGGGGGTGTTGCAGACGAGCCGTCCCACCTGCTAAGACCACACTGGAACCGCTGTTGTACTGAACTGTGTGTGTTGTAAGAACTTACGAGCTGAGAGTAAACGCAGTTGAAGACCTGAACAGTGTAATATTTTGATTGCGCACATAAGAGGTGGTAGACTGGTTCCGCAAGCCGGCAGCAGGAGGTTGCCTGAGGGTACTGAGAACTCTGCACTACACCTACTGACTACACGGCTGCCCTGGGGACCAGCCCTACCCGTGGAGGGCTCAACATCTCAGCTGCTAACCCTCATCATCCCCTGAGGTCCCGACCGCAGTGGTGGCTACCTATAGCCACAATCCACGGGTGGCATCATGATAACTCATAAACTGTTTCTCTGTTTTCCCCTTTTATTGACTGCCCAGGATCACGGAGCCGGGCAGCTCACTGACCCTTAGGGTATGTGCACATCAGATGGTTCTGCATCTTTGCAGACCGTCCTAAAACCGGTGTAGAATAGCAGAAACTGAGTTTTCTGAACTCGCCAGTGTCCCTCGTTTTGTTAGCGTTTTGCTAACGATTTGCGATCGGTTTATTAGCATTTGTACAGCGTGTTCTTGGCGATTTCCCCGGCGTTTTTCTTAGCGTTTTCCAGACTGGTCTTTGGTGCACTTGTAAGCTAGATCCGCTGGAAAAAACGCTAAAAAGAAGTCACTTGCTCTATCTTTGAAAACCGGTGGAAAACCGGTGAATAAACTGGAAAGGAGACAAAAAAAACGTTCTAATGTACACAGCGTTTTCTAAACTCCATTGGCTAGCATGTTAATGCAACCGGTGGCTAGGATTAACATAAATTAACATAAAACTCAGTGGAAACCGCCGACAGAAAACGCTCACAAAACGACTGATGTGCACATACCCTTAGGGCGCCTCAACACTGCACAGTGCAATCGCTTGTGTTACGCAGAGAGATGCTTAAGTATCCCCCGCACAACACAAATGAACACTTTCTGCCAGTGACAGAGCTCAGGGGTCTCTGGCAGAACGTGATTCCTGACAGCATCCGGGGTCATCAGCTGACCCCGGGCTGTCATGGCAACGCATCGAGGTCCCATGATTGTAGAGAACAGCGCGATCCCTACCATTGTGGTGTGGATCGCAATGTCAGTGATTGACAGCGCAATCCAAAGGGTTAACAATGCCGATTGGATTGTTGATAAGATCAGCTGACATGTGCAAGGAATGATGTGAGCTCAGCGGGTGAGTTCGCATCAAAGTGAGGGACGCGGCCCCTTTGTCAAGAAGGGGTTAAAAGACTTTTCCTCTAGTATTATCCCTATATGTCTTATTCACTCTTTCAATGCCCAAAAAATACAAAAGATTCTAAGCTGTCTTTATGAATTTCTACAAAATGTTTAGCAGCGCCTGAGATGTTGGTTCATTGTTTATTTCTGGTGTCGGCTGCGTGTTCCGATATTCTAGTCTTTAATTTTCTTATCGGGCAGCCGACATATAATAAATCACATTTGGTGAAATAGATAACATACGCGCTATGTGTGTAGTGTCACAGTAATAAAAGCCATTTATTTGAAAAACCCGGGACTCTTCATATAGAATTTCTTTCTTTAATTATCACTGTATATTTACTACCTCCACATTTATATAAACCTGTTGTAGAAAGCCAGGTTCTCAGGGAAAAGTGAGTCTCTCAAAGATTCAGCATGTTAGCAACAAAGTCTGTTTCCACATTGTATCCTGATGGAGTTCAGGTAGGGATGATCGAATAGTGAAATACTCGGATTTGCCAGAACCATACCGGATACCGAGTACTTTGTAATAATCGCGTATTCGTACCGAATAGCAAGCCCAATGCAGTCAATGGGAAGCATGAGTGATTTTGTGCTAGAGCCAACAAAGAGGTCTGGGGCCCTGAAGAAAAGGCTGAAATGGGTGGGAAAGTGATGAAACAAAATGGGAAGAGCCTGGAGAATAGGCCTGCATGTGTGGCACCCCATGGGTTAATATGCCACAATAACACCACATGGGTTCTCTCCCCACTACACACTGACAAACACTAGCACCTCTGGGCCAGGAGGGGGAGCACCACCTGCTCCCTTAAATACTCTTGCTCATGAGGGAGAGCTCAGTTCAGCTCGGAGCAGGACTGTGAAGAAGACACTTAGAGCAGAGTTAGCTCAGTGCAGACCTAGCAAGGGTCAGAGGAACAGGCGAACTACAGACAGAGGAACACGTCTGGGAGCTGGAGTGACACTTTCACTTGCCCCAGAAGAGCGCACAGAACGGACACCGGATCTGGTACTGTGTCTGGCACCCACAGCACAGTGAATCCAGGAACAGTGGGATCTCTAGATGCCCCTAGTACCAGTGCAAAGCAACACAGAGGGGTCAGCACAGCACAGAGGACTCAAGTTGCCTAGCCAAGTGGTACCAGCAGAACACAGAGAAAGAGTGAGAAGTCCCAGCAGCTTAGCTAGAAGCAGCAGCTCAGGACACACACACAGCGCAGCACAAGGAAGCTGATGACCCGGACAGGGTGGGGAGAGAGCTTAGCCCCATTACAGACTCCGTTGACTATAACCTGCAACAACATCTGCAGTAAAGCTTTGGAAAACAACAAAACTGTGAGTCTGTGTATTGATTGCAACCTTTGCCCTACATTCAGTAACAGAGAGCTCCCACCTACAGAGCTACCAGCCTGTCAGCTCTGCACACGGATCAGAAGAAGCTGCAGCATCAGGAGAAAAGGAGAATTGCACCTTTGACTACTAAACGTGAGTGTGTGTCCTTTAACCCCGTCTTCACCATTCATATCCATTATAGACTATACCATCACTGTCCCGGGGAATACAGTTCTACCCACTGGAACTATTACACCTAAGCTGCCATCCCATCATCCCCGGAGGTTCTGCAGCAGCGGCGGCCCCATCACTGGCCGCACATGGTGGGTGGCGTCACGACTGACAATCCCCTGTAAATACACCCCTTTTATTTGCCAGGGTCCAGGAAACGAACCGGACCAGGACCACCCGTGACTTCCCCGCAACACACACGGTCCGGTACCGAGTACCCTCCTCCCAGTGGGCTCGACACATGCATTTCTAACTCACATATGGTTGTGGGAATAACTTTGTCACAGGATTACTTGCACATGGGCCCTTTTCTGTGTCCGCCAGTGCAGGTAGATGTAAAGTGTAAGTATTCCAGTACAGTGGACCATACAGTTTATGCTTAGTCTAGTTTGAAAAGTTGTAGTGAGGTGTTAAAGGGAATCTGATATCACCTGAAACACTATTTACTGAAGCTATAGAGTAATTCTGTAATTTAATAGTATTAAAACTCTGTGTGGCTTCATCCCTTTCTCTCTCCGAGTCACCCAGGGGGTTGCAAGGGAGTGATTATGCTGCTGACCAGTAAACTGGGATCGTGGCTGTAATCAAGCTCAAACCCAGGCCCTTTGAGTGATAGCTTGCTATACGCTCTTTTTCTCTTTCTCTTCTTTCTCTCTATCTCAGCAGCTTATCAAGTGATGATTACAGCCATGCCCCCAGTATACTGAATGGTGACATAATCACTCCTCTACACCGTCCCAGTGACTCAGAAAGAGTCGTTATACAATGATTCAGTTGGCCACACAGGGTTTTAACGCTATATATCTGCAGGTAAATAACATGTCTGTGGATGTCAGATTTTTATGAAGGGACTGTTTAAACCAAGTACAGGCACTGGGTGCATCATGGTGTAGCAAACATTTATATACACCTTCCCACCTGCTTGTTTTCCCTCTATCTCCATCCTCCCCTCTTCTGTGATTGACATCTGTGGCTTCATAGAGCCTGAGAAAGCCACAGTTAGATAGAAAACAAAGAGATGGGAAGGTACACTTAAAGGCACCGTTACATGGCACGACATTGAAACGATGTCCGCAACGATCTCGGGGGCGCGTGGTCGTTTTTGACATCATTTCAACATCGCTGGTGAAATGTCATGTGGTGCCCCTATGGCAAGGCGCCACAGCGAGGTACTGCACCCCAAACAGAAGGTGTAGTGCCTCTGTAGCCGTGGATATGGAGGACCCTACAGAGTCTGCACCCCAACGCCCATATAGTAGGCCACCTTAGTATAGGGGACTGAATATTCAGTAGGTCCCAAGGGGGTGGAGCCTAGATGAGCAGGAGACGAGGAATGACAGTTAGAAAACTAGTCAGGCAGACGGTGTAGGACAGCAGAGCGGAAGGACACAGCGGACCCTGCGACCGTGACAAGAGGGCACCTCTTAGGAGAGGGTTGACCCAGACGGAGAAGGGGACACCCCAAGACTGGTTGGAGCCAGCTGGGGAGTCCAGGTCACCACCGGTACACTGGAACCAAGGCGGTTAGTTAACGATTTATCCTTAATCGCAGACCGTCAGGCTGTGGGCCAAAAAGAGGAGCCACAGCACCACAGGACTAAATCCCACCTCTGTCCCAAAGTAGGTCCAAGACACTAATAAGGAGAAGGACTAAATGCCGGTGGCGGGAGGATTGTCTTCGCATCGCTCCCGTCCATACCAAAAAGGAGTCAGAAGTACCTTTTAGTAACAGACCTGGGGACCGGCAATCGGGCTCTTTAGTGTGGTTGACAGGAGAACTAAAGCAAAACACAGACCAAGAAAGTTATTGTAGAGACACCTCTGACAGACTCTGGAAAAGCCTCCAAAATCTGCGGCTACAATTCTCGTTAAACCAGACTGTACCGTGTACTTTTTCCACCTGGTGCAAGTAAAGAACTGTTTAAGTTGAATTGGTGTCTGTCCTCCCTTCATCCGCCGCCCGGAGGGCCTCTATAGCATCACAGAGGTGAGGACTACGACTCCCCTCATCCACCCCGCTGCCCTGAGGTAAAGCTCCACCTGTGGGGAGTTGTACTACCAAAGCTGCATTTACGTCACCACAACAGACGGCCGCAGCGCTGGTAACCCTGTTACCAGGTACCACAAATGGTGTCACATTACAATTTCCCCATCATCATCGTCACCCCCACCCACCATTAAGAGTCCAGGGCACGGAACCAGGAACCAACCAGCCGTGATCCCCACTGAAGTATCCACCTGTCCCGGTATCCGAGTACCCCCTACCCTGTCAACCAACTCATTTCACACGTCTAGATATCGTGGACAACTCACCAGGGGGCGGACTGTCACCCCCGGGGGCCCTGGTGCAGGAGAGGACCGGGGGGCGGGGCTACTGGCCTTCGGCGCAGCCCGGGGGGGAGGGGTGCTGCTGGCCGTCGGCTCGGCCCGGAAAGGGGGGGGTGGGTGCCGGTGGGTGCCGCTGGGAGCCGCAGGCGCGATGCTCTCCTACCTGGGAGCCGCGCCGGATGTCTGCTAGGGGCCGGAGGAGCAGAGGAGAGGAGGGGCTGAATTAGGCAAGGGAAGCAGGAAGCTCTCTGCTTCCCTTGCCTGACCCTCCTCTCCTCTGGCGGCGGCTTGCGGGGGTCAGCTGGGGCCCCCTCCAGGCTTGAAGGGGCCCCCTAACCGGTCGGGGCCCTGGTGCGGCTGCACCAGCGGCACCAGTGTAGTTCCGCCCCTGCAACTCACCAATGATCCAGCGAGCAGGTATCATTCGCAAACCCCGCGAACGATCCCTTCTCATTGCTGTGAATGGGCGAAGTCGTCCATGACATCGTTATCGCGGTGTCACACAGAACAATACTAGCAGATCGCTTCAACGACATCGTCAGGTTTTTGAACATGTTCATAAACCTGTCAACTCCAACTTGACTAATTATCATAGTTGAATCGTTCGGTTAC
The DNA here is from genome assembly GCA_033576535.1 of Allobates femoralis. Lineage (NCBI taxonomy): Eukaryota > Metazoa > Chordata > Amphibia > Anura > Aromobatidae > Allobates > Allobates femoralis. The sequence continues at coordinate 80,656,727 of JARQOC010000002.1, forward strand.
ACGCAACGACGCACTAACAATATTGTTTCAACATCGTTGAACACGTCACTTTTGAGCGATGTCGTGACATGTAACGGTACCTTAAATGTTTAGCCCCGCTATGATTCACCCAGTGCCTGCACTTGACTTGAGTAATCATTCTGCGCTGACAGTCCCTTTAAAATCAAGAAGAGTTGCACATTCGACAATATTACAATGTGACCACTAGAGGGGACTGTTGTACTGATCAGCCTTTCTATATGGATTTGATTACAATATATTCATTTGGTTCATATAAAAAGCACCTTAAAGGGAACCTGTCAGGTCTTTTAGCCCCCCTAACCTATAAATACCTGTCCCTGCTGCGTCCAACTACTTTACTATCTATCCCTGTCTGACCTATAAGTTATTTATAATACCTGAGTACAGTAATTTATAAGCTTAGATCCTCCGTGGCAGGTGGGCATTCCTATGTGTCTTGGCGATGGGTAGGCAGTGTCTTCAGGTCCGCACTCCCCCCACCTCGCAGATGAAATTACGCCCCGATGAGCGGCATTATTGTTTGAGGAACAGGCTGGGAATTTAAATTTCCCACCTCTTTCTTCCAGGTTTATGACACGCGATGTCGGACGTGTGTCATTCCCGGACATGCGCATTGTAGTGGGTGCAGAGCGTGCCACCTTCAACATGCCATCTGCGCATGCTCTGAAGGCGGCGCGCACAGCACATGTCCGGGAATGATGCGCGTCCGGCATCGCGCATCATAAACCTGGAAGAAAGAGGCGGAAATTTAAAGGGAACCTGTCAGGTCTTTTAGCCCCCTAACCTATAAATACCTCTCCCTGCAGCGTCCAACTACTTTACTATCTATTCCTGTCTGAGCTATAAGCGATTTATAATACCTGAGTACTGCGGTTTATAAGCTTAGATCCTCCGTGGTGGGTGGGCGTTCCTATGTGCCTTGGCGACGGGTGGGCAGTGTCTCCAGGTCCGCGCTCCCCCCACCTCGCAGCTGAAATTATGCCCCAATGGGCGGCATCATTGTTTGAGGAGCAGGCTGGGGATTTAAATTTCCCACCTCTTTCTTCCAGGTTTATGATGCGCGATGTCGGATGCACGTCATTCTCGGACATGCGCAGTGCGGGCCACCTTTAGAGCATGCACAGATGGTATGTTGAAGGCGGCACACTCTGCACCCACTACACCGGGCGCACTGCACATGTCCGAGAATGACGCGCGTCCAGCGTCGCGCGTCTTAAACGGAAGAAAGAGGCGAGAAATTTAAATTCCCAGCCTGCTCCTCAAGCAATGATGCCGCTCATCGGGGCGTAGTTTCAGCTGTGAGGTGGGGGGAGCGCAGACCTGGAGAGCCACACCAACGTCCATACTGCTGGTCGCGGAACCCCTGTCAGTTGCTACGAATCTGGGAGCGTATGTGCTGGTAGGAGCTTTACTCCAGCACATGCCGAAATACGACAGGCATAACATGACGCTGTAGGAATGGACTGAGAGGGTGCAGAATTTGTTAACCTGACTCCGGAATTACAGACGGGCGCTAGCATTGCATGCATTAGAGGGAGACGCTAGGTGGAAGGTAATGGTGCAACCAGAATCAGAGAGATACTCTAGAGAAGGTCCTTTTGTTGCTGAGGGGGAATTGTGGGGGCCTGTCACAGTGTAGTGAGAATGCAGATGAGGGAATGGCAGTTATGGGCAGGGTGACCAGGGAAGACTAGTCTGATCCTAATCTAGGAACCCTGAATGGCCCTAATCGCGAAGATATCTCTGAGGGTGAGAAGGTTCAGGCCTCCAGCCTCTTCCTAAAACTCCACCAATCCTGCGCTATTTCCCCCTCACCTCCCTTCACAGAACTGGGATACAGCAACTCCAAAGGAAAGGACTTCAGTAACATAAATACACAGGTCAGCACAGCACGGCTTCCAAGCATAGAGTGAGACTATCAGCAGCACCACCTGGTGGAAGGAGAGGCTACTTAAAGGCTAGGGGGAGGGGAGTTCAGGTGAGTCACACATTAACCCTTCAATCAGCAGCCAAACTTCATAGTGAATGCAGTTCTGGAGCACAACACAGGAGGCCCAGAACCTTCACAACTATCAAACATGCAGCTCTTAAAGACAAACACATACACAGCAGCATCCAGCAAGGTTAGCACCAACTAAGCGCGTGACAGGGCCATGCTGAAGTGACGCAGCTCTGGGTCCTCTTATTTAACCACCCTCAGAGGAAGCACGAGTCCCTGACACCACCTAGACCCCCAGGTCGTGGGAACATTCCGGGAGGTGGACAGGCTTCTTTGGGACCAGTTTGTCGCTGGTCTGACTAATGGGCTCCTCCTTGATAAGTTACAGTTAGATGACCTGGACTACTCCTGAACTGACTTTCTGGAATACATTTTTGGCTGCCTTGAAGAGAGAAAAGGAAGCTCTACCCGTGGTACTGAAGACTGTAAACCGTGTTCAGGTGGTGAAGAGCCAAGAATCTGCGACTGACACCAAAGCTTTGACAGCAGTGGTTCAAGCACTAAGAACAGAGCTGAGGGAAGTACGACTGGAAGTGGCCAAGGTCCAGAAGGAGGTGTCTTCTTTTCCGCCAGGGAGACTACCTGCTGTGCATGTTGACTGCGGTTCAGTAAGGATGTCGGAGACAATTAGAGCTTCCACATCGGGTGATTGCAGCACGTCAAAGGCATCGCCAACGGAACTGTCTCGCCCTCTCCCATCAGAACAATGTTATCTCAGAAGATTTCCCACCAGCGAAGGAGCCGCTGGTGACTGCCATGGGATGGCAACCTTATGCGGCCTCTTTCCCACTAGGCCCTCAACGGGAGGAACATGACTTGCGTGCGTGTAGGTCAGTGATAGAAATGGAAGACCCTGATTGTGGTCAGCTACCCACCTCTCAGAGTGTGGTCTATTCAAGTGAGGTGGCATCAGGGGTGACTTGTGTCTGTGGGAAAATGCTCTCTGGGCTGCAGTCCAAGACTATTGTCTAGACATTAAGCTAGTAGGCACTTGGGTACAGGATGGCGCCTAGCCGCGGCCCGAAGACAAGGCTCAACTGTCGAAAGACGGCGAGGTATTGCTGCCGCAGTAGGACAAGTAGTGTGTCAAACAAGGCCTCTTGTATCGTAAAGTGTGCCTGCCTTCTGAGCTGCAGCATTGGTACCAGCTGGTTATCCCCATTTCAGTGGGGCCAGTAATCGCACGAGAGGCGCATGAGAAGGGAGCACACTGCGGAAGCGACAAAACACTTCAGGAGTTACAGAGGGTTCTGTAATGTCCCGACTTAGGGAAGATGGTGACAGAGGTATGTCAACAGTGTCAGCCTTGTTGCTTGAGTAATAGTCATGAGCAGAGGTCCCCCATGCAATCCGTTAAGACTTCGGCCCCCACATGTTAATGTTCACTAAGCTGGGCTGAGATATGGAAAAGTGAAGTGCATCAGTTCCCTCCTTGACTCCCCTCCAGACCATTCCTGATTGAAACCGTGAGTGCCGAGGGCAGTTGGGAGTGATTCATCAGGGGATGGGAATGAGTGGAGTGATGTGCACTGCATCTGCCTCCTCTTCCCCTGTGGTAAATTCACCGTCATGTGGAGAGAGTGTTGAGAATGTGGTATGTCCTTCTGAAGATGGGGAATTAAGCCAGCCACCTGACGTGGACGATGGGTCATGGGGCCTCACACCTCAGGAGGGAGCAGCATCATGTACTTCCCTGATGACACCATGGAAGAGACTTCTACCCCTCGGGGACCGAATCTGTTGGGGTGGGTCTCAGGAGAACCACTTGGTCTATGGCGAGAATACCCCCTTGGCAATATGCATAGGATGACTTTGAGTGGCGAGGTGTGTTGGGGATGCCAACCTCTAGTGGGATGGCATGTAAGAGTAGGAAATGTCATAGCACCAGTATCAGTACCAGGTACTAGGACCCTGTTAGTTTTGCCTGCCTGCACTTACCAGCAAGGGCTTGGTTAGAAAACCCTATATCTGCAGGTCAGAGGAGGCTTGTGGTGAAGGGAAGGGTAGAGTTAGATCTGCTGTGTGAGCAGACACAGCCTGCAGAGTGGGAAACTAGGAGCAGTGAAGAAACTGGACTCTACTAAGGCTGCTATGGCTCTGCAAGGGTGCCTGTAAATGCTGTTGATCATTTACCCTGATAAGAACTGCCTGGAAAGAGAGCAGTGCCTGAGAGAGTGTGGCGCCCCGCAACGAGTGCGTCACAAGAGGGTATTGCAGCCATAAATGCAGCCGCAATATTCTCTGACACAGCAGTGACCTAGTTAACTTTGAGATCCAACCTGCATGCATCACCTAGAACAGAGGGCCAATCCAGGGTCCTGGTGGGCGGAGTGCTAGGGAAGTGTGTAGGGAGAACAGACACTTAGTCTACACAGAGAACAGAACAGAGGAGTCTAGAACAGAGTCTAGAACTTGAACTTAGAGTAGGAGCGGGGGCTCCACACCCCGTGCAGCCCCCGGGCCGTCACCGGTCGGGTGTCAGCACCTGAGGCCTTACCAACCGGGATCGGGCTACGCGAACCAGAAGCGTGGAGGAGCAGCTTCACAGGAGCACCCCACCACCAGCCAACTTCCAGTCGTCTAACCAGCGGTGTACCCACTGAGGGACCCAAGGCTCCCCAAAACATCCACAACGTACAACTTGGATAGGGCATTGAAGCAGCCTCCCCGTACCCGATCTGGTATTCCTGGGCGACAATGGCGAAACACTTAGCTAGAATGGAGGAACACTTGCGGATCTCTGAGGGACACTATCACTGCTGAGTCCACCCGGTCTACTACCCGTAACTGTATACCATGTACTGCCTTCTGGTTACAGTAAAGACCCGTTGCAGAGACTTTCTGTGTCCGTGCTTCCTTATGAACTGTCCGTCCGCTCTACAAGGTAACCGCAGCTGCCGCACAACATCTTAAGCAGCTCCAGCCTCCGGGGATCACTGCTCAGCCTGTGGGGAGCGTTCCATCTTGCTGCTGTCCATCCCCCGGAGGTTCCGCAGCGTCGGTAACGATTACCAAAACTACTCATAGGTGGCGTCACGAATAAATTAACCCCTTTAATCTGTTCCTTACAAGACGTCTTCAACTTTTGATCTGCACTCCACCGGGCCCCACTACCGGCAGGCGCGGCCCACCCGTGACAAGGAGGAAGGAGCTACAGCCTGTCTAAACCGGAGTCCCGGCCACGGTGAGTCAGAAAATGGCGTCACGAACAGGATACGAGCAGGCCCGTTCCCTAACGAGTATAATGTGCTTAAAGATGACTTTATTGTCTACAATTTGGACTTTGTTCGTCCCTAAAAGAACTTTCCCGCCTTTTCACCGTGGGCCAAGATGGCGCCCAAGATGGCGTTCCCGCCACAAGGATCCGCCACGTGCAAGCCCAGGGGTGAGCCACCGCCCCTCATCGTGGGAGGGCTAAAGGCAAAAGGCGCCAAACTCTTTGTCCGCCCTGATTGCTCGAATCAACCATGGGGGCGGACCCCAAAGACTTTTCCCACCATTGGACTACAAAAACCCAGAGGAAATGGGAGTGTCACAGACCTTCTTCACCAGCTCTCTACCAGAACGGTTACCGGTTGAACGGGTGTGGTTCCCTCCAACGAAGAGAATGGCCAGCACGAGACTCCAAGACCTAATGCGGGAGGTCGAGGCGGAGGCCAGAGCAGCCAACGGCCAACCGGGTTCGGGTCCTGCCCTTACCATAGACGGCAGCCCCGACTTTTGGCTAGAGGCTCTGCAAGACCTCCGGGTGCGGTTACTTGAGACTGTGGAGTGGACGATTCGCAGCTGGAGCACGACCCTAGGCAGAAGACTCCATCATGCGATGCAGCAGCGCCGACCGGGTACAGCTTCTCCAGGCCCAGACGACATCGCCAGCTTCTCAACCGCCTCACCGTCGCCCACCACCTGTCCTGCTTCGTCACCGGAGCCCATAGACTGCATCATTCCAGTGGAGGCCACAGCTCAGCTCGTTCCAGTGACTAACGCCGCAGTCGACCCCGTTCCTGAGCCGGAGCTTCCAGTACGCTCCATAGAAGAAGCCGACACATACCTGGTTCCACCTGCGGAACCTGCGACTAGTTTCCACACTACTGAGACTGTCGCCTGTTTCTCCCCTGAACCGGAGGCCTCCTCTGCAATTACCGAGGCCTACCTGGTGACCGGGATCGAAACACCACTTCCCGCTGCTACAGAAGAAGAGGCAGGCAGCCTGGAAGTCCCGCACAACGACCCTGAGGAGAACTTTGCAGCACAGCCACCCATCGACCCAGAGGATTCCGTTCCATCATCTCCGTCAGCCAAGCAGCCCGACGTAGTCATCGAGGGAGAGATCAAAGATGATGACGACGAGACCTACAGCCCAGCTGAGGACCTCTATACCGGGTTCGCCTGGGGAGACACCAAGGATCCTTCTGCCGGGCGATCTGCTCGGGTACACTGGTCGGGTGCCACCGCAGCAACATCTTTTCCGGTTCCGTTAAACCGGGCCCCTCTCCAGACTGCCCACCAAGCTCGAGCCGTTCAACAACCAGCACGCCGTAGTGACTTTATCCACACGCCGCACCACTCCGACGAAGAGGTACGTCGTATCCGAAGGGAGGAGTGGCACGCTCGGCTGCGCGCCAACATGCAGGCCCGCGCTGAAGCCCGCCGCCAATCTCCATTGCCTGAAGAGTTCCGTAAAACCGGACTGGTGAGCACCTTTAACTTATCCACCGGGTGGGGATTCGTAAGGGAGGAGGGTGTGAGTACTGAAGTATTCGTGGGGCGCCGTGATGTGGAATCGCACCTACCACGAGGACATCCATACCAAGACTTATATAGAGGGGACATTGTAACCTATGAGCGACATATATGCTGTGACGGGTGGTTCGCTATACGAGTCCGGAACACTGCCCTCCATAAGTGACTTGTTGATTGAACTGTTCACCAAGAGACTTCTTCCTGTTTGCAAATAACACCGCGACTTGGCGGCTACAGCCTGAACTTTTACCTAAGGACAGCCGACCGCCCGCCGGGTCCGCGCAATGTGTTAACCTGTTTATCTTACCGTTTCACTTTTAATGCATATAATGACCTGTCATTAATAAAAGTGTTTATTACCTGTTATAAAATATAAAAACCTCTGTAATGTGGGTAGTGTGACGCTTGGGGACAAGCGTATTCAACCAAGGGGGAGTGTGGCGCCCAGTAACGAGTGCGTCACAAGAGGGTATTGCAGCCATAAATGCAGCCGCAATATTCTCTGACACAGCAGTGACCTAGTTAACTTTTGAGATCCAACCCTGCATGCATCACCTAGAACAGAGGGCCAATCCAGGGTCGTGGTGGCGGAGTGCTAGGGAAGTGTGTAGGGAGAACAGACACAGTCTACACAGAGAACAGAACAGAGGAGTCTAGAACAGAGTCTAGAACTTGAACTTGGAGTAGGAGCGGGGGCTCCGCACCCCGTGCAGCCCCCGGGCCGTCACCGGTCGGGTGTCAGCACCTGAGGCCTTACCAACCGGGATCGGGCATCATTACCATGGGTTCCAGAAGACTCCCGTGCCCAACACTCACAGCCGGTTCACTGGTACCGAAGCTGGCAGCAGTTCACCTCTGCTACGCGAACCAAAAGCGTGGAGGAGCAGCTTCACAGGAGCACCCCACCACCAGCCAACTTCCAGTCGTCTAACCAGTGGTGTACCCACTGAGGGACCCAAGGCTCCCCAAAACATCCACAACGTACAACTTGGATAGGGCATTGAAGCAGCCTCCCCGTACCCGATCTGGTATTCCTGGGCGACAATGGCGAAACACTTAGCTAGAATGGAGGAACACTTGCGGATCTCTGAGGGACACTATCACTGCTGAGTCCACCCGGTCTACTACCCGTAACTGTATACCATGTACTGCTTTCTGGTTACAGTAAAGACCCGTTGCAGAGACTTTCTGTGCCCGTGCTTCCTTATGAACTGTCCGTCCGCACTACAAGGTAACCGCAGCTGCCGCACAACATCTTAAGCAGCTCCAGCCTCCGGGGATCACCACTCAGCCTGTGGGGAGCGTTCCATCTTGCTGCTGTCCATCCCCTGGAGGTTCCGCAGCGTCGGTAACGATTACCGAAACTACTCATAGGTGGCGTCACGAATAAATTAAACCCCTTTAATCTGTTCCTTACAAGACGTCTTCAACTTTTGATCTGCACTCCACCGGGCCCCACTACCGGCAGGCGCGGCCCACCCGTGACAAGGAGGAAGGAGCTACAGCCTGTCTAAACCGGAGTCCCGGCCACGGTGAGTCAAGAGCTGTGTGGCTCTGGGACAATGTGAAGTTCTTGCTAAGCTGAGGCAGTGACCTTGTGCTGAGTGCATCATGTGGCAAGCAGCTGGAAAGCTACAGAGGACATCTTGCCTGTGAGAAATCAGACAGCGTGCTGCATTGAAACTGTGAAAAACTGTTAAGAGGAGAGACGGGGTCCTGTGCCTTCAGACGGAGTCCTGTGCCTTCCATTCCGAAGGGATTTTGACCAGCCCTGGTGAAGTGTGCTCCTTGGCGTGAGAGCTGGATTTCGGCCAACCAGACGCAGATTCTTGTTTATTTCAATGTTGTTTTGTAACGCAGTTGTTTTGGAACTCTAGGCGGGCAAGGGGTGGTGGGTTTAGAGGACAGTGGGTGGGAAGCATGTAGGTCAGGTGACAGAAGGTAGAAATAGAGGAAGAGGAGGAGGAAGGGGTCAGTAGACCAGAGTAGGCCGAGGTAGGCTGAGAAGCAAAGACAGAGGCACATGTTCTGGAGGAGTGGGGCTGATGGAGATGCAGAATCCAAAGAGCCAGAGAAACCATGGAGAGAAAGCACATCCATAGCCAGCACCCCGGGAGTGTGAGGAAAGAGACAGATCAGCAGCACTGAATCTGAGGAGCACAGCTGAATTGACCAACTCCCGGCAAAGTAGCCTTCCATATTGAAGCCAGAATCACACGGGTCAGGAGGGTGCCTGATAGTGCCTTGCGGGAGAGGACTATTGGAGGCTAGGCAGAGTGCAGAGAGTCGGCTCTGTTGGGGAACTGAAGATCTACCCGGTATCCCCAGATTCACCTACGGGGAGCTCCAATTCTAGGTTGGAGTTCCCGCCTAAAGGACAGACAGCTCAGTGGCAACCACGAGGACCCGCAAGGGTCCGAGCTACCGCTACACTGTCCAGAGACACACATAGAGGCAGAGAACAAAGCCTGGAAAGGACCATAGAGAGAGTGAGGGGTCACAGAGTAACAACCTGACTGCAGGGAGTTTAAAGGAACCCGGAGTAGAAAGTCTGTAACCCGTGTAAGAGAGGTGTAACTTGAACTGTTGTACTGAGAAACCTGCATAGTAAACCTGGTGAACCCAGTTTCCGACTCCCATTGTGATTTCCCCACAGACAGAACTTTATGATACCTTTGCTCTCTTGTCTGTGACTGACTTCTTCCAGCAGGACAGCAGAAAGGTCCCACCTGGAGAGCCACAGCCTGTCATCTCTGCACACTGGCTGGAAGAAGGCTGCAGCAGCAGGAAAGTAAGTGAACTGCACCTATTACAACCCTCCATCATACACTTTAACTATCACTGCCCTGGGGAACCCAGTTCTACCCGCGGAGAGCTATTCCATCTACAGCTGCCTAACATCATCCCTGGAGGTTCTGCAGCAGTGGTGGACCCATCATTGACCACACACCGTGGGTGGCGTCACGACAGACTTTAATCCATTGTACATATCCCCCTTTTACTTGTGAGAACCCGGGACACGGTCCGGACCAGGACCTCTGTGACATCCCCCAGCAGCGACCCGGTCTGGTACCGAGTACCCAGTCCCAGTGGGCTCCACAGTGGCGTGTAGAGGTACCCTTACACGAAGCAATATTGCTTGCAATTTCACTGGCAATTTGCTGACTCATGTGAAATCATGGACACATTGTTCCATTTTGTACACGGCAGCAAAATAGAACAATATGTCCATGATTTCACTGCAACCAGCAAATTGCCAGTGAAATTGCAAGCAATATTGCTTCGTGTAACGGTACCTTTAGAAATCTGTGAAACCATCAGAAGACTAGGAAATGAGTTCTAGCCTTCTGTACATCATAGATATACCATATTTGATATCCATCTTCATAAAATTATGCAAGGGTAAACATGGTGTACATATTTTGAATATGGGAGCATCCCACACAGTAATATGAAACATGGAGGGGTTTTGAGAATTGTGAAAGAAAAGGATCTCAGAGAGTCAGCCCCCAGGGAGGTGAACACAATGTGGGGGGGCTTGATTTTCTGTGTCCTTACTTAAAACCAAAGCGTCCATTTTGGCTTCATTCCAGCTTAAGAGAAGGACGTGGCAACACTCTGTGCTACGAGGCCGGAATCCTAACCCATCTCCGGGGTGCCTTCCTCACTGACCCTGGGACCTCCACCATGTGGAGCAGTATCTGTACTATTCTAATTTAATTCCTTTTATTTTAATAACTGTTTTATGCATATATGTAAATTGTCTTTTTTGTAATATCTTGTTTATCTTTTGTAAACACTGCCAACTTCTGGAGTAAGCTTTAACAATTTACTTAGAATCGTTCTTCTTGTTCTATGTCAAGCTGACGTGCAACCCTGCAAATTCCTGTTAGCAGACATGTGACCGATCCACCTGAAAGAGAGATCGGTGGTGGAAGTATAACGTTTTTTGTATTTATGTGATATTGTGGGCCTGTGGATGACTGGATTGAGGTATATATATGTTCCTAGCAGGAACTGGTGGTATATATACATCCTGTCACATCACGTGCCGCAGTAGAAAACAAATTAGGGCAGCTGGCTCCTTTCTTATCCTTTGGCAATACCCCATTAGGGATTAGGGGGCACCAGAGAGCTGCAGGTCCTGATTAAGTCTTGACACAGTCCTTGCATACGCTTTTTTCATGTACCCAGAATCGGAGACTGCTCCGATTTTGGGCTGCCTTCAAAAAACCGGACACAAATGAACAGAAACGGATCCGTCGCGGTCTGCATCAAATAACATGGGGTCTGTGGAGACAGGTCTGTTTTGCTGTACTGAGCATGCTCTGAATCAAGGTACAGTTCCTTCCAGCACTATCTCTGCTAACTGATGACGGCTCCATTAAAAAAACTGCCCATGGGCATCAGTTGGCATCCGTTGGCACAGATCCACGCCTGTCTGTATAGTCGTTAAAATTCAAGTATCCACACAGATGTGCAAAAAAACGCAGTGTGAAGGGGGCCTAACAAAACATTCCAACTCGGGAGGATATAAAGTAAATATATCACAAGTACAAAATACAACACGCAGTGTAGCATTGTAAGCAAAATAAGAGTTACCTAGTTGATCTATATCAGGGGCGGGGAACCATTTTTCTGCCGAGGGCCATTAGGAAATTTCTACAATCCTTTGGGGACCATAAAAAATTATCAACTTGAAAATTACCCGCTATATTTGGTTAAACAATCAACTCACCACTACTGTGGTGGCTGGAGCTGCTTTTCTTTGGCATGCGTGATATTGATCATGTTGCTTTTCTACTACTTTTCCAGGTTTGCTAGAGCTCTAGACATCACAAGAGAGGCTGGAAGCCTCACTGTATATACCTCACTGGGGAGGCCGAGGTTGAGGCATAGAGATCACTGGGGAGGCTGAGGCTGGGAGCATATACCTCACTGGGGAGGCTGAGGCTGGGGCATAGAGATCACTGGAGAGCTGGATTTAAAGGACAAAAAGTGTTTGCCAGACTGAGCACTGTGTTTCCTAGGAATCTGCCCAGGGGCCACAAAAAAGTCGTCGAGGGCTGCATTCAGCCCTGGGGCCTGAGGTTCCCAAACTAACTTGCCCTGGCGAGGACCGCGGGGTACTCGGAAGCAGGTCCTCTGGACGTCGTTGGGGCTGTGGGATGTCACGGTGGCGTGACCCGGTCCATGGTCCCCTTGTCAGGCGGCCAGTAAAAAGAGAGAAGTTTGAAAAAGAGGTTAAATGAAAAATATAAAAGTAAAATAAAAGTGTTTGTGTCTTGACACCACCTGTGGAAGGCAGCCGGTATAGCCATTCCTGCGGTCGGGACCTCTGGGGATGATGGGGGTAGCAGCTGTGATGGTTCAGCTCTCCACAGGAAGAGCGGGTCCCCAGGGCAACTGTAAAGTCTATGGAGGTAATGGGTTCGGTGGAGATGCAGGCCTTCGTGTACGAAATAACCGACAGACACAGGGGTGACAGTCTTCTTTACCTTTACTGAAGAAAGTAGCAGGTTTGTCCAGGACACTGTCCACGAGCGGTGTTAGGAGGTCCGGAGCCTGGAAGCAAGTCGAGGTTCTCCACAGCTGGCAAGTTCTGAGGCCTCCCTACTGCGCTACTCTCGATGGGCCCTGGCTGCTTGAAGCCATGCTGTGACCCTCTCCTCTCTCGCTCTGTCACTGGCCTGTGTGACAAGCGGCTTGAGCCCTTTTTACGTTACTCTCTTCTGACTGCGTCCTCCTGAGCTCTTTGGTGCTGCCATGTCCCCTGGCCTTGTGGTGGGTGAGCGACTTGGAATCACCCGCCCTCCGGTCTTGGTTGCTGGGCATAAAGTCCCTCACGACCTCAGACTCTGGTGTCCGACCTGGCACTGGCTCCACTCCCCACACCTACTACCCCACTTCCTCAGACCCTCACCTATGGGTCCTTAACACTGGCTACTCAGTTTCCTCGGACACGCCTGGCACTGCTCCAGTCCACAGGATGTCTTCCGCAGTCCTCCTAGGAACTGAACTGCCTAACCCCACCCCAGACCAGAATTTATAAGGGACCTCCCTGAACTCGGGTTTCAGAGCTCCCCCTTCTGGCCTGGAGTTGGGAAGATGTTGTGTGTGTTTCACCTGAGGTGGGTACCTTCCCTTGCTTCTAAGCTCAATATTGTGGCAACCGGACTCTACGGCGCCACACATTCCTGATCTATAGGTTAAATAAACGCTTTCAGGATGTGTGATGAAGTGACGATAATGGCTCCTGTAGGGAATATACATACATATATGAATAAATGTGAATATTTGTCAAAGTGATTTAATAGTGAACACTTATCATACCTATGGGTGTCTAAAAAGTAGTCACCTAAAATAACTCAGTTGCTCTGGTATTGTGATGATTAGAGGCTATCACAAGATCGTGTGACAATTTACTGTCAAGACAATAGAACATAGTAATAGTAAAAGAATAGGAGGAAAAAGAAGAAAAAAGAAAGAAAGCGAGGAAAACACAGAGGAAACCTACCTCTGAATGATATTGCATATATAGTCTGCATCTACAGTATACCTTTGCAGTAAGGAATTGACAGTGTAGATAGCTATATGAGGACCACTCAGGATGTGGAGGTTCCAGTTATGACCAGCGTACCAGTGGTTCTGTTATTGTGATGATTAGGGGCTATCACGAGACCGTGATACCCGTGATGGTAGGCACATTGCTGGTCACTCTATGTGCTCATTGTGAGGTATTTTTCTTCATTCTTGTTGGAATATGCTTAGTGCAACAACTCCATTCCTGTGTATGTAAGTGTTGTATTGCTAGGTTTGTGTATTGTTTATAAAGTTAGATAAAAAAAAAAAACACTACCAGAGGCTAACACAAAGGAAAGACCATGTGACTGTTCTCAGTTTCCTGTGTCTGTTCATGAGAGGAGAAGCAGCATGCTGATGCTGCACAGAGACACTTAAGATATGTATATTCCTCATTTCACAAAGCCTATCATATCTGAACCTGTTTATTGCTAATTAAAGCTCTGTTCTGTTGTCAACACACTTTGAGAGTATCCTGAATGATCCACTGCCAAAAATTCTACTTTGCACTTTATCTCTCCTTGACTGCAGCCACCAGAGTACACCATGAGGTACTTGCTCTTCTACATACCAGCCTTTCTACAACAGTATATAGGACATGGTAATATAAGATAATTTATCATTTTCTTCCAACAATTTCAACTTTAGTTGTTCCTGCAATAAGGACAGCAACATATAAGGGGATATCCTGCACCCCAGGTTAGAGGCTATTAACATATATTATTATCAAGGACTATTGAAACAGTCATAAGGGCATGGGGTACTCGACCAATTGGGTGTAGTCAGCGGGATGTCACGGCAGCAATCCCGGTGGTCGTGGCCGTGACCGAGCATGAAAAGGGGTGTTAATTACAGGGGATTAAAGTTTTTAGAGTTTATCGTGACGCCACCTGTGGTGCCTGGTCAGGATGACAGCTCTGCTGTTTGGACCCCAGGGGATAGATATAGTGGCAGCTTAGGTGAGCGGGCCCCTGAGATTTTGTTTTAAAGTCTGTGTGGATAATGGTGGTAGTAGTTGTGGTGCCGGAAGGCGCAGAAGAAGCGGACAGACACAGGGGATGCAGTTCTTACCAGGTTATTTACTTGCAGATAAATTCAGTCCACACCCAGCCAGGGCACTGTGCTCTTCCAGATTACAGCTTGGCCAGTCCTGCTGAGACACCATTTGCAAGCCTTTCTTTGCTGCCCTTTCTGCACTGATCTTCTCTCTTTACCCTGTCCTGCGCCTTCATGCTACTAGTCCAAGGTAGGCGACTGGGGGCCCTGTGGAGTGATGGCTAGCAAGTCCTCTTGACCCTATGTAGTCACTGTGCTTGGGAGTGTACATGGGGTTGGCTACTGCACATGCAGTCCAGTAGCCTCCGGTTTCCTGTGCAGGTAAGCCACAGAACTCCCTGGTTCACAATGGGATTTCCACAGCTGAGACACACACATACACCAACACCTTCCATCCCAGGCCTGTAGGGGGAGCTCAACTGGTTGCCCTTAAGCCAGATCCCCTATAAATACAGGTGCTGGGGGGAAATTATCCAGAGTGTTCAGTCACTACAAGAACTGTGAAGGTCAGCTCAGTGCCTAGGGAGCTGAAACTGGTTACCGGAGCCGTGCTGGGCCCGACACCAGTGCACACCAGGGCCAGTGTGAGGACCAGAGAGCGAGGACGAAGGCAGAGGCAAGGAACACCCCAGACAAGGGCAGAGGAGCCATCCCGGCTCGTCCCACCAGAACCCCGGTCACTGGAGACAGAGTCTGCACACAGGGAGAGAGAGACCATCCCTGCAGAAAATCCAGAGCACATGAGGTTAAGCTTCCTGGACACCCGCAGCACCCACAATTGAGAGCCAGGGACCGCAGGATTGATAGCAGCAGCCCAGAGAGAGAGCCTTCAGTGCAGCAAACCGGGTGAGGAGACACAGGAGGTCAGGACTGGTTTCAAGCTAGTCTGGCTGCAGGACAAAGCAAAGGACAAAGGGAGGCTTACAGCTCAATCAAAATGGAAGTCTCAGAGTGCACCCTTCATCCCTGGACGTGTACTGGTTTTCATCAGTAAAGGTACAGGAAGAGACTTTTGTGTGTGTCCCTTAGTCCAGCCCCACATCACAATGACTACGCTTCCCTATTCCCTCATTCCTACTTCGAATACCCCAGGGAAACCGCCCTACCTGTAGAGGGCTACTAGACCTTGCTGCCGCCCATCCCCGGAGGTCTCAGCAGCACCGGTGCCATCACCAGACCTACAGGTGGCGTCATGGACACTGTTTTTATTATTTGTATCCCCTTTTTATATGACCGCTCAAGGGCACGGACTTGGGCACCGACCACCGCAGCATTCCCGCAGCAGTACGCCCGAGATCCGAGTACCCGTTCCCTGAGTGGCCAGTCATTGACACCTGTTCTTGGTTTTCGAGACACTTCGGGTTTTAGCACACAAAACCTAATGAATCCTGATCAGGAAAAAACTGCAGTGTGAAAGCAGCCTAAATTGTGTTAGTATAGTGCAGGGGTGGGGAACCTTGTTCTGCCAAGGGCCATTTGGAAACCTCTACCGTCTTTTGGTGGCCGCACAAAGTTATCAACTTGCAAATTACCCTGCTATATTTGGTTGAACTATCAACTCAGACCTACTGTGATAGCTGGAGTTGCTTCTCTTTGGTGTGGCTATGATGTTAGGTTTTATTGATCATGTTGCTTCTCAATTGCTTTTCGAGATTGTTAGGGCCATAGACATCAAAGGAGAGGCCAGGGGAATATACATAACTGGGAAGGCTGCGTATAGGGCATAGAGATCACTGGGGAGCTGGATTTAAAGGGCAGGCAGTCGGAAAAATGTGGCTTCCTGCCCAAGCACTGCGGTCCCCTGGAATATGCCCAGGGGCCGCAAAAAAGGTAATCGAGGGCCGCATGTGGCCTTGGGGCTTGAGGTTCCCCACCCCTGGTATAGTGTATAATTGTTTTGAAAGAGGAACGCAGATCAGATGGTGCTGCTGACACATATTATGTGTGTTGAATCTCAGGTTTTTAATCTCACTGTTTTCTAATGTTATTGTAAACATTGTTGAACCACCACCCTATTATGGCGATGGACCCCAGGGGGGTTGGACATGTTTTAGGTGTGACGTGTAAACCTCAGACTGCCAGATGAATGTTTCTATTGTGAATCCCATAGACTATACCCCCTGACTGACCCTGTGACCACAGCCTTTTGTGTTGAGTGTTTTTCCGGACAGAGCCATCGGCCGGGTGCCCTCCCACCTGTGGCATGCAAGACTCAGAAGAAGTCCTGCCCACCGGAACTTCCTGTGGCGGCCATCTTATGCCACCCGAAGTCCTGTTAACAATAAGACCACACCACAGTTAGTTCCACCACCAGTTTCTATATATCTAGGTATGACTATGCAAGGGCAATACTGCACGCACCTTTACTTTAATGTGTTTTGATTCCCTCATGCAAGGGGGAAATGGAGACAGTGGAGTTTAAATGTTTTTTTGTTAAGTATAATGATAGTACTGTATAATAGTATAATGATAATGATAGTATAATGATAATGGTAGTGATAATTAATTCATATAGCACCAACATATAACGCAGTGTTGTGTCATATATGGCCCAGCAATCAATATAACTAGTAGAGAATTGCAATAATGAACTGTTGAATAAGAATTTTCTGAATCTTGAATCTGAAACTAATACAAATTCTTGAGTGTTTTATTTTAAAAGATGCTGTATAGATGGGAGACGATTGAACATTGGACACCAGTAGGATCCTCGCATGAGGTAATGAGAGTGAACTACTGTTCCACAAGTCAGAGGTGGAGCAATTGGTTCTGATTCCTGCACTCCTTGAGTGGGTGGAGCAGCTTCAAGTGTAAGTCTTAAGACGACGGTAAGCTTATTAAATGCAGAATTGATAAATCAGTCACGATGAGGTAGTCACGATGTTACCAGTCTAGGATGGTGTAACCAAGCTGAAAACATTCTAAACGTGACTCCCTGGAGGTAGAGGGCAACTGAAAGGTGGGCAAACTTAGGGAACAGTAGGTCAATGCTTCTCCTTTAAATAGCTTCTCCCTCCACCAGGTGGCATCGCTGTTAGAGTTTTCACACTGCCATTGACCAAGCTTTTGTGTGGATGTTTGTGCTTGTGCCGTAAATTCTGGAAGTTTTTCTTTTTGCTGGAGTGCTGCTGACCCCGGTCCGTGGTGGGAGGTGAGAAGGAGTAGCATGGGGCTGGTGGAGGAGTTTAGGCAAAGGGTGGCGGCCCAGATCGCCTCACTATCTGGGGTACCTCCAGTTACAGGACTAGTCAGGGTCCCCAAGTCCAGGGCCAAGCTAGCTTCTCAGGTGCCTTTGCCAGTTACACCAACCTGTCCTCTTCCCCTTATCGATGACACTATTGTGCATCATTATAGCTATAGTGATACTAAATGTATTTAGCTTTTGTTATAGTTTACTGATTTTTACATAATAAAAAATGTTCAATTGTTTTCTGATGACAGGCCTTATTCACATGTCGACACTATATGGATGCATCATGGATGGTATTTGTGCGCTGCCTGTTTTTTCAACAGACACATCCAGTATAATAAATGATATTGTTCAGCAAATCAGAAGGGCTTGTTTGCAGAGGAAACTGAACATATGAAAAGATCCACTGATCAAAATGTGTGTTGTATGGTTAAAAAAAAGAATAGCCCAGATGACAAAACACGCAAATCAAGTCTTATCCTGACACCTGTGGGGCAGCGCCTGGATTGCAAGTCAGGAAACACGTGGAGCCCAGTAGTGGTTCAAACAGGACCCGGTGTTTATTGCTGGTACACACAGCGATGGCACAGTCTGCCGGAATCCGGGTCGCAGCCGGGTACACAAGACACAGTTCATATAACGTACCCCGGGTCCTTCAGGCCAAAGGCCTCCGTTATAGGTCACGCCGAGCTCCCAGCCCTCCTGGGCTAGGCCGTGTTAGTCTAGCACACGGTCCTCTGGAACTCTAGACCTCTCCTGTGTATATCTCTGCTGCTCCTGCAGCTAAGGCACAATTCTGTGTACAAGGGGGCCCCGCCCTGCCTCCTGCTCAGGCTTTTAACTCCGTGTCTCCTTCCGGGACCTTGCAAGACCCGGAGCGGAGGGAGCGGACCGTCCCTTTCTCTCATACCCTACACCGGGCTCAATACGTGACAGTGCGCATTCTGGGGGAGACATAGCGCCCCTCGCATATGATCCCCCGCACTGTCTCACATACCCCCCCCCTCGGTTCAAACTTGTGGGGTTGAACCCCAGCCAACAAACAGGGCGCCCGGGACAGGGCATCCGCATTACCCTGCAACTTGCCAGCCCGATGCTCCACCGTAAAACGGAAGTTTTGGAGGGACAGGAACCACCGGGTGACCCGAGCGTTCCGTTCTTTGGCATTTCGCATCCAGACCAGGGGAGCGTGATCCGTAACTAACCGGAACTGTCGCCCGAGCAAATAATAACGTAGGGACTCCAAGGCCCATTTAACAGCCAAGCACTCCTTCTCCACTACGCTATAATTCTTTTCCGCCGGGGACAATTTCCGGCTCAAGTAAGTGACCGGATGCTCGATTCCGTCCACTTCTTGCGACAGCACAGCCCCCAGCCCCACCTCCGAGGCGTCTGTTTGTACAACGAAGGCCTTTGTGAAGTCAGGACTGATGAGGACGGGCTGTCCGCACAAGGCCAACTTCATGGATTGAAAGGCCGCCTCTGCTTGGGGATTCCAACGCACCAAAGCAGATTTCTTCCCTTTTAACAGGTCAGACAGGGCCGCCGTTCGCCCAGCAAAATTGGGTATGAAGCGTCGGTAGTACCCAATTATGCCGAGGAACGCCCTCACCTGTTTGGTAGACACCGGTCGGGGCCAATTTTGAATGGCCTCAATTTTGTTTATTTGGGGTTTGATAACCCCTCGCCCAATCACATACCCCAGGTACCGGGCCTCCTCGAGCCCCATGGCACATTTTTTTGGATTTGCCGTCAGGCCCGCTGTCCTGAGAGAATCCACCACGGCCTGAACCTGGGATAAGTGGGTATGCCAATCCGGACTAAAGATGATGATGTCATCTAGGTAGGCGGACGCGTACTTCCGATGAGGTTCTAACACTATGTCCATGAGCCGCTGAAATGTGGCCGGGGCTCCATGCAACCCAAAAGGCAACACGACGTAGTGATAGAGACCTTCCGGAGTAACAAAGGCGGTTTTTTCCTTGGCCGACTCTGTTAGCGGCACCTGCCAGTATCCTTTTGTCAGATCGAGCGTTGTGAAGTACTGGGCTTGCCCAGTCTTTCAATCAACTCGTCCACCCGGGGCATGGGATATAAATCAAACTTAGACACTTCGTTCAGCTTCCGGAAATCGTTGCAGAACCGCAACGATCCGTCCGGCTTTGGAATGAGCACAATGGGACTAGCCCATTCACTCCGGGATTCTTCTATCACGCCTAACTTAAGCATGTGTTTAACTTCGGCCGTGATGGCTTGCCGTCTGGCCTCGGGTACCCGGTATGGTTTCACTCGCACTTTAACCCGGGGCTCAGTGACAATGTCATGTTGAATGACCGAAGTGCGCCCGGGCAGGTCAGAGAACACATCGGGATTCTGCTGTACCAACTTTCGAGCCTCCCGTCGTTGGGCCTTAGTGAGGGTGTCACTTATTTTTACCCCTTCGGTATCCCTGGTGGCCGAAGGGGAAGGGTCGCCGGGTGCATCGGACGCCTCCATAATCAGGCACTCCCGGTCTTTCCATGCTTTAAGCAAATTTACGTGGTATAGCTGCACGGGTTTCCTTTTCCCGGGCTGGTATACCTTGTAATTGACCTCCCCTACTTTTTCCCGGATTTCATAGGGCCCTTGCCATTTGGCCAATTATTTGCTTTCCGTTGTGGGCACTAAGACCAATACCCGGTCCCCCACCTCAAAGGTCCTAACGGTGGCCCGGGTATTATACCTGCGGCTTTGAGCTCCTTGGGCATCCATTAGGTGCTCTTTTACAATAGGCCAGATCGCCGTGATCCGGTCCTGCATTTTCGCCACGTGGTCGATCACGCTCCTATAGGGTGTGGGTTCCTGTTCCCACGTCTCTTTGGCAACATCCAAGAGCCCTCTAGGATGTCGGCCGTACAACAGCTCAAAGGGAGAAAACCCCGTAGACGACTGCGGTACCTCCCGGATGGCGAACATTAGATAGGGCAATAACATGTCCCAATCCTTTCCGTCCTTTGCTACCACTTTTTTTAGCATGGACTTCAGGGTTTTATTAAACCGCTCCACTAATCCGTCGGTCTGGGGATGATACACCGAGGTGCGCAGCTGTTTTATGTTGAGCAGTTTACACAGTTCCCGGGTCACTTTGGACATAAAAGGAGTCCCCTGATCTGTGAGGATTTCCTTAGGTAGTCCTAGGCGACAGAACATAGCAAACAGCTCCCGGGCAATCATCTTCGCCGAGGTGCGGCGTAATGGAATCGCCTCCGGGTACCGGGTGGCGTAGTCGACAACCACGAGTATATGTTGGTGGCCTCGGGCTGACTTCACTATAGGCCCCACCAAATCCATTGCGATCCGTTCAAAAGGTTCCTCTATAACGGGTAGAGGTACCAATGGACTACGGAAGGTGGCAATGGGTGTGGTCAGCTGACATTCCGGGCAGGAGTCACAGTACCTCTGGACGTCCGCATACACGCCCGGCCAGAAGAACCTCCGCAAGATGCGTTCTTGCGTTTTTTTAGCCCCAAGGTGGCCCCCTAGCAGGTGGGAGTGGGCCATCTCTAGGACTGCCCGGCGGTGTGGCTGCGGCACTACCAGTTGGTCCACGACCTCATCCCTGACTTTGTCCACCCTATAAAGTAACTCCCGGTTAATCACCATGCGTGGAAATACATTCTCTGCCCCGGCTGCTGAGCTACCCCGTTTACTTCTGTTACCCTTTCTCGGGCCCTGGTCAGTGTGGGGTCCTGTAGCTGGGCTGTCCCAAACGCTCCCCGGGATACTTCCAACTCGGGAAGCGGTGGGGTCTCCTCGACCTCTCCTGCCAATACGTCTACCGGGAACCTATCGGGGGTGACACTCTAGCCCTATGTTGGCGACCCCTACGGCAGGTGTCCCGGTCTCAGGGTCGTCGGGTTCAGCACCCTGATTCCCTGGCATCAGGGAAGGGTTACTCCTCCTTCCCCACAAGGACCAAAACAATGGTAAGTCTCTTCCCAGCACAGTCCCGTAGGGTAGAGAGTTTACCACTCCAACCACGTGGGTCACCTCTCCACATGAAGTGGATAGAGTCACCTCCGTGGTTGGATACTCGCGTAGGTCCCCGTGTATACACCGGACCCCGATCAATTCCCCAGTGAGTTGCAACCCGGGGATTAAGGACGCCCGAACCAGCGTCACCAAACTGCCAGAGTCCAAGAGAGCTTCCGCTCTGTGTCCATTAATGAGCACTGGGCACAGATGTGGTTCCGTTAGGGGATCCACCACATCTGCAGTGAACACGGGGCTGGCATACATCGAGAGCCGGCGTGTGAACCCGCAGTCCATGGGTTCCGCCGTTAGTGGGCAATAGGCAGCCACATGTCCTGGTCCTTTGCACCGCCAGCACCACGTAGCAGTGGCAGCGCTGGGCCGGAAGCTCCTTCTTGGGGAGCCTGGTCTCCTGTCAGCCCCGTTCTGGGGTGTCCTCTCAGCGGGTAAGTTTTTAGGAGAGTCCCCTGGGAATGGACGTACACCTTTAGCCGGCTCCGGAGGCCGGCGTAACTGCCGCAGTGGGGCAGAGTCCCGTATGAACTCCTGGGTGGCTGTATATCACTCTAACAAGCTAACCACCTGGTCCAAGGTGCCCGGGTCCCCTTGCCCCACCCAACGCTGTATCGCCACCGGCAGAGTCCGTACCAGCCGGTCGACCACCACCCTTTCCACCATCTGCCCCGGAGTCAAGCTCTCAGGCTGAAGCCACCGTTTCACCAACTGCAACAAGTCATACGCCTGGGAGCGAGCCGGCTTGGACTCCACGTAGGCCCAGGAAAACACCCGCTGGGCTCTGACATAAGTATTGACCCCCAGTCTAGCAAGGATCTCACCTTTGAGTCTGGCGTAGTCCTGTGCCTCCTCCCAACTGAGGTCTGTGTAGGCCTTTTGGGCGTCGCCCATCAGGAATGGCGCAACCACTTCAGCCCACTGAGCGGGAGGAAGGCCTTCTCGCTCTGCGGTGCGCTCGTAGACGGTGAGGAAGGCTTCTACGTCGTCCTCTGCACTCAGCTTCCGCAGGGCCGACCGGACCCGGTCCCGGGCCTCACGCCGCTCCGGGGGAGGTGCTGTTGGCGGGTCTCGTAAGATCGCAATTTGCTGCAGGAGCAGTTCATTTGTTTTCTGCTGTTGCTCCTGCTGTCGGAGCTGCTGCTCCTGCTGTTCTTGTTGCCGCTGCTGGGTAAGTACCAGCTGCCTTAGGATTTCCTCCATATTAGCGGCAGGCCTGAACTGTAGCGTGGCCGGCTTAAGTATGGACATGCAGTGCCGGCACCCCGCAAGAGACTGGCGGCTATAATGACTGCTGCCCTCTCACTTAGCTGCCGCTCATTAGCCTCATGAAACAGTCACTTTCACCAGCGGTTCCGGAAGGAAGGGCGACAGTAGCGCGGGCTTCACCAGGAATGAATGCTACACCTCACCGGGCCGGCAGCTGCCCGCATTCTCCACCATATGTGGGGCAGCGCCTGGATTGCAAGTCAGGAAACACGTGGAGCCCAGTAGTGGTTCAAACAGGACCCGGTGTTTATTGCTGGTACACACAGCGATGGCACAGTCTGCCGGAATCCGGGTCGCAGCCGGGTACACAAGACACAGTTCATATAACGTACCCCGGGTCCTTCAGGCCAAAGGCCTCCGTTATAGGTCACGCCGAGCTCCCAGCCCTCCTGGGCTAGGCCGTGTTAGTCTAGCACACGGTCCTCTGGAACTCTAGACCTCTCCTGTGTATATCTCTGCTGCTCCTGCAGCTAAGGCACAATTCTGTGTACAAGGGGGCCCCGCCCTGCCTCCTGCTCAGGCTTTTAACTCCGTGTCTCCTTCCGGGACCTTGCAAGACCCGGAACGGAGGGAGCGGACCGTCCCTTTCTCTCATACCCTACACCGGGCTCAATACGTGACAGTGCGCATTCTGGGGGAGACATAGCGCCCCTCGCATATGATCCCCCGCACCGTCTCACACACCTTTATTCTTGTTGGGCTTTTTGCAAGGCGAGCTGTAGTTTTATTTGATATTTATTTACAGTGGGTATGGAAACTATTCAGACCCCTTTAAATTTTTCACTCTTTGTTTCATTGCGGCCATTTGTATTCAGACCCCTTTGCTCAGCGTTGAGTAGAAACACCTTTTGAGCTACCGTAGTACAGCCAGGAGTCTTCTTGGGAATGATGCAACAAGTTTTTCACCCCTGGATTTGGGGATCCTCTGCCATTCTTCCTTGCAGATCCTCTCCAGTTCCGTCTGGTTGGATGGTGAATGTTTGTGGAGCCATTTTCAGGTCTCTCCAGAGATGCTCAATTGGATTTAGGTCAGGGCTCTGGCTGGGCCAGTCAAGAATGGTCACAGAGTTGTTTTTAAGCCACTCCTTTGTTATTTTAGCTAAGTGCTTAGGGTCATTGTGTTGTCGGAAGGTGAACCTTCAGCCAAGTCTGAGGTCCAGAGCACTCTGGAAGATGTTTTCATCCAGGATATTTCTGTACTTGGCCGTTTTCATGGTTCCTTCAATTGCAACCAGTCGTCCTGTCCCTGCAGCTGAAAAACACCCCCATAGCAGGATGCTGCCACCACCATGTTTCACTGTTGGGATTGTATTGGGCAAATGATTAGAAGTGCCTGGTTTTCTCCACACATACCACTGAGAATTATCACCAAAAAGTTCTATCTTCATCTCATCAGACCAGAGAATCTTATTTCCCATAGTTTGGAAGTCATTCATGTATTTTTGCAAACTATCTGCGACCTTTCATATATCTTGCACTGAGGAGAGGCTTTCGTCGGGTCACTCTGCCATAAAGGCCCAACTGGTGGAGGGCTGCAGTGATAGTTGACTTTGTGGAACTTTCTCCCATTTCCCTACTGCATCTCTGGAGATCAGCCACAGTGGTCTTGGGGTACTCCTTTACCTCTCTCACCAATGCTCTTCTCCCACGATTGCTCAGTTTGGCTAGATGGCCAGGTCTAGGAAGACTTCTGGTGGTCCCAAATATCTTCCATTTAAGGATTATAGAGGCCACTGCGCTCTTAGGAACCTTGAGTACTGCAGAAATTCTTTTGTAACCTTACCCAGATCTGTGCCTTGCCACAAATCTGTCTCTGAGCTCCTTGGGCATTTCCTTTGATCTCATGATTCTCATTTGGTCTGACATGCTCTGTGAGCTGTGAGGTCTTATATAGACACGTGTGTGCCTTTCCAAATCAAGTCCTATCAGTTTAATTAAACACAGTTGGACTCCAATGAAGGAGTAGAACCATCTCAAGGAGGATCACAAGGAAATAGACATGTGACTTAAATATGAGTCTCTGAGCAAAGGGTCTGAATACTTATGACCATGTGATATTTTAGTTTTCCTTCTTTAATAAATTTGCAAAAATATCTATATTTATGTTTTTTAGTCAAGAAGGGGTGCAGAGTGTACATTAATAAGAAAAAAAATAACTTTTTTGAATTTACCAAATGGCTGCAATGTAACAAAGAGTGAAAAAATTAAATGGGTCTGAATACTTTCCGTACCCACTGTATAATACATGAGACTTTACTCTCATTTTTTATTCCATGGGTGACAGAGGGCGCCCCAGCCCCCACCCAGTTCTAACCACTCAGATACTTCAAAGCAAAAAGTGCAACAGCACTCAAGGAATGCCAACATATATGCAAACATTGAATACATTAAATCTAAACTACTTTACTGCCATGTAGACTATACTTTTTTAAGCACTACATAAAAAAGTATATATGTCACCCCAGCCTGAGGAATGCTGTGCTCCTATGCACATTGTGGATAGATCCACACAGTGGATAGACCCACAGTGGATAGATCCCTCCAAGACTGTTGGAACACAAAAACTGATGGTATGGTGTGCAATGGCGTAACTTCAGGCCCAGGGGCCCCGATGCGAAAGCTCCAACGGGGCCCCCAATTATTGGAAATCTTTAATAGTATTAGTCTTTTTCTATATGCCAGAAGGACTTTTGGGGCCCCCCTAGGCTGCAGGGCCCGGGTGCGATCGCAACCCCTGCACCTATTGTAGTTACGCCCCTGATGGTGTGGTATAAGGGGTACAAAGATAGTGGGGCTATTCTCAATGGAAACCTCAATGCCACTAGATATCTGAAATTGCTACATGATTCAGATATCCAGTGGCACTGAGGTTTCCATTCATGAAGAATGGCCCCACTATCTTTGTATCCCATATACTACCCCATACCATCAATGTTTGTGTTCCAACAGTCTTGGTGGGATCTGTCCACAGTTGGTTAGTACAAATCTGCGAAAAAAGAATGCGCATATAGGGTCTTATCTCAATGAAACACTTTCGCTTAGCGATGTGGAATTGCTCACCTTTGTCAGTTGTGATCACCCACAACTGGTAGAAAAGCGTTAGGGCAGCTGCTGCAGGGACCGCACTCCCACAGGAAACCGTGGTTGTGATGCAAAAATTCTTTGGACGAAGTGCCTTAATGTCCGCGCTGCTGCAACAGGATCAAAGGAACCAAGACACAGGAATGTCTGGATCAGCTTAAGCCTTTATTTTCCGACGCGTTTTGGAGCCACACACCGAGCTCCTTCGTCAGGGAACATGTGGCTCGGTGTGTGGCTCCGGAAAATAAAGGCTTAAGCTGATCCAGACATTCCTGTGTCTTGGTTCCTTTGATCCTGTAGCAGCAGCGCGGACATTAAGGCACTTCGTCCAAAGAATTTTTGCACTGTTGGTTAGTGTCAGACCAATAGCGGTGTTTTGGTTTGTTAACTTCACCATTCACAAATAAAGTTTGCCTCATCTAAAGGCAATTGTCTATGCTGTGAAGATATGAGATGTGCAGCATCTGAAACAACGGATACTGGAAGCCTGTGGTAGCATTTCTTCTGCGGTGTTGCCATTAGTGTGTCAAGAGTGGGAGAAGACGGTTGCATTGACAATCCAATACAATGGGCAGCACTTTGATCACATTTTATAAGTGAAGAATTAAGTTACGTTAAAACCAAGCACACCATTGTTTTTCTTATGAAATTCTCAATACGTTAATAAGATTGATGTGTCACATGAAAAAAATAAAGTTGGATCCAAAATAGCTGACTTCAAAATGGCCGCCATGATCACCACCCATCTGGAAAAGTTTTCCCCCTCCTAATGTGCCACAAACAGGAAGTTGATATCACCAACCATTCCCATTTTATTTAGGTGTATCCATATAAATAGCCCACCCTGTATATTGAAATGTTACAGAATAATGTATATATTTGTGCTACTGCTCCCTGGTACCTCTGATAAACTGGGGTAAATAAGCTACTACACCCCTGGGATCATCCTCCACGTTACATCCCGTGATCCTCCTTCCCAACATTGGTTCTCACCTCTTTACGCCGACCGGGGTTGTGCAGAGGTGCACAATCCCTATAGGTGAGTGACCTTTTGGAATATGTCTAATCCCCTAGAACACCAGGTCTGGCTCATGTGCGCTCCCTGTTTCTTTTTTTTCTCATTTATCACAGGGCTTGTGTTACAACAGACTGCATGAATTCATGGGGCTGAGGCATGAGGTCCAGAGGCACCGGAATAAGGGGAGCAGTCTGTAGCAAAGTGTGATTTTGTAAATACTCCCAACCAAGCAACGCTTAAGATATGCACCCATTTTTCACAAGACTGTGTAAATAAATCTTTGTTGGGAAACATTAATAGATCCTGTGTGTGCTTTAGCACTCATCGAGGGCAACCCTGAACTTAACTGGGGAGCTTAAGTTTAGTGGAATCAGGGCTGCTCTGCAGCTAAGGTCCAGCCTTTACCTGAATTACCAGGGCCCAGTATGGCTGGCAACCCAACAAGCCCATCAGCCACAAGAAGGCAACGCTTTCTTTGATGGGACCCTTATCTAATATACTAGAGCATCTCAATGAATTAGAATATTATCAAAAATCAATGTAATATTGCCATGGTTCTGGGCGTTTCTGGGAGCCCTGAAACACATTGGCTAATAAATCAATATTATATTCACCCTTTGATGTCTCGTGGAATACAGCAGCGCGATTTTCAACCTTCATCCTTCCTATTTTAATTTTCTGAGATAATGACCTTTGGGTCTTCATTGACTGTAAGCCATAATCATCAACATTAACAGAAATAAACACTTGAAATAGATCACTCTGTTTGTAATGACTCTATATAATATATGTGTTTAACTTTATGTATCCAATTACTGAAATCAATTAACTTTTTGATGATATTCTAATTACCGTATATACTCGTGTATAAGCCGAGTTTTTCAGCCCAAAATTTGGGCTGAAAAGTCTCCCCCTCGGCTTATACACGAGTCAATACGGGGGGGGGCTGTGTCCGGGGCTGTGGAGGCTGGAGGAGGCGGGGGGAGGCTGCTGTATGAGCGGCCCCGTCACGTGGGGCCGCTCATTAAATATGCACTGCTTCCCCCTGTCAATCAGCGGCAGGGGGAACCAGTGCATATAGCCCCCAAATGCTGGCACTCGCCCCCCCTTGTAAGGGCCCCCCCCCCCCCGATGGTTATATTACCATTCCGGACTTCTGATCCGCGCCGCTCCTCGGTGCTTCATTCTCGCTGCTCCGTCCGTCTTCTACATCCGGATCTCCGGCCGTCGCAGGCATATGACGTCATCGCGCGGCCGGGGATCCCGGATGTAGAAGACGGACGGAGCAGCGAGGATGAAGCACCGAGGAGCGGCGCGGATCAGAAGTCCGGAATGGTAAGAGAAGTGGGGGGGCCCTTGCAAGGGGGGGCGAGTGCCAGCATTTGGGGGCTGCTGGGGACCCCCAGGGGGCTGCTGGGGACCCCCTGGGGGCCGCTGTGTACTCCCAGGGGGCCGCTGGGGACCCCCAGGGGGCTGCTGTGTACCCCCTGGGGTCTGCTGGGGACCCCCTGGGGGCTGCTGGGGACCCCCAGGGGGCTGCTGTGTACCCCCAGGGGGCTGCTGTGTACCCCCAGGGGGCTGCTGGGGACCCCCTGGGGGCTGCTGTGTACCCCCTGGGGGCTGCTGGGGACCCCCAGGGGGCTGCTGTGTACCCCCTGGGGGCTGCTGGGGACCCCCAGGGGGCTGCTGTGTACCCCCTGGGGGCTGCTGGGGACCCCCAGGGGGCTGCTGTGTACCTCCTGGGGGCTGCTATATGTACCCCTGGGGGCCTGCTGTATACCACTGGGGCTGCTGTATACTACCACTGGGGCTGCTGTATACTACCACTGGGGCTGCTGTTTACTACCACTGGGGCTGCTATATACTACCACTGGGGCTGCTATATACTACCACTGGGGCTGCTGTATACTACCACTGGGGCTGCTGTATACTACCACTGGGGCTGCTGTATACTACCACTGGGGCTGCTGTATACTACCACTGGGGCTGCTGTTTACTACCACTGGGGCTGCTATATACT
The DNA here is from genome assembly GCA_033576535.1 of Allobates femoralis. Lineage (NCBI taxonomy): Eukaryota > Metazoa > Chordata > Amphibia > Anura > Aromobatidae > Allobates > Allobates femoralis. The sequence continues at coordinate 80,685,729 of JARQOC010000002.1, forward strand.
ACCACTGGGGCTGCTGTATACTACCACTGGGGCTGCTGTATACTACCACTGGGGCTGCTGTTTACTACCACTGGGGCTGCTGTATACTACCACTGGGGCTGCTGTATACTACCACTGGGGCTGCTGTATACTACCACTGGGGCTGCTGTATACTACCACTGGGGCTGCTGTTTACTACCACTGGGGCTGCTGTATACTACCACTGGGGCTGCTGTATACTACCACTGGGGCTGCTGTATACTACCACTGGGGCTGCTGTATACTACCACTGGGGCTGCTGTATACTACCACTGGGGCTGCTATATACTACCACTGGGGAGGCCTGTATACCACACTGCTGGGGGCTGTGTACCTGTGCTGGGGTCCACCCTCGGCTTATACACGAGTCAATAGGTTTTTCCAGATTTTTGGGGCAAAAGTAGGGGGGTCGGCTTATACACGGGTCGGCTTATACACGAGTATATACGGTACACTAGTTCATCAAACTTGACTTTCCCAGGCCATATAGAATCAGGGCAGGTAGGATCCAGCACTAAATTAAAATTACCTCAGGTTAGGGTCACACCTGCGGTTCTATTTGCAGATCTTGATCCAGTTTTGAGCATTAAAAATGCTCAAAACCGCATTTGGATCCGCAGCCATAGGCTGCAATAGAAAAACCAGTTTGGAGACCAAAAAGCTAAATGCGACCAAAAACAACAGTACACTGCAGTAAAAGTATTAAATGCAAGTGCAGTATAAAAAATAGTATAACAAATACAGGGTACTTAGTCTATCCGTTTTTTTGCGCAAAAAAAGTTATATCAAGCCACGTCACTAACTTCAAAGTGTACCCATCTCTGACGCGGTCCTAACTGTTGTATTAAAAAACCTGACTAGTGTGTATACTTACCAGTGAGCAGGAACCAGCAGGACCTGTGTCTGAGATGGACTGAAGGCGACGGGGCTCTATGTGTGCAGGGCCCAGAGAGGGGCGGGAACTCAATCTCTTGCAAAGCAAGAGGCAACTTAATTAGAAACAAATGAGTCCTGCACACAGAGAACAAGTCTGTAAGAACATGTTCACACCGCCAACATATTTGGAGACCAAAAAGCTAAATGCGACCAAAAACAACAGTACACTGCAGTAAAAGTATTAAATGCAAGTGCAGTATAAAAAATAGTATAACAAATACAGGGTACTTAGTCTATCCGTTTTTTTGCGCAAAAAAAGTTATATCAAGCCACGTCACTAACTTCAAAGTGTACCCATCTCTGACGCGGTCCTAACTGTTGTATTAAAAAACTGCACTTGCATTTAATACTTTTACTGCAGTGTACTGTTGTTTTTGGTCGCATTTAGCTTTTTGGTCTCCAAATATGTTGGCGGTGTGAACATGTTCTTACAGACTTGTTCTCTGCGTGCAGGACTCATTTGTTTCTAATTAAGTTGCCTCTTGCTTTGCAAGAGATTGAGTTCCCGCCCCTCTCTGGGCCCTGCACACATAGAGCCCCGTCGCCTTCAGTCCATCTCAGACACAGGTCCTGCTGGTTCCTGCTCACTGGTAAGTATACACACTAGTCAGGTTTTTTAATACAACAGTTAGGACCGCGTCAGAGATGGGTACACTTTGAAGTTAGTGACGTGGCTTGATATAACCTTTTTTGCGCAAAAAAACGGATAGACTAAGTACCCTGTATTTGTTATACTATTTTTTATACTGCACTTGCATTTAATACTTTTACTGCAGTGTACTGTTGTTTTTGGTCGCATTTAGCTTTTTGGTCTCCAAATATGTTGGCGGTGTGAACATGTTCTTACAGACTTGTTCTCTGTGTGCAGGACTCATTTGTTTCTAATTAAGTTGCCTCTTGCTTTGCAAGAGATTGAGTTCCCGCCCCTCTCTGGGCCCTGCACACATAGAGCCCCGTCGCCTTCAGTCCATCTCAGACACAGGTCCTGCTGGTTCCTGCTCACTGGTAAGTATACACACTAGTCAGGTTTTTTAATACAACAGTTAGGACCGCGTCAGAGATGGGTACACTTTGAAGTTAGTGATGTGGCTTGATATAACCTTTTTTGCGCAAAAAAACGGATAGACTAAGTACCCTGTATTTGTTATACTATTTTTTATACTGCACTTGCATTTAATACTTTTACTGCAGTGTACTGTTGTTTTTGGTCGCATTTAGCTTTTTGGTCTCCAAATATGTTGGCGGTGTGAACATGTTCTTACAGACTTGTTCTCTGTGTGCAGGACTCATTTGTTTCTAATTAAGTTGCCTCTTGCTTTGCAAGAGATTGAGTTCCCGCCCCTCTCTGGGCCCTGCACACATAGAGCCCCGTCGCCTTCAGTCCATCTCAGACACAGGTCCTGCTGGTTCCTGCTCACTGGTAAGTATACACACTAGTCAGGTTTTTTAATACAACAGTTAGGACCGCGTCAGAGATGGGTACACTTTGAAGTTAGTGACGTGGCTTGATATAACTTTTTTTGCGCAAAAAAACGGATAGACTAAGTACCCTGTATTTGTTATACTATTTTTTATACTGCACTTGCATTTAATACTTTTACTGCAGTGTACTGTTGTTTTTGGTCGCATTTAGCTTTTTGGTCTCCAAATATGTTGGCGGTGTGAACATGTTCTTACAGACTTGTTCTCTGTGTGCAGGACTCATTTGTTTCTAATTAAGTTGCCTCTTGCTTTGCAAGAGATTGAGTTCCCGCCCCTCTCTGGGCCCTGCACACATAGAGCCCCGTCGCCTTCAGTCCATCTCAGACACAGGTCCTGCTGGTTCATGCTCACTGGTAAGTATACACACTAGTCAGGTTTTTTAATACAACAGTTAGGACCGCGTCAGAGATGGGTACACTTTGAAGTTAGTGACGTGGCTTGATATAACTTTTTTTGCGCAAAAAAACGGATAGACTAAGTACCCTGTATTTGTTATACTATTTTTTATACTGTACTTGCATTTAATACTTTTACTGCAGTGTACCGTTGTTTTTGGTCGCATTTAGCTTTTTGGTCTCCAAATATGTTGGCGGTGTGAACATGTTCTTACAGACTTGTTCTCTGTGTGCAGGACTCATTTGTTTCTAATAGAAAAACCAGATTGCATCATTTTCAATTCAGTTACCGGATCCAGTTTTGCAGCGTGCGGTAAAAATCATGCAGGCTGCATTTTTCGGAGTGGTTGCAAAACTGGATCAGTTTTATTTATACTGGGAGTCTATGGGAACCATATCCAATAACGCAAGGTACATAAATGTACCTTGCGGTACCGGATCCGGATGCGGTTTTTAAAATTGCAAAAACCCACATTCCAAAACCAGATGCATTAGTGCATCCAGATCCGGAATGAGGGTTGCAATTTTACTATCAAATGATAGTATGAAGGCACACGGTAAAACCGCAACTGGCAATGGATGCGGTTAACGGATTGTGCCTCTTAGGTGTGACCCTAGCCTTAGGGCCCCGTCACACTGAGCGACGCTCCAGCAATCCCGTCAGCGATGACCTGGCCGGGATCGCTGGAGCATCACTACGTGGTTGCTGGGGAGCTGTCAAACAGGCAGATCTCCTCAGCCACCAGAGAGCCACCTCCACATCGCTGGAAGCGAGAGGACGCTGGTAACTATGATAAACACCGGGTAACTAAGCAGCACGTGCTGCCTAGATACCCGGTGTTTATCATAGTTACCAACGTCCTCCCTGCTTAGCGCAGCCTGTAAGCAGGGAGGACCCTGGTAACTATGATAAACAGCGGGTATCTAGGCAGCGCGTGCGGCCTAGACACCCACTGTTTCTCATAGTTACCAGCGTTCTCCCAGCTTAGCACAGCCTGTAAGCAGGGAGGACGCTGGTAACTATGATAAACACCAGGTATCTAGGCAGCGCGTGCTGCCTAGATACCCGCTGTTTATCATAGTTACCAGCGTCCTCCCTGCTTAGCACTGGTAAACATGATAAACACCGGGTATCTAGGCAGCGCGTGATGCTTAGCGACCTGGTGTTTATCATGGTTACCAGCCTGTGAGGTCGCTGGTCTCTCGCTGTCACACGCAGCGATGCGTGCGGACCAGCGGGAGACCAAGGGCCAAAAAATGGTCCTGAACCATGTGCAGCGATCAGTGACCTCACAGCAGGGGCCTGATCGCTGCTACATGTCACACATAGCGACATCGCTGGGGAGGTCGCTGTTACGTCACAAAACCTGTGACATATCAGCGATCTTGCTAGCGATCTCGCTATGTGTGATGGGGGTTTTAGACTGATGTTAGGAGAAGTGCACAGCCAAATATAGAGCCAACACCACCTCCAAATGTATGGTTAAAAAACAAAGCACCTGTAAGCATCATATCGCAGTTACTATTGGTCATTGGTTCTAAGGAATTGATTTTCAGAGATGAGAATTATATCCAGTGGCGTAACTTGAAGCTCATGGACCCCGATGTGAAAGCTCCAACAAATCTTTAACAGCAATAGTCTTTTTCAATAGGCCAAAGGTACTTTTGGGGCCCCTAGGCTCCGGGGCGCGGGTGCAATCGCAACCCCTGCATCTGTTGTAGTTACGCCCCTGGTTATATCCAATCCTGGCCTCTGTAGAAGGAGCCTGAATATACATATATTACTCAATATTGTGTGGCACTACACAAAGGGAAAAATGCTCAGGCTTTCATATGGTTGTATTACGGTACTTTTCAGTGACTTGTTTTTCCAACATTTTACAGTAGGGGGAGTATTATCCCGTATATGAATCATTAACTATTCTTTTTCTGCATTAGAGTCTTATTTGTAGCAAATATTTGCGGCCCCTTATGTTTTTTTATTGTAGGTTTTGTAATTAGTTATTTATTATTGTTGCCATGTCGCAGTCTGTTCATTAGTATTTCTTCAAGGGTTTTTTGTTTCATTTTTCCTCTAGCAGCAATGTAACTGGCAATGGAAGATTTAATCAGCCGCTCTCAGGAGAGTCTGTCTGCACTTTATCATGAAAATGTTCCTTTACTGAGTTCATATTTAATCATTATTATAATTACAGGGAAAAATGTAGATTTCTTTTCTTCTATTTCTTTTGTGTTCCTGTTGTTTCCTGGTATCTTCTATAGTAAAATACCTGCCGTCTATGTAAATTAGACATCTGTGACCCAGCAGGGGGCTAAGCTACAAAAAATCAATATATATCAAACATGCTGCATATCTATTAGTCAGTGAGCAAGGCTTTAGGCCATGTGCACACACTGAGCATTTGATAAGTTTTTTACCTCAGTATTTGGTGAGTTTTTTACCTCAGTATTTGGTGAGTTATTTACCTCAGTATTTGGTGAGTTTTTTACCTCAGTATTTGGTGAGTTATTTACCTCAGTATTTGGTGAGTTATTTACCTCAGTATTTGGTCAGTATTTTACTTCAGTATTTGGGGAGTTTTTACCTCAGTATTTGGAGAGCTTTTTATGTGGCGCCCCACTGGTCAGGCGTCACAATGGGGGTACTGCATCAAAAATGAGTGTGCGGTCACCCCTGTCACAGTTGGAATGCAGGGTTCGTAGGAGGCTCTCATCCCAGCACTCCCACACACCTACCTAGAAAAATGGTTTGGGCCCATAACCTGGGGGGGGAGGGGAGTTAGGGGAGGAGGGAGGTAGAAAAACGGGGGATTCTAGTTTTGCCTTGAGGGACGAAGGAGCATGGGAGCCCTGAGAAAGAAAAGGGGAATCGGAGAGAGAGGGGGCCTGGAGAGAGAGAAAACAGGCAGCCCAGACTGAAGGAGGGGAGCCCCCGAATCGGGGCATCCATACTCCGGGAGGGAACCCTGAGTTCAGACACGGAGTCGTAACACTGATTGTCGTGGGTCCGTCTACCAGCCCCGACACCCTGTCATTAAGGAATCAGTCGCACCAGGATAACCCACCTGGGTGAAGTCCCAGTGCAAGAGAGAGGAGAGCGGGAAGCCGGGACACTCAGAAAGCACCCCAATAGGGCCTGGTACTAAGCGAGCTATTCCTGGACAGGCAGCAGCAGCAGGACATGGGTCAGAGCAAGGAAGGCATACCACGGGAGACTCCAAGAGACCTTGCAGTCCACTGTGACTACCCGGCCAGCTACCTCTACCTAACGACTGTTGTCCTCTGTGAACTGTCCCACCACCAGCATTGTTCCAGTAAAGTACCCAGGTAGAGTGACAGAGTCTCTATCATCAGCATTTCGATCACTACAAGTGCATCCCTGCCCCGGAGGGCCAGCTCTACCTGCAGGGAGCTGTACCATCTCGACTGCTGTACCATCGCCCTCCGGAGGTCTGAAGCGGCACTGGTGCTATATCACCAGAATCTGCAGGTGGCGTCACAATAATCTTACAAACTTTTATTCCCTTTTTAATTACCCCTTTTTAGTTGACCACCAGGGCCACGGGTCTGAGCAAACCACCAGTGACATCCCAACTGCAGCAGAGGGCCCAGACACCCGAGTCCCCGTATTGCCCTGGGCTAGTCATTTACCTCAGTATTTGGTGAGTTTTTTACCTCAGTATTTGGTGAGTTATTTACCTCATTATTTGGTATTTTACATCAGTATTTGGTGAGCTTTTACCTCAGTATTTGGTGAGTATTTTACCTCAGTATTTGGTGAGTTTTTACCTCAGTATTTGTAGCCAAAACCAGGAGTGGAACAATCAGAGGAAACATGTAAGGGTGTGTGCACACGATCAGTGTGCGCAGCATTTTGGACGCAGCATCTTGCCGCTGCATCCAAAACGCTGCATAGTACAATAAAAGCATAGTGGATGGGATTTCAAGAAGTCCCATCCTCACTATGTGTAACCCTCCTGCAGCGTCTTTGGAGCTGCGGTGCGGGTTGCCGGGAGTCCGCTTCTCCGCAGCATGTTCATTTCATGCTGCGGAGTCGGAAGCAGCTCCCATTGGGTGACTGCAGGGAGAAGCCGCCCTGCACCCGCCGCACATGGTGAGTACAGGGCGGCTGCGGTCTCCCTGCGGCCACTTGCGGCTTCCCTCAGGTCCGGAGGAGCTGCGTCCAACACGCAGCTCCTCCGGACCGTGTGCACACACCCTAATAGATACACAACATCACTTCTGTAGTTATGTGGCGCCCTCAGGGTCTGGGTATCACAGTGGCGTTGCTTCCTTCACCGGGGGTAATATCATGCCTTGGAGCAGGAGGAGAGCCTACGTGAGGTAGCCCAAGCACCCACACACCTGTCTTGACTCCAGCCAGAAAGGGGAGCTCTGAACCCTTGTTTGGAGGTGAGCTGGTCTCTCTGGTAGGATGAGGCGATTAGGAGTATGAAAGGCTGGGAGGAAGGAACAAGTATTCAGTCGAGTCTAGACTAGGGAGTCTAGGAGTGAGGATGATGAGGAAGGTTCTGGAGAGTGGAGCTGCTGAGAGGCTCACTCCAGGCTGCACTAAGAAAGGACGCCAGAGTCCTGGGTCAGTCGGGACCTGCAAGATCAGCTGACCACTTCTGGAGGATGGGAGACTGCAAGTTTCCCGGACACACTTCAGACCCGGCGGCACAGCATACGGGTTCACGGAAAAGCAAGGAAGAGAGAGAGAGAGAGGGCCGCAGAGTAGCACCAAAGCACTGGAACCCTAAACTGGGGAAGCGCAGCAGGCGGACCTCAAACACACCTGGCAGGGTGGAATCCAACTGCTCCCCAGCTGCCCAGATCCTCCTGGACCTGGTCATCAGTGCCCCGGATTACACCTTGTGGTTCAAGTAAAAGGTAAAGGACTACAACCCTGGTCTCCTCCGGTTATTCCCCGCACCCTCTTGCACCGCTACACAGACACCACTACCATCTCCATAGACTTTTACCATTAACCCTGGGCCCACAATCTACCTCTGGGGAGTGATACCACCCAAGCTGCCATTCCATCGGCCCAGAGGACCCATAGCAGTGCTGATCACCTTGACCAGAATAACCACAAGGGGCGTCATGAACTTATTCCCTGAAAATAATCCCCTTTTTCTGCAAGCCCAGGTCCACGGAGCCAGGTCATCACCACCGTGACCTGCTAAGCAATCACCGGCCGGGTTACCGAGTACCCTGCACCCCAGGGGTCTGGTTGCAACAATGGCATTGCCTCCCTCATAGGGGGTGATATCACGCCTGGAAGCAAAAAGGGGGTTTCCTAATCAGGTAGCACAGCATCCTACACTTTCCTGTCTCCAGCCCAGAAGGGGGAGCTCTAGAACGCGGCTTAAGGGGAGCTTGCCAATATAAAAGTTCTGGCCTGGAGGAGGGGTTAGTCAGAACAGCCATGGAGTGAGTCTGAGGAGGAAGGAGAGGAGAGCCTGGGGAGCCGAGCAGTGTTGTGCTCACCCCAGAGGAAAAGTACCAAGAAACGGTCACCGGATCCAAGGCTTTGCAGGGTCTAATGTCCCCGTAGCCAATACCGGAGGGTGGGGAATTCCAAGTTCCCCATCCACACCAAAGTTTTGAACGTTACCATCTCATCCTGAAAGCCAAATAAAGACATAAGAAGCCTCAAAGAAGTAATGCTGCAGTTTCTTTTTTGGTTTGTATAACTTGGCAAATTGAAGTATTGCCCCAACTGATTTTTGCACCCTATGGAAGTGGTTGTGCTGCTCTGTTTTTTTCTGTTGATAGGTGCATAGATAGATGGAAAGGATAGATAAATAGATACTAGACCTGACCCGAATTTGACCCTGAAACACGAACCCCATATAAGTCAATGGGGACCTGGAATTTACTGCTATAAAATTGCTGTCAAATGGTTAGCAGTAAGGGCTAGAGTGCTGCAAAAGGAAGCAAAATGGGGGTAATTGCTCTGAAAACAAGTGGATAGAGACTAAATAAATAAAAAATGATGTGAGGTCTCCCCTAATTTTCATAACTAGCCAAGGTAAAGCAGACAGCTGAGGGCTGGTATTATTAAGGTGGGAAGGCCCATGGTTATTTGCCCTTCTCAGCCTAATAATAGCAGCTCGCAGTCGCCCTAGAAGTTGCCATTAGATGGGCCAATTGGATGCTTTGGTGCAATTGGGGTAACACTTTTGGGGTTTATGTCAGGTGTAAATTGATAGCTGGCATCAAGGCCTGGTGTTGAAAATGTATAGTAATGGATAAGAGTATATCAGACACCCAAAATAAAAACCTGGGATGTGTAGATTTAACAAATACACAGACACTGGAAAGAATTATTTGGACAAAAAATCCCACACACTCTCTCATTGTCTTGCAGGATCTGCCGGACCTGGGCTTGTCAAACACATATCCAGTCTCTTCAAATCTTTTTTTAATTCTTTGTACTTGACGCTGAGACAAATTAAAGATGCCAGCCACCTCGGCCGCGGTGCATTATGGCCTTGATCACTTGATCGGCACGGCTCCGCGCATGCGCAATGCGCATATTGAAGCCGGGTTGATCACGTGATCAGGCCCATAATGCACTACGGCCGATCACGTGATC